>VZTG01007337.1:104809-147112 GCA_013397845.1 Melanocharis versteri | reverse complement strand
CATCTTTTCCCAGCTCTCTGCATCTTTGTCTGGCTCCCTGCATCTTTTCCTGGCTCCTTCCATTCTTCCCAGCTCCCTGCATTTTTCCCCCGGTTTTCTGCATCTTTTCCCAGCCCTCTGCATTTTTTTCTCCCCAATTCTCTGCATCTTTTCCCTGCTCCCTGCATCTTTTCCTGGCTCCTTCCATTCTTCCCAGCTCCCTGCATTTTTCCCCCGGTTTTCTGCATCTTTTCCCAGCCCTCTGCATTTTTTTCTCCCCAATTCTCTGCATCTTTTCCCAGATCAGCAGCCTGGGTGGATTCAGATCCCTGCTCCTTCTTATCAATCCCTTTCCAGCTCTCCTCCAGCAGCACCAGGCAGTGCCTGGCTCGTTCTGCTGCCCTGGGGTTCATTCCCAGTCTCTGTCCCAGTGTCACTCTGGCACCTGGCTCAGAGGAGCTCCTTATCCACGCTGCTGGATGAGGCTGTTGGAATCCCAGGATGAGGCAATGGTGGATTTTTGCTCTTCCCCTCTGTTGACAAACCCAATTTGTGGGTGAATAATGAGTAACCTTTGAAAGCGAGCCCCGTGGCTGATGCGGATGCCCTTGGGTTTTGTGGGATGAGTCACTGTGGAGAGCAGGAACTTCCTCACGGACGGGCAGCTGCACTTCATCCTCTGCTGCAGATTCCTTGGAGCTGCAAAACCTCAAGCCCTGGGCAGCGTTTTTCCAGGGGAGCATCTTCCCAGCTGCCCCTGGCTGTTTGTTGGGGCAGCGTTCCCCCTCCGGTGACAGCTCTGCCTGGAATATCCACCCTGGAATATTTTCATTCCTCTTCCAAGGTTCCTCTCATATGTAAGCCATCAGTGCAGCAGCGTGAGCAGGGATCTTGCAGCTGTGACCTTGCAAGTGGGTGGCATTTTCTGCTTCCTCCCCAGCATCCTCCGGGATCCACAGCTCATGTGATCCCGTCTGCCACGGGCCAAATCCGGGCTGGGAAAAGCAGGATGAGGCTACCAGGAAATACCCACTGCACTCATCTCTTCGTGGCTGGGATCTTCAAAGCTCCCAGGAGGAGCCAGGCTCCTCAGGCAGCCCTGAAATCCTAATTTGCCATTTGTGCAGGCAGCAGGCTCGGAGATAAACGGCTCCAAGTTTGTTAAATCCCATCCCTTTGGAGCACCTCATCTTCCTCTGCAAAGCTAAAAGCAGGATTTGGGCTTCTTTTGGCTTCTGTTCCTATCTGGTGCTGAACAGACTCCATCAATCCCTGTATTGGAGGATTATTTCAGATTCCTACAAGTAAATAAATCCATATAAATAAAATAAAAGCAGGGCTGGAGCAACGAGCATCCCCATCTCTCATGATCTTCCCTGCCTCCATCCCAGCATCATTTTGTCCCTCATAGAACCAACTGCTCAGGGAAGGAAAAAGCTGAAAAACCTCTCTTTTTTTATCATTTCATAATTTACACCTCGCTCCCATTGTAACTGGAATTATGAGTAAGGCTGAAAAGAAACTGCTGCAGATGGCAGCATAAAAATGTGATTTTTAACACATTTTGTGTTTTCTTAAGCATCTCTGGTTTTGCCCAGGGTACATTTCATTTGCTATTTATTTAGTCCCCACCGCTGACAGCTCAGGGATTGCTAAGCTGCCATCTGGGATGGAAGGAAAACGGGAAAATGCCTATTTTTCCTGCTTTTTCTTCTTTCGAGCTCGGAAAATTTAACAAGGGCTCGATGTCCAGTGGGTGGGCGTTTTGTAATTTAAATGTGTCGGTGAGCTGGGTGGTTCCAGCCAGGAGAGGGACTTGGAACCCTGAGATGGTTTGGGTTGGAAGGGACCTTAAAGCTCATCCAGTGCCACCCCTGCCATGGGCAGGGACACCTTCCACTATTCCAGGCTGCTCCAAACCCCATCCAGCCTGGCCTTGGGCACTGCCAGGGATCCAGGGGCAGCCACAGCTGCTCTGGGAATCCGTGCCAGGGGCTCTCCAAAGATTTCAATGATCCTTGAAATCAGGATAGGTGGGTCTCTCCCAGCTCAGGATATTCCTTGATTCCACATTTTCCCAGTTTGAAGCCATTTTCCAGCAGGGTTGAGGGAAGGATTTGGGACAGAGCCGGTGCCATGCTGCAAAGGCCCTTCACCAACGGAGATGCCAAGGCTCAGTGGCTGTTCTGCCCTTCCTTCACGTTTCTCCTCTTTTTTTTTTAGCATTTCCATAAAATTTTTACGTCCAGTCCTTCGCTTTTTTTTCTCCTCCAGGCTTTTGCAGCCTGGCTTTATTAAAATCAAATGCTGCCCAGCCCCAAACACGGCACTGGGCTGGGTTTTCCTGGTGTGTTTTCAGCCACAACTGTTTCCCATTTCTCCCGGGCTCTCCGGAGCCCACGGGCTCAGGGCTCAGGGATCAGCTCCGTGTGTTCCCCCTGAACGTGCTCTTGGTTTGCTGGAAAAATCCAGGTCATCCCAGAGCTGGAAACGCACCCAGCCTTGGCTTCCAGTGACACCGAGTAGCCAACCCAAGTTAAATATTTCACTGCAGATGTTGCCGAGAGCTTAAAGTTACCCAAAATTATGGATTTAACGAGGCAAGGAAGGGAGCTGCGGAAAGATCCAAATCAGGGGAGCCACCAGTGTTTTCCAGGCTGGTGTCAGGCTGATCAGATGTGACATCCTTGACTTTTTCCTTGCGTTTTCCCTGTGCCTGCGGATGTGGTCGTGTCCTTTCCTTTTAGCTTGAAAAGGCAGAGATGGGTTTGAATCTGTGTTGGGCTTGAGTTTGGGGAGCAGAGTCCCAACCCAGCTGTTGCAGACGTCTCCACAATTGGTGAAACCAAAACCTTGGATTTGAATGGTTTTGGAAGGGGATTGTGACACGGATCCCGTTTCCCTGTGCCAGGGCTGTCTGAGATTGGCCATACTCAGCATTCCCATCAATATTTATTCCCAAAAACATTGTTTTCCCCATACTCTGTCTTTAAGACCAATTTCATCCAAATTTTACCAAGACCTGGACTCGGGGAAATGTTTGCTATCAGAATAGATTTTTCCTGATGTGTTCTCCTTCTCTCCTTCCCAAAAAAATGGGTTTTTCTCTGATTTTGGCAATTGTTAAATACATCTGAATATTGCAGAAAAAGTGATTTTCAAAGGAGTCTGCAGTGCCTGGATGGGGAAAGGGAATGGAAGCATTTTTGCCAGAAGTGTTTTAGCATTCCTTCAATCAAGGAATATAAACAGTTCCATGTGACTTTGGGCTGATCCAGGATTTGAGAGCAGGGTTTAATTCACATCATTTCTCGCAGAGGGAATTTTGAACCCACACAACTCCTGGTGAAAAATGTCCTAATTAGTAGGGAGAGGGATATTCTGGAAAAGGCTTTCATTTTCTAGCCTTGATACTGTTCCACTTTATTATTGATCACTCAGTAATCATCCAGCGTTAATTACAGGGGAGTTCTGTCTAATTGAGTTATTGATTGGTGCCTATTGACAGCCCGTTCCAGGCTGTAATTAAACTTCAAATGAGGATTATTTCCTGAAAAATGCTTTTTCTGAATCCTCCTTTTCCTGCGTGTTGGCGTTAGGGGATAATCCTGGCTCTGCAGCACAAATGGCAAATGAAAATGGTGTTTGTGGTTTGACCAAGCCCAGAGCTGGTCCTGGCCGTGTCTGGCTCCTGCTGAAGCAGGTGGGAAAGGCCCCACGGAGCTGAGGGCTGCTTCCATCCCCCAAAACCTGCGTGCCTGGAACCTTTTGGGAAGGACCAAGGTGCTGGGAATGCCTGGGGTGGAATTCCTCATCCTGGCTGCTGGGTAGAACTAAAGGGCCCTCGTTTCACCACTTGAGTAAGCGACCGTCTCCTTTTTGGTTTGTTCTGCACGTGGTTGGAAATGAGGGAGGAATTTCTTTATGGAAAGGGCTGGAATCCCCATCCCTGGAGGGGTTTCAAAGCCCTGTGGATGTGGCTCTTGGGGATGTGGGTTGGTGGTGGCCTCGGCTTGGTGAGGGAAGAGTTGGACTCAATGATCCCGGATTCAATGATTCCGTGATTCCAACCTCAAGGATTCCAGGATTCCAAATAGCACCCACCCAGGATGGGTCACAGGGACAGCCCCCAGCCCCTCTTGGCATCCACGTGGCTCCCACAGGGATGGTCTCTGCCGTGGATCTGCCCTGGCCCTTCCCAAGGCGCTGCATCCCACAGCTCCGCAGGGATTTGCCTTCATCCCCTTCCAGAGGCACATCCAGCCCCACCGTGTAGCTGTTTGGGGTTTTGACAGTTTTATAACCTTAAATTTGCACCTTCTGGGGGACGGTGACAGTTAATGATTCATTGCCGTGTTGGAATTTTTCTTATGATGTCTTAATATCCAAGCGTGGAGCAGAGCTCAGCAGAGAGGGGAAATAAAAACCTGGAGCAAAACGTTCTCGGAACAACTCGAATAGGCAGGAATTGCCCAGTCCTGCCAGTGCCATCCAAAATATTTAGGATTAATTTTTTAAAGCTGTTTCTTGGGTGTCCAGCTCCAGTTGGAAAGTGGTTTGAAAGGAAGCTGTGAAAAAAATGTTCAGGGTGCATTCCTCGCTTTTCAGGAAGGAAGTTGGTTTTGATATCACAAACCATCTGCTGGTTTGAACAGGCAAAAATTAATCAAAACTTTGTACTTTGGAAAGACCGAAAGTTGTTCTGACAAAGGGAAAACCAGAATTAAATAATTTTTTAGGATCAGGTAAAGGCTTTCAGCTTATTTGCTGTTGATTTGCCCTATCCTGCCCTATCCCTGGAAGTGTTGGATGGAGCTTGGAGCAGCCTGGTCTAGTGGAAGGTGTCCCAAGAAGCAGAACGGTCTCCAAGCATCCTGGGGAAAGTGCTCAGAGCTGAGCCTGGCCCATTTCATACTTGGACGAATCCACAACTTCTGATTGGAAAAAACCCTTCCCGAGCTGCTCTCCCTGCGAGGAGGCAGATGGAGGGCAGAGCCTGAGGTCCCTCTGGGGCTCGTGGGGCTCTTTCCAACATCCCCACGTGGAGCCACAGCCAGAGCAGGGCCCTTCTGCTGGACTTCAGCTCTGCACGCGCCGTAAAAGTGCTTTTAACGAGCGGGATGGAGCTGCTCGCTGGAGCACTTGGAGCACGAGTGGATGCAGGGACTTTTTAAGGAGCTGTTGGGTTTTTATGGCTGGAATGAGCTGATGGGAAGGAGCGCTGCCCTCGCGCCGGGTGAAGGAAGCCAGGCCTGCTCCGGGGCAGCCACGCGCGGCTTTTCCAGCGCTGGGGCTGGATCCTGAGGCGTTCTTCCAGCAGCTCCTGTGGAGCTCTGTGCTGCTCCTTGGGGTGTCACCGTTCCCTGCTGCGTGCCAGAGGGAGCAGGGAATGCCGGGCACGGCCGCGGTGCCCTGGTCGTGACAGCCTGACTTGGAAGGAATTCCTCCCTGGGAGGGTGGGGAGGCCCTGGCACAGATTCCCAGAGAAGCTGGGGCTGCCCCCGGATCCCTGGAAGTGTCCAAGGCCAGGTTAGACGGGGCTTGGAGCAGCCTGGGATAGTGGAAGGTTGTAGCCGTGAGCGGCAGTAGAAGAGCAGAACCCACACCAGGCCGTAGAAAGCAGAAGTGTGACAGACTTTATTTTGATTCTAACTTTTATATAGAGATATCTACATAATAGTGTTTGGACAGTGTCATCCCACCCTTCAGGGGGATTGGGTGAAGCCTTACAGCTCCAGTTAGCAAAACATAAGATTAGAAAGAGAGTAAAAATGTCCCAGTTTATCTTGTTTTCCTACAGAGTTCGTGAGAAGGAGAAAATTCTTAGGACTGCACGTCCACAGAAGGTGTCTCTGGCAGAGGGGTGAAGCTGGGTGAGCTTTCAAGTCCCTCCACCCATAATCTGTGGGAACTCCAGTGTGTGGCTCCTATAGCAACAAGTTAAAAACCAGTTTGGAGGGAGCCACTTCCATTGCTGCACGTTCAGATCAAACCCCAACGTGGGCTGTGGGACAGCAGTGGAGAGGATTTGGGTCCCTCTTGCTTTTAGACCCGGGATTTAGGCCTGGAAGTGCAAAAACCTGACAGTGCGATCTGTGATGTGCCAAAGCCTGACCCAGACCAAGGTTTTAGTGAAGATTGTGCATTTCTGTGTCCACAGTTGGTTTATTCCACAGCATAAACCAACCACCAACTGCTCCCTTTCCTCCTGGTGCTTCCTTTAGCTCTCTGAATTTCTCTGGGATTCACAAAACCATCTCCTGTCTCAGTCAGAGCAAATGGACAGAGGTGATTATTTTCCCGTGTATTTCTCTGCACTAAACAGCAGAGATTAAATCCTTATGCAAATATCCAATTAAGGAGTTAACAAGAAATTAAATTAATAATAGGGGGAAATAAAAAATTCTGGTTGCTGCTATTTAATGGGAATTTTTTATCTGTGCCTATGATAAATTTTTGGGGAAAACTACATTTATGAGTATTTTTCTAGGGACAGCTTAACGAATACACTCCAGTGCAGGTAGAGACTCCACTTTGACTTTTAGACTCTACTCTGGGGCAGCAAGAAGGACTGGACGGTTCTTGAGGTCTCCTTTTTCCCTTTAAATGATTTATAGTCCTTCCAGACATCCCAATTTTGGTTTTTCTGTGGTATCAGGAAGCCCCAGTGAGGTGACCCTGTCCCCATGCTGGGGACAAGCTCCAGGTAGCCCTTGCCTGTGTTTAGGAGTTTCCAGCTCAGTTTTTTCCCTCCTGGACAAATATCCAGCCTGTGCCACGGAATTTGAGCTTCCTCTGCCTACTGGATGTTTGGAACAATCTGGGGTTTCAAAAAAAAAAAGCCCCAAACCTCAGCCAAACAAAGAAGCCCAACCTGTAAAAAAGTTATGGCTGGAGGTGCCCGTTTTCTGACAGAGGGGTTTGGTAACGGGGCAAGGGACAGAAATGGGAGGAATAATTGGTTTTGGGCCTAGAACCAGGAAAACTACTTTTCCAAATTAATCCAGCGAGAGCCATGAATCCACTGTATTTCATATCACACTCCATAAAACTCCAGTCATAATCCATAAAAGTGACATTATTAGATTAAAACCCTCAGTTCCTCCTAGAAGGAGCTCGCTCATTAGACATGCTGTAGTTTTATAACCTCAAAGTTCCTCCCCAATTACCATGATTAATACAGGGCTTTAATAAAAAATTTCTCCCAATCACCACAGGGGTTGACCCCATCTGGTTGGTGTAATTGGGAGTTTCAATATTGTCCAGCAAGGGAAAGACACTCCGGGAACACAAATCAAGGCTGAGGATGGATGAGGATGGAGGTCTGGAGATCCAGCTGGGTTTTGGTGGTGGTTGGAGCATGGAAAAGCCAAGGTGACAATTGCAGAGGCTGGAATCGCTGTGGGAAGTGTGGATGAATTCTCCCTCCTCGTGCAGCCGATGGGAAGGAGCAGGGAAGCTCCCAGTGCTCTTCCAGCAGGGCTCTGCCCTGGGAAGTCCCTCCTCAATTGAACATCCCACCCGGAGCCAGCCCAGCTCTGCTCTGCCAGGGGGAGCAGCGCCTGGAAGCTCCAGCAGAGGCAGGATTTGGGGGAAATGTGCTGCCTGCCAAGGTTTGGGTGACGGTGGATCCCTAAATCCTGGGAGATGCTGCTCCTGTGGGATCAGCGCTGTGGGAGCCACCGGGGTTCAGCTTCACCCTTGGTGCCGTGGACACGTCAGTCCCTCTGCTCTGCTCTGCTCTGCTCTGCTCTGGTGACACTCAGCTGGAGCTGCTGGAGCAATTCCAGAGGAGGCCACAGGGATGCTCCAGGGCTGGAGCCCCTCTGGAGCCAGGCTGGCAGAGCTGGGGGTGCTCACCTGGAGAAGAGAAGGCTCCAGGAAGAGCTCAGAGCCCTTCCAGGGCCTAAAGGGGCTCCAGGAGAGCTGGAGAGGGACTGGAGACAAGGGATGGAGGGACAGGACCCAGGGAATGGCTTCACATTAACAGAGATCAGGGTTGGTGGGATACTGGGATGGAATTGTTCCCTGTGAGGGTGGGCAGGCCCTGGCACAGATTCCCAGAGAAGCTGTAGCTGCCCCTGGATCCCTGGCAGTGTCCAAGGCCAGGTTGGACAGGGCTTGGAGCAGCCTGGGATTGTAGAGGGTGTTGGGGTTGGAACTGGCAGAGTTTAAGGTTCCTTCCCATCCAAACCATTCTGTGCTGCTGCTGATGAAATAACATAAAAATCACTCTAAAAGCCGCTTGCTGGGACACCAGCCCTCAGCATGTTTGACAAATCCCGTTTTTTGGCTTTGAAGCAGGGATTCCTTTGGGGTTTGTGCTTGCAGATCCAAGGGGTCCATGGTCTCCTCAACCCCCGGGTGAGCAGGAGCTGACGCGAGCTCCGAGCCTCAGCCAGAAGCACTGAAATTAAAAATGTGTCGGCTCCGCGATTCCTCCGCAGCCCAGAAAACGCCAAACTCGTGTTATTTTTGAATCCCCTGATTTTTCAGGGCTGCTGGAAATAAGAGCTCTTGCTCCTGACTTCCAAGCAGTAAAGAGAGGTGAATCACTCCCGAAAAAACCCTCCTGTGGACCACCCAGGGGCTCCTGCAGAGCTGGGAACCAGAAGTGGCAAAGTGCAGAAGGATTTTCTTAACGCGACTGCAACTGCACGAGGCAAAATCACCTCAGAACAGGAGCAGAGTTCCCCAAGTGAGAGGTGTGTTAATGAATCCAGGCTGATTAATATGCATCGAGCTAAATCACATTCAGGTCACAGGGCGAGCCCCAAACCTCGAGTGTAACACGTTCTCTTCCAGGACCCAACATGTGTCTGGAATTCAGAGAGAAATTGCTTTTTTCCCCCCTCATAATTATCCAACTCAGCATAAATTATTGGTTTTTTAACTAAATAATAGTTTGGATTTTTGTTGCTTGCTGTGATTGGTCAGAGCTCTCCTTCTTTTAACAATCTGTGATTTTCTGAGGAGTCCTGCTGGGGTTTTAAAACTTGCAACTTGCAAATCACCATGTCAAAAACCATGGTGCCAATCATATAAAATATGAAATCACACATTCTTAACATTTATTTGTTGTCATTTTTTATGAGAAAACATGGATTTTTTTAACAGAACACTGGCTGAAAGTCCTCAGACTGAAATTGTCCCTGTGTTCTTGATGTTCATACTGTGGAGCGGTATTTTGGGAGACTACATGCAAAATAAGCTCCTAAACGGCCAATAAAAGCTAAAATTAAAACCAAATAACGCCTCTTCAAATGCACACTTCTATATTTAATGCTGCTCTTTAATTAGAAGTTCCAAGATTTCCTCCTGAAGGGTTTCAGGAGCGTTGCTGTCACGGATCCCTCGGAATAAGCAGGAAGCAGGTGATTCCCATGGGAGCATTGTGAAAATCAAGTCACTTTGGAAATCGAGTCACCATGGAAGTCACATCACTGTGGAGATCAAGTCACTTTGGAAGTCAAATCCCTGTGGAAATCAAGTCGCTGTGGAAATCAAATAGCTGTGGAGATCAAGTCGCTTTGGAAATCGAGTCACTTTGGAAATCAAGTCACTGTGGAAATAAAGTCACTGTGGAAATAAAGTCACTGTGGAAATTAAGTCACTGTGGAAATGAAGTCGCTTTGGAAATCAAGTCACTGCGGAAATCAAGTCACTTTGGAAAGTTATTGTGGAAATCAAGTCACTGTGGAAATTAAGTCACTGTGGAAATCAAGTCACTTTGGAATTCAAGTCATCTATCCCCTGGCTGATCCCTCCTGCTGAAAGCATGGGCAGAGCTCACCTTGTGAGCCAGGGGGACACATTTGGGCTGGAGCTGGGCTTTGCCATCCCGGAAAGTCAGCGTTGGGATGCTGAAATCCATCACCATGCGTTTCTGTTGGCGTTTCGGGAGATCCAACGCTCTCTGCTGCCTCGTTTCCCATCCAGGTGCTGCTGATCATCAGCGGGAACCTGAGTTTCCTGAACTGGCTGACCATGGTGCCCAGCCTCGCCTGCTTCGACGACGCCAGCCTGGGGCTCCTCTTCGGCTCGCGGCTCAGGGCACGGGCGGCGCGGCTGCAGCGCGCCGGGGCAGAGGGAGAGAGGCTTTCCCTGGGTGAGTTATTCCCAGAGAGGGGAAAAGTTGGGATTTCGGTGTGCTCGGCTCCAAAGCTTTCATCTTCGGAGCAAAGCTCTGCTCCTCTGTGGGTGGAAGGATGCCTGGACCTCACAGTGTGAGGCTGGTGGTTGGTTTGTGAGGGTCTGTGGGGACATTGCCATAGGGACATTGCCACGGGGACATTGCCATGGGGACATTGCTGTGGGGACATTGCCACAGGGACATTGCCATGGGGACATTGCTGTGGGGACATTGCCATGGGGACATTGCCACAGGGACATTGCCACGGGGACATTGCCACAGGGACATTGCCATGGGGAAATTGCTGTGGGGACATTGCCATGGGGACATTGCCACAGGGACATTGCCACGGGGACATTGCCACAGGGACATTGCCACAGGGACATTGCCATGGGGACATTGCCATGGGGACACTGCTTCTGGGACATGTCCTTGTGCAGGACCAATGTCACAGCAAGTCCAGGCAGCTGCAGCTCTTGGAAGTCAGTCCTTGCTCTGCCCCCGGTGACTCGAACTCAAAATAAGAATGTGGAGTTGTCCAGTTTGTCTTGGGATTTTTTGGTTTTTTAACTTGTTTGTTAATTTTGGCTGTTTAAAGACAAGCATGAAACACGCAGTGCGATTGGAGGTGGGGCTAGAAGCTGAGTTCTCACATTGCTCTGGTCCATGGTGTGATGAAGAGAAGGCTCCAGGGAGACCTCAGAGCCCCTTCCAATTCCTAAAGGGGCTCCAGGAGAGCTGGAGAGGGACTGGGGACAAGAGATGGAGAGACAGGACACAGGGAATGGCTTTAAACTGGCTGAAGGCAGGGATGGATGGGATATTGGGAAGGAATTGTTCCCTGTGAGGGTGGGGAGGCCCTGGCACAGGGTGCCCAGAGAAGCTGTGGGTGTCCTTGGATCCCTGGCAGTGCCCAAGGCCAGGCTGGACACTGAGGCTTGGAGCAGCCTGGGACAGTGGAAGGAGCAGCTGCTGGTGGCCACCACTGGTAGCATGGCCACCATCGCGGTGGGGAGAGAATTCCCCAAACCAGGGAGGAGGAGAACTCCTGTTTATCCCATGAATGTGAAAAATTAAATACAGGGGGGGGTGTAACTGGAAAAAAAAGAGCTCGAGGTGGCTGATTTCCCCTTCCAGAGGCGCTTTCCAAGCTGCCCTGATCCAGAAGAAGCAGCGCTGGGATGTTTCTCGTGAGGCTGCGGAACAGATGGAGAGTGGTGTTTGCAGCATTTTTATAAACCGCATATAAGCAACAAATTGCCTGTAATATCAACAACAATCACAGCTGCTGGGGTTAAATATCCCGAACATCTGTCAGAGGAAGGAAAAATGTCAACAAGAGGCAGCATCTGTCTCCAGTCTTTTCTACCAAGAAGCAGCTTATTAACTAAAAACGGGACTTCCAGCAATGCAGCTTCGTTAAATTTTATGTCTTTTATTTCACATATTTTGCTGGAATAAATCTTTATCAGCTTTTCCCCTCCTGGAGCTTCGCTTTAGAGGCTGTGAAAGTCTCAGACTTTGCTACCAGCTCCATTTATGCCTCCGATCCCAAACAACACTGAGGCTGCACCTTCTTTTTGGGAGGAGAAGCCAAAGGGAGTCACCGTGAGGGGGAGGCAGATCCTGTTTTGAGGAACCTGCACCTTTTCTGTGATGTTCTCCAGAAGCTCTGACCGAGCCAGGGTGTCCAGGCAAGGAGAACATCCATACATCCCGCTCCGGGTGCAGCTGTGTCCCACCCTCAGAAGGGGCGGGATGTCTGTAATACCCCAGGAATTTGAATTCCTGCGTATTTTCTCTTCTAAGGAAGCAGGGGCTGCAGAGCTGGTGCTGAGGAGGCTCAGAGGAGCCCTCAGGCCTGGGCCACCAGAACACAGGAGGGCCCCCAGCCATGTCCTGATTTTCTGAGGCTGATCCTTGAAGCCTCTGATTCCTACTGAGGCCTCCACTTCCCATCCAGATCCCACTGGCTCCTGTCCCCGAGTTTTGCTCCATCTTTGCCCTCTAGGTTATTTTTTTTCTGAGGCCTACTGAGGCCTCCACTTCCCATCCAGATCCCACTGGCTCCTGTCCCCGAGTTTTGCTCCATCTTTGCCATCTAGGTTATTTTTTTTCCCTGAATTGACCCCTTTTTTCTCTCTGATTGAGTGGCTGTGGCCCCAAAGGCCTGGAGAGCTGAGGAGAATCCCTCCTGCTGAAGGATGAGCAGTCCCTGCGTGGCCGTGAACTGCTAAGGAGCCAAGCGAGGCTCTGTGCCTGTACCTGCTCTTTAATTACAGGGGAAGAAGTTCAGCCCATCTAAAAAACCCAAAAAAACACCCCAGAGTCTCGTACACAGCAGCACCGGGGGTGAGGGAAGGCCCGATTCAAACGATTCTCCAGAAATGTTCTTAGACTAAACAATTATTAATAGCTTCTGAGAGAGGTTCAAATAAACATCCCTCTCCTGCGGAGATAAGGGGAAAGCTCCACGCGATTGCTTTGAATCTGATCCTTTGGGCTGTTAATGTTAAATAAATTGAAAAGGGCCGTGAGGGAAGGAGCCCCTCGGGGGTCACCTCTGCTTATTTGTCTGATCGTGGCGGTGTCTGCCCGGCCTGGGATCCGGCCCAGCCCCGCTGCTCCTGCAAACCCCAGCCCGGAGCTGGCAGAGCTACACACATCTCCTCCAGGAGCGGTGGGGAATTGGGATTTTGCAGAAGGAAAAGCCCTCAGGATGGGGAGAGCCTGGGCCGGCAGGAGGAGGCGGGAGCGGCCCCGGGAGCCCGCGCCCGGCTCCCAAAGCAGGAGGCTGATCCCGAGCAAGGTGCCAGTGCCAGCTGTGGTTTTTCCCCTGTATTAAAGCCATGATTGATGTCGCATTTTAGACATTTTTCCTTTCAGCCCTCGCTCAGACTATTTAGAGAAAGGCAGATGCCAGCAGCGATAGCGGCCTGTGGCAAGGCCGGGGTGATTATGGCGGGGTTTTGGCGGCGGCGGGGCCGGCACGGGGCTGAGGGGGCTGGGGATGGGAATGGGAATGGGAATGGGAATGGGAACGGGAATGGGAATGGGAATGGGAATGGGAATGGGAACGGGAATGGGAACAGGAATGGGAATGGGAATGGGAATAGGGATGGGAATGGGAATGGGAATGGGAACGGAAATGGTAATGGCAATGGCAATGGCAATGGCAATGGCAATGGGAACAGGAATGGGAATGGGAATGGCAATGGCAATGGCAATAGCAATGGGAATGGGAATGGGAACAGGAATGGGAATGGGAACGGGAATGGGAGCAGAGCAGTGAAATCACGTCCCTCTGCTCTGCTCCTGTGTCCCCCTCAGGCTCCTGTGTCCGCAGAGTGCTGAACATCTCCTTGGGCCTCCTCATCGCCTACCTCAGCATCCCGGTGGTCGTGAACCTGCTCAGCTCCAGACAGGTCATGAACACCTCGTTCAACCCCCTCAGGATCGTCAACACCTACGGAGCCTTCGGGAGGTACAGGGGCTTTCATCCCAGAGCTCTCCCCAGGGTATTCCAGAGCCAAACATTCTGTGTGCCTTAAACCCAAACAGAAATCCTTCCAGTAGACCTGGAATATGAAAGAGATGGGGGGAAAGGAGGAGGTTTCTTTCCCACTAAATTATAATTAATGGATTATCTGTTTATGAGAAATAAGGAGAAAAGGAGCAGATTCCCACTTAAACACAATGTATGGAATATCTGTTTATGGGAAATAAAGAGAAAAGGAGCAGGTTCCTTTCCCACTGAAAGACGATTTATGGATTATCTGTTTATGAGAAAGATGGAGAAAAGGAGCAGGTTTCTTTCCCACTAAATTTCAATTTATGTATTATCTATTTATGAGAAATAAGGAGAAAAGGAGCAGGTTCCTTTCCCACTAAATTACAGTGTATGAAATATCTGTTTATGGGAAATAAGGAGAAAAGGAGCAGGTTCCTTTCCCACTAAATTACAATATATGGAATATCTGTTTATGGGGAATAAGGAGAAAAGGAGCAGGTTTCTTTCCCACTGAATTTATTTTCTTTGACCTGTTTTCAGTTAGCTCATTCTATCATTCTGTCTGTTCTAGACTTGGAGTGTCTGTTTATGAGAGAGATGGAGGAAAAGGAGCAGGTTCCTTTCCCACTGAAAGACGATTTATGGATTATCTGTTTATGAGAAAGATGGAGAAAAGGAGCAAGTTTCTTTCCCACTAAATTATAATTAATGGATTATCTGTTTATGAGAAATAAGGAGAAAAGGAGCAGATTCCTTTCCCACTTAAACACAATGTATGGAATATCTGTTTATGGGAAATAAGGAGAAAAGGAGCAGGTTTCTTTCCCACTAAATTACAATGTATGGAATATCCGTTTATGGGAAATAAGGAGAAAAGGAGCAGGTTTCTTTCGCACTGAATTTATTTTCTCTGAGCTGTTTATGAGTCAGCTCATTCCATCAACATAGCAAATGTAAGAGCAGGATGAAAATATCCGTAAGAGCAGGATGAAAATATCCATAGGAGGGTTCATCCAGGATATCTTCACCATGCCCAGCCCTCTTTATTTCTGCTGAGCTTCTCTTCCCCTGCACACGTTTTCTCTCCCTCCTGGAAGCATCCACAGCAGCTCTTGGTAGCAGATTTTAGGCCAACGAAAGGAAATGCTTTTTCCAACCAGAGGCTTGGGGAATTCAGTGCTCCAGGAAACTCTGGAGACCAAAGTAGAAATGGCCTCAGAAAAGAAGATTTGAGAGGACAGGGCCAGCAGCAGCTCAGGAAATCCTGCTCAGGGCTGCAGGTGGGATGGACAAGGGAAGCATCTCCAGCTGTGTTTGGAACCAGACTGGTTTGGGCTGGGTTTTAAGCATCCAAATCTGGTTTTTTGGGGGACTAAAGCATAGGTGAGCCATGGCTGGGCTCAGCATAACCCTTCTCATGTGCTGTCCCTCCCAGCTTCTTTAAACTGGGAAAATAATGAAAATCAGGGACAACAACAGGGCTGGGCTGCTCTGCAGGCTTTGCCACCACTGCTCATGGTGACCGTGGGATGTTCTCCTGGGGTCTGGGGTCTCTGGCCATCCCAGAGGTCCCAGAGGAGAAGCCAGCAATAAATAAATATATTTTGCAGAAGGTGAAGCAGTTGGGCTGTTAAAGGTCTGGCCAGGCAGGTGGCGAAGGGGAGGAATGAGTCCCACGACAAGCACTGGGAGATGCTGAGGATACATCAAATGAATCTAATATTTTCCTCAGTTTTTCAAATAGCAGAAATTTCTGTGGACAGAAAAAAAGTAGAAAAAAATTATTAAAACCATCAACGCTTGTGGAAAATGCCAAAATTTCCTCTTTTTTTTAAGAGGGAGAGAGAAATAACCCCCGAACCTCTCTGAAGACTGGAGTGGTGAAGCTCCAGGAGATTGTTTTCTTTGGGTTGTTGTTCTTTTTCTTCTCCAGTCTTTGGTTTCTGTTTCAACAGTTACCAGACCCTACAGAGCATGTGCTGAAATGCTGCTGTAATATGTTTGTAATTCCAGCCTATGTAAACCAATAAAAAGAGGATTGCAGCTTATAATGAATCTGCGATGATGTGAAACCTGACAGGTTTGGAATCACACAGTAGGACCACGCTTTTATTGGTAATTTGGTGTCCCTGATTTACAGGGTGTTCCTAAGCCTTGGGCAGCTGGCCATGGCTCATAACTCAGCACAGGGGATCAAATGGAACTTGGCTGGAGAATCCACAGATCTCCTCGATGGAGGGAACAATTATAAGAGGAGATGCTCAGCATTCCTTGGGTTGGGAGCATCTCTCCCTGGGAGCCGTCGGGGCAGAAGGTGGAGGTTGTGTGCTCCCAAATTTTCAGTTTTTTGGGCTGGAGGAGGCAGAACCAAAGCAGTAAAATTCCAGAGGGTGTTGGGAGCATCTCTCCCTGGGAGCCGTCGGGGCAGAAGGTGGAGGTTGTGTGCTCCCAAATTTTCAGTTTTTTGGGCTGGAGGAGGCAGAACCAAAGCAGTAAAATTCCAGAGGGTGTTGGGAGCATCTCTCCCTGGGAGCCGTCGGGGCAGAAGGTGGAGGTTGTGTGCTCCCAAATTTTCAGTTTTTTGGGCTGGAGGAGGCAGAACCAAAGCAGTAAAATTCCAGAGGGTGTTGGGAGCTGGAGAGCTCTGCCGGGCAGGTTTCCGTAGCTCCGTGTTCCGTATGGAAAGCAGCTCCTTGGAGCAGCTGGGTGTTTCTGGGAGGTCACCCGGGTCTCCAGGGTGGTGTTCCCATGGCCTGGAGTTTGCCATTCCCACTGCTCCGTGCTGGGAGTGCAGCTGAGCCACGTGGGAATACTCAGGACCTGCTCTGATCCAGGAGCACAGCCCCACCTGTCCTGCAGGAATGATCTTTGTGGATCACAGCCCTCCCTTGGGCTGGAACAGCTGCTGGTGGTAGAAGGAAGGGCGTGGAATTGGATTTTGCTGCTGGAGAGAGGAAAGTCTCATGGTCCAGAGGTTCTCTGGATCTCAGGATCCACCTGTACCTCCAGGCCAGTGACTCGTGTTCCACGTGGAATCTCACGAACCAGAGTTTTTAGCTGAGATATTGAGGAGAAATCCTTCCCTGGGAGGATGGGGAGGCCCTGGCACAGATTTCCAGAGAAGCTGTGGCTGCCTCGTGCCTGGAAGAATCCAGGGCCAGGTTGGAGCAGCCTGGGGTAGTGGAGAGTGCTGAGGTTTGGACAGGATGGGCTTTAAGGTCCCTTCTCACCCAAACCATTCTGGGATTTTACGATTTTCCACGACTTGAGCCAAGTAACAACACTCTGTTGTACCCTGCAGCATCACCAAGGAGAGGACAGAAGTCATCCTTCAGGGAACATCCAGCCTGGATCCCAACGACCCCACAGCAGTCTGGGAGGAGTTTGAGTTCAAGTGCAAGCCCGGGGACTTGAGGAGGAGGCCGTGCCTCATCTCCCCCTACCACTATCGCCTCGACTGGCTCATGTGGTTTGCTGCCTTCCAGGTAGGTGCCTCTGAAAGCTTGGGCCTTCCTTGCCCAGGAAAAATGAATTATATGGATTTATTACCTGTTGGGATCACGGGGGAGTGTTGGAAGCCGTGGCTAAGTTAATTACGTTTAAAAAAAAGCGAGAACAAAGGTTGTGTTCCTGAAGGATTGTGCTACTGTAATGGAACTCTTGGCAATTTTATGTGAGGTTTTTGAAGGGTTTCTTAGCAATACCAAGAATCCCTGTTGGGGACACCCCTGGGGACAGCAGCTCCCATTCCCCTCCTGCCCACACGTGGACATTGGTCCCTCCAAATATTCTCCCCACGTGGTACCAGCAAACAGGTGACAGAAATTAAATAAGGGGGGAAACTTGAAACGTTAATTCTTGTTTAGCTTATTTTGCAAATCTTACCCACATGACATGGGCTGGGTTTTCCAAAACTGACTGACAGCAGTGGCATGAATCAAACCCATCTCAGAGTATCCCAGGCTTTTCTCTTTGTTCCTTCATCCTCTCCTGGAATATCTTCCTCTCTCTGCCCCAAACTCCTGGGTTTGCTTTCCCTGTGGTATTTTCATTTCGGCGCCTTTGGGATTCCTGGGCTGTGACATCAGGCCGTGGTTTGATATTTACCCTGTGAGTTTCTGTGTGCTGGAATTTCATTTAATCTGCATTAGGTCTGCTTATCCCTCAGGAGAACCACAGCCAAGGTCCAAACTCCAGCCAGGAGCAGTGCCTGGAATCAGGGAAAGGTGCAGGGGGTGGATGGAGCTGGGCTTGAAGTCAGTTTGTGTTTTGGGAGGGCTCCGAGTGGGGAGAAATCAGCTCCCCCAGGCAGATGTTGTTTCTGAGGTGAGAAAAAGGTTTTTCCCAGGGCAGAAGTGTCCTGAAGATTTAAAATAAAAGAGATCTGAGGTTTAAAGCTGAAGAGGATGGGACACAGGTCCTGCTGTGCAGGGCAGAGCGTGGGCCATGGTGTACCTGGGAGGAGGAAGAGGAAATAACTGAGCCTCTTTGCATCTTTATTGTTAAATTCATTATTATTGGTGTTTAATTCACTATTATTAGTGTTTATTTCATTATTATTAGTGTTTAATTCATTATTATTAGGGTTTAATTCATTATTATTAGTGTTTATTTCATGATTATTATTGTTTAATTCATTATTAGTGTTTAATTCACTGAAAGCTTCCCCCACATGTTTCTGTTCACCTGTTGGAGTGTTGGTCTCTTGAGGGGTGTCCACAGCAGCTAATTAGCAGCAATTAGTGTTGAGGGCCTCTTTGCACTGGCAGGAGGAGGTGCATCCCTGCCGTGGGGTGCATCTGTCACCCCGGATCCCATCCCTCACCTCCCACTCCAGCAGCACCCTGTGGAATGGCTCTGGTGCTCCTTCCCAGCCATCCCACTGCAGCATTCCCACATCCCTGCTGCCCCTGGCACTGTCCATGGCCCCCAGCACACACAGAAATCTCCACGGAGCAATTCCAGACCCTGCTGAGAAGAGCTGATAACAAAAGGAGGGAAAAAAAACCCTCTGGAAAGTGGGAACGGGGATAACTCTGGTGGAAAACGGTGGGAATGGGGATGACTCTCGTGGAAAACAGTGGGAAGGGGAGTTGCCCGGGCACGGCAGTGAGTGTGGGATGCTCAGGCATGTAAATACCTGCTTAGGCATGGAAGTAAATCCCGTTTGGAATGGCCTCTGGTCGGCTGGAGCACTGAGAGCTGCAGATCTGCTGCCAGCTGCCCTCCCTGGGCTGCTTGTCCTGCACAGCCGGAGAAATCCCTGGGTGTTGTTTAGACCTTGAGTCCCCCAGAGCTGCAGAAAGGAGGAGAACCAGGAGCTGAAAGCCCAGGAGGAGCCTGTGAAGCCAGAGGGGTTGTGCAAAGCCCTTGTGGGACTTTACAGAGTCCATAAACCCGAGCGAGTTCAGCCTCTGGATTAGATTTAATTTGTGCTCACAAGTTCTGGGTTGTTTCTCCGGCACCGCTCTCCCGTCGCTCTGCACTTCCCTGGCAGTGGCCAGGTCCAGAGCTGACATTCCCAGCTCTGACAGGCTGTGGAAAAGCCCCGGACTTGAGGGAAGGATATTTCCCATCCCTTCGTGCTGCTCCTGACAGGCTCCTCTTTGCACCTCATCAGCGCTTGACAAACGACTCCGGGATTCCCGAGGAACTTTCCCCCTTGGATTGGCTACAGGATTCGCTGGGAAGTTGCCTCCAAGCTGACCTTGGACACTTCCAGGGATCCAGGGGCAGCCACAGCTTCTCTGGGCAGCCTGTGCCAGGGCCTCCCCACCCTCAGAGAAGGGAGGAAATAATGGCTGAAATGGCAGAATGTGATTTAATCCCACAAAACTGAGGTGAAGTGTTAGGAATCATTTTTCCCCCCTTGACGCTTCCATGTGTTAGTGCAGAAACATCCTGGTTTTACAGGAGCTGGTGACAAATTGTTGAAGGCTTATCTGTCCTCCAGTTACTGATGCCAACCCTCCTGTAATTATTTGACTTCTGGTTTATACTGGAATTTCAGGAATAGCCCAACACTGAGCTGGGCTGGTACAAAAGTCATTCCAATTTCTGGATTCAGCATCGCGGATCAATAACAGCCAGAAAACAAAATACTGCTCATACTTTTGGGGCTTCGAGTTGGTCAGTTCAGCTGGTGCTGGGATGTCGTGGATTCTACAAAAAGTTGGATGTTTATTGCCCCAAAGGTTTCTTGTCCACCGGTGGAAAAGGAAAAATCAAAGGGAAAGGCTTTTCCCTTCCTTATTGTGGCATGAAGGGTATTTCTTTATTTATTCTGTTTGGGGACTGCATGGCCAACAAGGCACCCTCTTGGTGCTTATCAGATAATAACTGCTCCAAAATAACAAAATATTGCTGTCCTCAGATTGGATTTAAAGCCCAGTGTTTGTTGGAAGCTGCTCCAAAAGTCTCAGGATGTAAAACCCGCCATGGAGCAGAGTTTGAGATGCTCTGGGATGCGATGTGTGTTTTGCAGAGATGAGGTTATTTAGAAATAACCTTCAGCTGCTTTCCTAAGAGCAGAGAGAGCCTCTAGCAGCTCTGAGGTTCTGCCCTGGCTGGTAACAGGGAGCGATGGAAACTTCAGCTTGTGCATGAGCTGGAAGAGCTGAGGAAAAGTAACCCCGTTTATAGAGAAGGCAGCTTCGTGTTTTTGTAAAATATTTGATTCGAGCCTCCTGTTATCTCAGTCTGGCAGCCAGAAGGTGCTTAGAGGGAAAAGCTGCCCGGAGGAGGAGGTGTGAGTGTTGTAATCAACCCTCAGCCTCGTGCTCCCTGTACCCAGCTCAGCCTTTTACATTTCCTTCCTTCCCCCTCCTCCAAACGCAGCCCTCAGCTCCCCTCCATTCTCCCTTGCAGCTCTCTGGTCCACGTGCAGCAGGGAAGGGTTTCTTTCCTCCTTTTCCCTGGGATTATTGTCTCCCTGTGACCGTGAGGAATCCCACAGGCTGGCTCACGGGCAGCCTGACCCCCGGCAGGAGCACTGCCAGGGAAGTGCCCAGAATCCCAAACCAGCCCGATATCCTATCGTGCCCTGGGCTGGATAAATACACAGCGAGACCTTGTCCGTGCAGGGAATGATTCCTGTCCCCAGTGGCCACTATGTGGCCCTGCCCAGACCCCGCTCTGGGACAAAGGGACTTTTCTTCCCCGAGCCAGAGGTGATACGGGAGCTGTGCCAGGTGTGGCCTTTCCCTGGATAGGTGGGATCGAGGAGCTGATTCCCAAAGTCTTGCTCTGCTGTCTCGTGCAGCTTTTTATTCCTGCCTCCTTCAGGGAGCAGCTGCTTTCCCAAGGATTTTCTGGTGGGATGGGTTTTAGTGAGTTACTGCATGTTGGGCTGGAGACACGGCGTTTTGGGAAACTAATAGAAAAAAGGGGAAATTAGGAAAAAAATTCTTCCCTGTGAAGGTGGGGAGGGGCTGGAATAGAATTCCCAGAGGAGCTGTGGCTGCCCCTGGATCCCTGGAAGTTTCCAAGGCCAGACTGGACAGGGCTTGGAGCAGCCTGGGACAGTGGAAGGTGACCCTGCCCATGGCAGGGGTGGGGCTGGATGGGTTTAAGGTCCCTTGCCACCCAAACCATTCCAGGATTCCATGTGGTTATTGGAGAGAATAAAATGGACCTTCCTTGGGCAGCAGGATGGTAACAAGTGATGGTGAGCTGGAATTACATAAAACAGCAAAGGGTGGCATTAACTGTGGCCTCCTTTCTGTGGGACAGGGGTTATTTCTCCTGATAGCTCAAGTTCCCTGAACAGCAATGTTGAAGGTGCTTAACTACAGCAGTGTGGATATGGGCTGAGAATGCCCAGGATGGTGGAATTCCACCGTGGAATTCCCGTGTTACATCCACGGTGGGTCAGCTGTGACACAAGAACAGCCCCTGACACCAAAACACGGGAAATGGAACCTGCCCTGCCCCTCTGGCAGCCACTGACTCCGACCTGAAACCACTCAGGGCTCCCAACCACGTGAAATAATAACCCCGGGCTCCCGTGCCAAGTTTCCAGCTGTTCCCACATGTGCATCTCGTCCTGACCTCCTCCTGCGCCCGTGCCAGCCCCGAGATTCCATAAAACACCACACTAATCCCCAGTCCTTTTTCATTAAATGACCAATTAAAGCTCAAGGAAAAGCCTCCTTATTATTATTATTTCAGTTGGGAGCATGTTCCCTGTAGCGCCGGGGGGTTTATGTGGGGCTTTTTTGGGATGATAACATTGACTTTGTTATCGGCAGAGTTTGGTTGCTACTGTGGCTGCTTTGCACCGGCTCCTTGCTGGTGCCTGACTTAGCAGAGCTCTGGGTTTCAGTTCTGTCCAGTTATTAAATTCTCCTGGACACAGTGAGTGTGTTCAAGGTGAGAACACCGTGTTTATTCCCTGGAAAAGTGTCGGAGTGGAGAGGTCAGGGAGTGCCAGCAGCTGCAGGGAAGCCCTGGGGCAGCACTGCTCGGGAGGTGGCTGGTGATGCTCAGCCCCTCACGTGTGGCTGGGAGAAGGAGCAAATCCCCTTCCCCAAGTGGAATTTGGGGTGAGACTGGCATGGGAGGATGGGGGAAGTGTCTGCCTGAGCACTGCATGAGGCTGAAACCCATCAGGAAATCAAAGCTGGTGGGGTCTTAGCCGAAAAGTGCCCGAAGTTCTTTGTTAGTCCACTCTGTTATACCTAAAATGGGATTTTTGGAGGTTCTGGGTGCTGGTACAGCTGTAGGGACAGCTGAGGATGATCTGGCTGAGAGCTGCCCCTCAGATTTCCGTGGATCTGCACGGAGCATCCCTGAGCACAGAAAAGCTTCAGCTTTTGGGCTGTGTTACTTTGGGACCCCTCAGCTCTGCTCCCCCTGAGCCTTTCTCAGGCTTTGCACTTGGGTTTGCAACGGGGTTTTTGTGTGTTTAGGTCCCTGAATTGCTTTCTGTGCTAAAACAGAAAGAAAACCCTCAAAAGATGAGGAAGGGAAGTGTGTTCCTCCCCTGGGGGGGCTGCAGCTCCCCAGGAGTGCTCTGGGCAGGGTCAGACAGTGAGGGTGCTCCCTGCAGTGGCTGTGGGGGTCACTGGCTCCCCAGTAATCCCAGTATGGATGCAGCCCAGGCTCTGTGTGCCACGGGGGGAGCTCTGGCCCCCGGGGAGGGCAGGGGCAGCTGTGGGAGTCGTGGTCCATGTCTGGATGGAGATGCAGCAGCCCAGGGATCCCTCGCTGTGTGGGATCAGTCCCGGCTGCTTCTCGTGCTCATTGAAGATCCAAACCCTAAAGATGACCCCCAAACAGGCCTGCCCACCTCCCAGCAATGTGTGCATCTATCCTGGATTATTTTTGTCGTTGTAATGAATCCCCTGGATGGTTCAGGCCCTGTGTTGCACACCCAGATCCCTCCATCCTGACCGTGCAGATCCAGCCCAGAGCTGGATCCACGGACAGAGGAACCCCTTGGAGTGACGTTTCCCTGGGTGCAGCCCAGATCTCCCGGACTCTTTTTTTTCCCCCCCCTTTTCCACGGTATCACTTTCCCGAGTAATGAGTTAAGCAGGGTCGTTAGCGCAGCCCCGGCTCCAGCGAGATCCATGCGGGAAGGGGGGCGGGGGCTGCACCGGCTGGAAATTTCTCACCGCAGACTTCGCTGGGGCCAGACATGTTGTAAATTTTACAAGAAAAACACTTCACAAACCAGAAGTCCAACTCTGGTGTGCACGGAGCTGCTAATTAACAATTTGGAGACCACGGGAGCCGATCCCACCTTCCCGGAGCCTCCTGGTTCTCAGTCAGGCTTGGAAGCTTTGGGGGCCTCCATCAAGCTCCAGCTTGGGGAGTCTGGTGATTCCTGTTTCCATCTCCTGTTGCTTCCCAGATTTCACACAGGAACTCTCAAATCTCCCAGGCTCTCCTGGAAATGGTTTTTAACATCATCCACAGCGCTGGGATGTCCAGGGAGACTCGGGATGCTGAAGGTGTCACTTGTGGTATTTAATCCCTGCAGTTGCTGTTGCACTTTTTGGGAGATCCTCTCTCCCAGCCAGGGATTCCCAGGGTGGCACCCGCATTCCCAAATCCCTGAGCATCCCCCAGCAGCCCGGAGCTGTTGGGGGACACGGGGACTCGGAGTGAGTGACCCGTGGGGACACAGCCAGGCCTCGGGCAGGGGTGGGGACAGTGCCAGCTCTCCTGGGAGATGGGTGAGGTTTGTGTGGCACATCCCACACGATGCCAAGCTCCTGCTTGCCGGGCTCTCCCTTCCAGGATTGCTGTGTCAGGAGCACGGTGGCCTCAATCCCACGGTGGCCTTGGTCCCCTGTCCCTGCTTGAGAGCCAGGAGGTGGCACTGGGGGCTGGTGGAGGGGCTGGTGGGGAGCATCCCTGTCCCCAGCACCCATCCCTGATGGATGAGAGCAGATGGAAGGAGCAGGGTGGAAGCAGGAGGGGGAGAGTCAACATTTTGAAAAGCTTTTTGGCTGAAATCACTGTGGTTTCCCTCTAAATCGTGATGAGCTGGGGTCAGAAACCCTGCGAGGTAGAGCTGCCCTGGATGGGCTCGGTGTTTTCCATGGTTTCTCTCCCGTTTCCCGTGGCGACGGGAATAACAAAGCGGGCCAGGAGGGGAGCTCTGCAGAGCAGCTTTGCCTCGGGGCTGGGTTTTGGTGAGAGCCCTGCAGGTACAGCTCCCGGGTTTCCCTTTCCCACAGTGTCCCCTACTGCTTGCACTCAAAAATCCACTGAGGAACTCGTGGAAAAAGCAGGGAAAGGAGAAATCTCAGCGAAGCCCGAGGGACAGAAAGGGGAAAATGCTTTTAGGGAGCCTTAATAAGAGTAAAGAGCAGGATTCCTGCAGGGAGGGAAATCAGAATCAGGGAATATCTCGAGCTGGAAGGGATCCATAAGGATCATCCAGTCTAACTCCCTGCTTCCCTCAGGACTGCCTAAATTCAAACTCTGCCTCTGCAGCCTGGGCTGGAGGGCCCAGAGCTGCTCCAGAAGTGGCTCCATGAGGAAGGAATTTGAAGAGAATGGATCACACAGCAGGAAATAAAGAGGAGACAGGAACTGGGAATAGAGAAGCCACTTTGTTCTGTTTTCCTTTGGATAACACCAGGGAACCAACCCAAACCCTTTTCCCAGGGGAAAGCAACCTGGATTAAAAGGATGGATGGATTATCCATGGAAAATGTGCTGTTATGGTTCCCCTGTGGGGTTTGCTGCTAAATAAATGATTTCAATCAACTATGTGGGGGCAGAATTGGCAGATGAGATGAGACAAACCCAGGCAAGCTCTCCCTGCTCCCTGCAGGTGCCAATCTCTGTCTGGACCTCAAGGATCCCATGGGATGTGTGCTGAAACACTGGGAAATTCACCATTTTCCACCCAAATCTGTAGAATTCTCTCCCCAGAGGCAGAAATCTTTAATCCCAGGAACACTCCAGGAAAAGCCCAGCAGTTCCAAACGTTTCCCTTTTTTTCTTCCTTCCCCAAGACCTACGAGCAGAACGAATGGATCATCCACCTGGCTGGGAAGCTGCTGGCCCAGGAAGAGGAGACCTTGGCCCTGCTGGCCACAAACCCCTTTGCAGGCAGGGACCCTCCAAGGTAAGCCTGGAGTTATCCCCAGGGAGCTTCCAGCTCCACGTTGTTCCCATCCTGGGCGTGCCCAGGAGCTTCCTGTTGGGGTTTGATGGAACCCAGGTGGGATTTCGGGTGGGTTTGATGGACACCAAGGTGCTGCCAGCACCTGGATTCCCACCTGGAGGGGTCACAGGGACCTTTGGGATGAGCCCATTCCCAGCAGATCCATGCAGGGCTCGGCGTTGCTGCTCCTGGTCCCTCCTGCAGTGGTTTCCTGCCCCTCAGCTTTGGGGTTTTTGCCACGTTCTCCTTGTGAGCTCGGCTCAAACCCCATCGTTTCCCTGGACCTCCTGAGGTGTTTCAAAGGCAAAACAGCCCTGCAGAATTTATTGTGTTTGTGGACACTCGTCTTGGAATTGTTTGTGTTTTCAGGGAAGAGACAAAGCCAACATCAGCCAGGGAAAGGCACAGAGGAAAACTCTGAGGTTTTATACAAAAGGAATTTTGTCCCAAAAGCGGCTGTTTTGTTGATGGAGTTATTTTTAGCTGCGAAAACATCTTTTGGGGCATTTTGGATCAACTCAAGTCCTGTTATGCCTCTGCTAATGTTTTCCATTTGAGGCTCTGAGGATGCACTGCAAACAGGGATGCGGGTCCAGAGCTCTGTGCAATGAAATTCCCCTCGGATCCCGCTGATGTTTTCCAGCTTTGGGGCACTGCATCCCCCACACCTCCTGAGGAGAGGCTCCTTCTCCAGCTGAGGCGTGGAAAACTTCCCACTTTTACCAAAGTGCTTCCTCTGAGGTGCTTTATAAATCCCAAGAGGGGAAAAATCACAGAATCCTGGAATGGTTTGGGTTGGGAAGGATCTTAAAGCCCGTCCAGTTCCAACCCCAACACCTTCCACTGTCCCAGGCTGCTCCAAGCCCCGTCCAACCTGACCCTGGACACTTCCAGGGATCCAGGGGCAGCCACAGCTTCTTTGGGAATTCTATTCCAGGGCCTCCCCACCCTCCCAGGGAGGAATTCCTTCCCAAAGTCCCATAACCCTGCCCTCTGTGGCTTGGTGGAAGTGTCCCTGCCCTTGGCAGGGGGTGGAACTGGATGATTTTTAACCTCCCTTCCATCCCAAACCATCCCTGATCCTGTAATTCCGTGATCCTGGACTTTTATCCAGGTTGAGGGGGAAGTTTGCTGCCGACCTTAGGGATCCCTTCATTCCCACCGCAGTAGCCGGGTGGAAAAAACTCCTAATTTTCCTACCATTATTCCCCCCTCCCTCCACTCTGAAGGGAATTTTGAGACTTAATTATTTTCATTCCCTGCTAGACTAAATAATTAGGGGAAGGGACTGTTTTCCATAAGAACCTTGCGCTCCGTCCTCCACGGAGTTTGTTCTGTTAATGGAAACTCTACACCTTAAATAGCCAAGGGACTTTCAGAATGAGTTAATGCCTTCGAAATGAAATTTCGGAGACCAAAGTTGGGAGGGTTCTTTACAACTCAAGAAATTATAGTATTTTTTCAAGTGTGATAAACTTCAAATGAGAAACAGGTGACTGATTAAAAATGAGGGCATTGTTGAGGGCCCAGCCTGGCTGAGTGGGAAGCTTGGACCTCGAGCCCGGTGATGTTTGGGGAATGTGGATTTCCCGAATTTTCTGGGGCAGTGGATAGTTCATAAAAGCCCAGCCCTCATAAATCTGAACGGGAGGGCTCGGGCTGAGTAATTAAGAAGTGTTGAACACACCGTGGAACAATCAAAGGAAACAAAAATCAGATTTTGCCCACAGGAGGGGAAAAAAACCTGCAGGTTTTTGGGTCTGTTGGGTGTCTGTGATATTAAATCATGGTCACGTCAGGATTTTTATTCCAATTAAAGTAGCACTTTGTTGGAAAAGCCCCACCATGGGTGTGAAGAGCTGGATTTGTAGTGGTGGTGTTTGTGAGGGAGCTGGTGCTTCCCTTTGGATGCTTTGGAATGAGGGGAATGTGGCATTTGGGATTCTTCACTGGATTTTATTTTATTTCCCATTTTGAAGTGACTGGACTTCATACCTGGGCTGGATTTCCAGGCTGTGGGAGTCCCACAGATCCTGCAGAAGGCGTGGGGGTGCTTTCCCATGGGATCTGTGGAGTCAGCCCAAGCCATGGGAAGAGCTTGGTCATATTTGCACTTTGTAGAAGCCAATTTGGGGCTTGCACCCTCCCCAAAGGAGTAAAGGAATTGCTGGGAGCAGAGCTGAGTGGAAATTCCTGGAAAATCCGGGCATCGCTGGGGTGTAGGTGGAAATGAATCTCTCAGACATTCCCAGAATTAAATTCAACCATCCTGAAGGGAAGTTTAAGGGGTTTTCTTTGGGGAAAAACAGCCTCAGGATTTCAGGGAAGGCAGAGCTCATCCCAAGCTGGCAGGATTTCCCCCAGCCTGGGAAATGTGGTGGCCGTGGGATCTCTCTTCCTTGGCAGGGTGGATTCCAGCCTTGGATCCATCTGGAGCCAGGATTTTTTTTTTCCCCCCAACAATTTGCTCTGCCCTTGGTGTTGTCCCACCCTTTCTAACCCATCCAGAGAGGAAAAACCCCCCTGTGCCACTTCCCAAGAGGATTTTGAGGACCAGCTGCCCATGGGATGCTCCAGCTCTGTAGGACCAGACCTTGCAGGAGCCTTGGAATCAGCAGCACTAAAAAACAACCCCGAAACTGCCCCGATTCCCCAAATTTGGGCCAAGATGAGTTAATCTATGCTCCCTCCCACCAAGAGGGCAAGAACGTTGATGGAGCAATGTTCCCCTGATGAATTTGGACTTCCCATCACCTGATTTACAACAGAGCAGGGAACTCCGAGATAAAACACCCAAAAAAAACCCCCAAAAAACCCTCACCAACCCAAAAAGACACCCCATGTTTTGCTTGCTTGCTTTCTTCCCTCTCCCACCCCTCCTTGCCTTGTCAGGCCATTAATTCTAACAGAAACCACCGCTGGCTTTTTCCCTGGAACCCCTCAGCTGTTGCAGGGAGACAGCTGCACCCTCTGGAACTAATTACAGCTGTCTGGGAGATTTAGGCCTCCATCCCAACAACTCCAATATTGCTGCTAATTTTTAACACGTCCAGTTGGGAGATGTCAGGAGGGGCTGATATACGAGCGACTCCCGAAAGCGCTGCGGGGCAGCTGCTGCCGGGCATCTGCTGAGGGGAAAATATTGATTTAAAAAATAATGCTGATTATTTTTAGCCTTTCTGGCCTCCCCCCCGAGGCCAGGGCCTTGCCCAGTCCGGTGGGAATGCCCAGAAGGGTCCTTGGGGTGGCTCAGTCCTCCCTCCTCCACCAGCGCCGTCGCTCTCCTGGCACCACTGTTGGATCAGAAGTTGTCCAAAGGGCCTTTTTGTCCCCTTTCCTTCTTGTTGTCACAGCAGAGAGGGTTTTCCATCTCCTTGGAATGCCACCCTGCCGTGGGCAGGGACATCCTCCACTAGGCCCCATCCAACCCAGCCTCGGGCATTTCCAGGATGGAGCAGCCCCAGCTTCTCTGGGAATCTGTGCCAGGGCCTCCCCACCCTCACAGGGAGGAATTCCTTCCCAAGATCCCATCGAAATCCTTCAGTTTAAAACCATTTTTTAATGGGAGCTGGTGCCAGTTTCTTCCCAGTGAGCCAGGAGGAGCTGCCAGCTTGTGTTTGCTCGGTAAATCCTGGGAAGCTGCTGGTGGCTGGGATCATCCTTCCCGACCTTTCCGTGTCCCCTCTGCCCCACAAGTCCTGCTGATCCTTCCCCAAATACCTGGGACCACCTGGGACATCCTGCTGAGGTCAGGCAGCTCCTCCATGACCTTCCTGAAGCTGTTCTCGTTTCTCCAGAGCAGGAATCAGGGAATCTCCTGCAGGCTCAGTCTCCTGCATCAGGGAAGCTCCAAGACCTGTGGATCCCTTCCAGCAGCCAGGAAATCTTTGTGAGAGCCCCAAAATGGCACCAATTCTGTGAGCCCTGGAAGGATGGACTTGGGGCTGTCAGTTTGTAGCACCTTTCCTCCCTGAATCCCAGGAAGAGGGAGCAGAACCAGCACTGGAGGAGCTGGAAAATCCCATAATTCCAGGACTGAGGCACCCAGGCAGGTTATAAACACTGGCAGAGCTTGTAAACTCTGTGAGCCCTGAAATGAGGGGCTCCAGTGGGTATTAAACGCTGCAGCTTTTACATCCTGAGCTTGGCAAGGAAATATTCCCTTGGGTTCCAGGTTTTCCACCTTCCTCACACGTATTTTGGGAATATACGGAGATGGGTTGAGTTTGGGAGATGCTCTGCAGCCCCTTAGTGAAGGAAAAACCTCAGGGATGCTTGGAGCAGGAGACTGCCAGAAAATCAGCCTCTGAAGCTTTTTTGGGAGGTGGATCTGGGTTTGGAGGTGGATATGTTTTGGGAATTGCAGGAAGCAGTCAGGCAGCACAGCTTGGAAATCTCCAACCATCCTGGAGAGGAGCCTGTGGCTACCTGGGCCCTCAGGGATGGGGCCGTTCAGTACCACTCCAATTATTAACAGGAATTTTGTTCTCCTGCAAAGGAAACCCTGCAGGAATAACACTTCAGCCCCTGTTTGGCTTTTCCCAGCCTCTGAAAGCAGGGAAAAGAGGGATTGCAGGAATGGCCCAGCTGGAATGAAGGCAGCAGCTGCAGGGCAGCATTTTTAGGGATGTGATGCAGGTTTGTGCTCCCCAAATCCCACTCAGGGGCCCTTTTCCCGTTTCTCTTCCTTCATCCTCAGAGGAGGGGGAAGCATGGAGGTCATTGAATCATGGAATGGTTTGGGAAGGAAGGGACCTTAAACATCACCCAGTGCCACCCCCTGCCATGGGCAGGACACCTTCCACTGTCCCAGGCTGCTCCAAGCCCTGTCCAGCCTGGCCTGGGACACTGCCAGGGATCCAGGGGCAGCCACAGCTTCTCTGGAAAACGTGATGGGTGTGATGGACACAGAACCCCAGGATCACTGGGGCTGGTAAAGGCCTCCAAGTCCATCACGTCCCACCTGTGCCCGATGCCCACCTTGTCCCCAGCCCAGAGCACTGAGTGCCACCTCCAGGTGTTCCTTGGACGCCTCCAGGGATGGGGACTCCAAACCTCCCCGGGCATCCCGTATTCCCGTGGTTTTGTAGGAGAATCCTTCCTGTCGTGCTCTCCTGAGTCCCAGCAGGACTGAAACAGAGCTGTTGGGCTGTGCTGGCAGCAAACCTTGGATTGGGTGCAGCTTTCCCCAAGCCCTGCACTCTGCCTTGCTCCCCAAAGCCGAGCGCTGATGGCAAATCCATTGGAGCCGTCCCTAATTATTTTAGCAGCAGGAAGGACCTTCCTGGCTGCTCCAGGGATCCCACAGCTGCCGTGCCCTGCTCAGTAGCAGGGTCTGTGTTTTCCTAGTGGAGCAGAGCAGGTTTAAATGAGCACTGACACGACTTTGACAGTTTTATTTTGTGGGTATTTTATGGACTCGCCCGGCGACGCCGGCGATGCTCCCGGCGAAGGCGGCCCTTGTCAGCATGTCCTACATCAAGGGGGACAAACCCCCGGATCCAGCGGCATGGGCAGCTCCCAGAGTGTTTCCCGACACTGATGAATGTTTCTTTCTGCACTGCTTTCAAACCTCCTTTGCTGTCAGCTCCCGGAGCAGCCGGAAAACAGATGCACTCGGAGCTGTGCTCACGGCGCGGCCGCTGGCTGGGGCTGGGGGTGCTGGGGGAGCCACGCTCCCTGCTCCAAAATATCCCAGGCAGAAATACTCCAGGATGGCTCTGAGAAAGGAAAAAATCATATTATTCCTGCTTTTGTTATTATTTTTTCATACTTAGCTGTGGAAAGGTGTGGGCAGCGCTCAGGGCAGGGGGTGTTAAAGCTCCTCTGTGCATCATTCCCGAGGCACATCTGGATGCCAGCATTCCTAAATGGCAGCAAGAGGAGCCTGGGAGCTTCCCAAAGCCTTGCCAGTGTCGCTGCTGCCAGCTGTGGGCATCCCAAGGACGGGTGGATGGATAAAAGATGGAGTACTGGGGTGTGGAGCCACCCCGAGCCCCCTCGAGCTGATTTCTCCATCCGGAAAGGCTCCAAAACTCCAGTCCCAAGGGAATAAATTGCGATCCAAGCCTCTTCCCAGAGGTCATGCCCAGCCCTGAGCTCCTGTTTTGTCTCCCACAGGTGGATCCGGGGGGAGCACTTCAAGTACAAGTTCAGCCAGCCCGGGGGGAAGCACGCCAGCGAGGGGAAGTGGTGGATCCGCAGGAGGATCGGCCCCTACTTCCCCCCCGTCAACCTGCAGGGCCTGAGGAAGTTCTTTGAGGACAGGAATTGGCCTTACCCCATGCAGGACTGAGGGAAGAGGATGGCCAGGACAAGAGGGACCAGCTGGGAAGAGGGAGAACAGGCAGCTCCCTTCTGAACATCTCGTGCCTCTCTATTTTTTATCCGTATCCTTGTTACCACCTGTTCTCCAGAAGATTCCCAGCCAATTTGCCCAGTTGCTTCGTGAGCTGCTTTTTCTCTCTTCAGTGATTGGTTTCTTTTGCCAGGCTGCTCCCAGTTCCTCTGGAACTGGGAAAAAGGCAAGCAGATAACCAGGAATGGTTTGGGGGGAGGTGGTGGTGTTGCCAAAAGCAGCTGAATGTGGGTTTGAAACAAAACCAGGGGAGAGCAAACCAGGAGGGATCTCTGGGGCTGTGTGGGCTGTGGATGGAGGCACAGGAATGCCCTTTTCCATGTTTTTTCCCACCTTTTTAACCACATCTACCAAATGGGCACCACTGAGAGTGTTCCTGGAAAGGAATTAAAGCAAACAGTTCTTGAATAACCAGCGGGAGCTTCATTGGGTTTTATTTTTCCTGGCAGTGCTAAAAAGGGAAAAAAAAAGAAGGAGCCCCAGTGCCTGCCCTGATGTGGCTCACCAGGGACGTGGCAGCTCCCGTGGGAATGGGGTGACAGGTGAGGAATGAGGTGAGTGCTGGCTGTTGTGGGGTTTATTTGTGTTTTAGGGAGGTTCTGGTGTCGTGTCCCAGTGTCCGATCCCCATCCCGGGGATCCCGGGCTGCGAGGGGAGAATTCTCCCTCCCCTTCTCCCGTGGCTTCCAGGATGCCTTTGCACGGGGCTCCCTCGTGGTTTCCGTGGATTTTCCTCCCAAGCTGCTCCTTCTCCAGTGGATCCAGCCGTGGATGGGTGATGGGTGGCAGGTGATGGGTGACAGGTGACACCCCCGGGCACCCGCCATGGACTGGGCACCGGCAGCAAACACTGCTGGCCTCCCCCCTCCCCAGTTTAATGAATTTCTTTTGCTTTCCAACCTCTGGGTCAGGGATAATGGATCCCAGACCAGCGTTCCCATTCCTGTTTGCTGCTTGTTATCTCTGGTTTTCCCTTTTTTTTTCTTTTTTTTTCAATCCAAGCTCCTCTCTCCTCTCCGGAGCAGTGTCTGGGAGATAAAACCTACCCAAAGGGGCAGGCAGGGGATTCCATTGGAAACTTTTCCCTGGGACAAGAATTTTAAAAAGAAAAGGAACAATTATTCCGAGGGGGGAGGAAATCAGAACCACGTTGTGTTCTCTGTTCGCTGGGAGGGTTTTTGTGGAGAGAGTTTTTATCCCGGAGCTCAGCACTGGAAGGAGAAGGCTGCGGCATTCCCGAGTCAGCACCAGGAATCCATGGGAAAGAAAACTCCCTCTGGGAGCTGCTCCTGCCAGCTCTGATGTCTCTGAGGTCCCCCCACCTTCTCCAGGAGTTCTGGAGCGCAGGGTTTGGGTCCCTTGGTGATGGGCTGAGCCTCCTGGGATGATGCCTTTCTCTGGGCCGTGTCTTCCCAGCTCATCCCAATCCGGAGCCTGATCTCATCCCGCTCCCTCCTCCTGTTTCTCTGTGAGATCCAAGGAAATCCCAGGGCTGAGATAGGCAGGGCATGGCCAGTGGTCACCCCGTGTCCATCCTGAGCAGCTCCAGCTCCACCATGGCCGGAGGCATCTCGGGGACATTCCTGGATCCAAAATAATCCGTTTTAATTTTTTATTTTCTTTTCTACATAGAATTTATTGACCCTTGGGGTACCCCAAGTATTTACACTTGGTATAACTGAGGAGGAAGTGACTTTTCCCCCTTTTTCCCCAACATTCCAGCCTGTTGGAAGCATGAGGTCTCCTCACAAGCCCAGCTGGGTTTGCATTTCTGCCCCTTAGCCGCCGGCTGTGGCAAGGTCGGATCCAGCTCATCCCAGCTGCTCTTCTCCCCCAAAAAAAGGAATTCTCCCAGATTCTTTTTAATCCCACATCTAAATGTCTGTTCCTGGGGGGAGCAGAAAGTGAATGTGAACAGACAGAGGGGTTTTAGCTCATCCCTTGGATGTAGGGAATGAGGAAATGGTCTGTGCTTGCGTAATTTGGGAAGAACCGGCAGCGTTTGGAGCAGGCTGGAGGGGATGATCCCATGGTAAGGGAATGGTGGTGTGGGAGGCTGGACTGGGCTCTCCAGATATCCCAGAGGGGCTGGAAAGGGCCTTAAAGCTCATCCCATCCCACCCCTGCCATGGCAGGGACACCTTCCACTGTCCCAGGCTGCTCCAAAGCCCATCCAGCCTGGTCTGGGACACTGCCAGGGATCCAGGGGCAGCCACAGCTTCTCTGGGAATCTGTGCCAGGGCCTCCCTGGATCCACCCAGGTTCCATTCTCAAACATTCCTCTGGCTAAAAACGTGGATTTGGTTTGTGTTTGGGGAATGTGGCCCCTGTGGAGGGGTCAGGGGTGAGGAGCTGCAGGAGATGAGTTTGTGTCCGTGCAGGAATCACCAGGAATTATCCCCACCACCAACTACACTGCACCAACCCAGAGTTTTCCTTATTCCTGGATCTTTTAGAAATCACAGTTATTCATTTTAAAGTAGCCAAACTCCCGGCTGGGAATTCCTATAGGAAATACCTGCAGCCATATCCATTCCCTGCTCCCAGCTGCTGGAAAAACTGGCTTTGCTTTAACGCATATGAAAGGGAAAAGCTTTTTTTTTCCTTCCTGGTAGATTAAGTTTGGCCAAACAATTCCGTGTGAACTGCTGGGCAGGAGGCACAAACCTGTAGGCAAAATTATCCAGCTGCTCCACGTTTAGAGCAGCATGGGATGAATTTCAGGATCGTATATTACTTTCCATTTAATCTGATTATTCCAGGCTGGAGTTCCTGGAGGGTCTTCAGGTTATTGTCAGTCAAAAGAATCTTTAAAAGCTTCCATTTGCACTCAACTTTTCCCATTCCAAGTCTATTTTCATTATGGATCGATTTTGATTTTAATGAAAAAATGATTCTCCCAACTCTCTGCTTTTTATTTCCCCCCTAGTTGGGGTTAGAATTGAAGCCACAACGGGGTCTTGCCACTCAAAATCCCATTTTCCAGCTTTCCTCAGGGTGTTGGCTTGGTTAAAGGAGCTTGGGCAGACAGCGAGGGGTGGATAATTTGGGAAGGCACCTTCTCTGCTCCAGGGGTGCTGCCTGGGGCCCACCTCCCCATCCTCACCCCTTCCTCACTGGGAAAACACTTCAATGCCTCGAATCCTGGGGGTATTTCCAGCTCCAGAGTCTGGGAGCAGCATCCCCCAGGATTGGGAAGGCTGGGAATGCCACGTTTTGTGCTGGGGGGGACACCCTTGCTGGGTCTGCCTGGTGCAGGAGTGGCAGCTTCGTGGCACTGGGGTGGCTTTGGGCTTCCTGCTGCTGGCACCTCCCTGGGGTGTCCATCCCGCCTCTCCCCAGGGCTGTGGAGGAAAAAACCAACGGACAGGCATCCAGAACTAAGCCCCAAATCCGTATTTTGGATCTGGACAGGATTTTACAGGGGATGTGCCTGTCTGAGCCTTCAGGTGCCACCCGTGATCCCAGCGCTGGCCCATGGAGGGACACGGGTGATGCCAGCCTGGTCTGTGGGAACATCCATGTCCTGGCTCCTTGTCACTGCCCCAAATCCTCAGTTTGCTCTCGTTTTCCAGGCAGGCAGGGGAGGAGGAAGAAGCTGAGCTCCGGAATCGTCCGTGTGTGAGCTCTGTCCCAGCCGGACGCCGAGCGCGTCCCTCCCGCTGGCATCCATCCCGCTCTGCCTCCTCAGCTGGGTTAGGTGGCATTTTGGGAAGGAATTCCTCCCTGGGAGAGTGGGGAGGCCCTGAGGTTTCCCAGAGAAGCTGTGGCTGCCCCTGGATCCCTGGAAGTGTCCCAGGCCAGGTTGGAGCAGCCTGGGATAGTGGAAGGTGTTGGGGTTGGAATGGATGAGCTTTAAGATCCTCCCCAACCCAAACCATTCCAGTAAGGTGGTGCTCAGAAGACACTCCTGACCCATTTTCCCCAGATTTTGCCCCATTTTTCCACAGATTTCGCCCCATTTTCCCAGATTTTGCCTCATTTTTCCAGATTTTGCCTCATTTTTCCACAGATTTTGCCCCATTTTTCCACAGATTTCGCCCCATTTTTCCACAGATTTTGCCTCATTTTTCCACAGATTTTGCCCCGTTTTTCCACAGATTTCACCCCATTTTCCACATATTTTGCCCCATTTTTCCAGATTTTGCCTCATTTTCCCCCAGACTTTACCTCATTTTTCCACAGATTTTGCCCCATTTTTCCACAGATTTCGCCCCATTTTTCCACAGATTTTGCCTCATTTTTCCACAGATTTTGCCCCGATTTTCCACAGATTTCACCCCATTTTCCACATATTTTGCCCCATTTTTCCAGATTTTGCCTCATTTTCCCCCAGACTTTACCTCATTTTCCCACAGATTTTGCCCCACTTTCCACAGATTACACCCCATTTTTCCACAGATTTTGCCTCATTTTTCCACAGATTTTGCCCCGTTTTTCCACAGATTTCACCCCATTTTCCACATATTTTGCCCCATTTTTCCAGATTTTGCCTCATTTTCCCCCAGACTTTACCTCATTTTTCCACATATTTTGTCTCATTTTTCCACAGATTTCGCCCTATTTCCACAGATTTTGCCTCATTTTGCCACAGATTTTGCCCCATTTCCCCAGATTTTGCCTCATTTTTCCACAGATTTTGCCTCATTTTCCCCCAGATTTTACCCCATTTTCCCCAGATTTCGCCTCTTTTTTCCCCAGATTTTGCCTCATTTTTCCACAGATTTTGTCCCATTTCCCCAGATTTCACCCGATTTCCCCAGATTCACCCCATTTCCCCAGATTTTGCCGTGCCCCCCAGTTCTCCCCGTTTCCTCACCGCAGGCTGATCCCGCTCCCTCCTCAGCAGCAGCTCCGGGTGGAATTGCACAGGGCTGAGCTTTTCCCAGCGTGTGCCGGGTGCCGGGGCAGCTCCACTGCAATCTCAGCACCTGCAAGTGGTTACTTACAATAATAAATAAGTGATAGATTATCAAATAAAGCCTTGGCTTCGGATGAGGTCATCCCTGCCCCGTGTCCTGCGTCTCGCAGGGTTTGGGAGCGGCTTTCCCGCTGCTCCTGGGCTAAATCCCTCTTGTATCAGGCAATAAAAAACTTGTCGGGATTAAAGAATCAATTAGGAATTAGCCAAAGGGGCAAAGCGTAACCCAAACACGCTGATAAAATCCAGTAGGTGATTATAGGAATGGGTTTGATTTCATTGGGCTTTGGAAAGGAGTAATTGCTCGTTACAGAGCGTGGAACAACCCGGACTGGGTATTTTTCCAGCTTTTTAGAGGAGGAAATTCTGGTGTTCACTGACAAATGTGGGGACACGCCACGGTTTAGGGCTGAAAGGGCACTTTTGGGTCCTGAATTTGAGAAGCATCGTTCCCAGGTTGGAGAAAACGATCTTGGAAGTCTTTTCAAGGGCAGGCTGGACGGGGCTGGGAGCACGCTGGGATGGTGGGAGGTGTCCCTGCGGCAGGGAGTGGAACGAGATGAGTTTTAATGTCCCTCCCAAGCCAAACCATTCTGGGATTCTGGGATATTCCATGATTGGGATGCAGCAGGATGGGCAGGGATGTGCCACAGCTCCAGCACTGCCTCTGCTCTTCCACAGGCACAGGAGAACAGAACAAGGAATAAAAGGCTGGGTTTAGCTGTAAGAACTCCTGGAAAAGCTGATTTTGCCCAGCTGACGATGGCAGGGAGGGGATGGAGCACTCTTGGGATGGTGCAGGAGCGATGAGGAGTTGGATTTCAAGGGAAAAGAGCCCGATCCTGGCTCGGGGGGCTCCGTGCCACTAATCCCTGTTTATTCCCTGTCTGGCCCAGCCGCCCACGCTCCCGAAGCTTTTGTTCATGAACGAGATCCAGGGAAAGAAGATCCCCCACGGCAGTGTGGCCGCGGTGCTGGCACATCCTGGGAATGTCGGTGTCGGCCTCATCCCAACCTCCTCCAGCACAACTCAGTCCTCCCACAGCAGCTCCAGGCTCGGCCTTTTTGGGATCATTTCAGCCCCGGGGCTGCCCTGCTGCTCCTCAACGTGGATAAAGGATTTTTAGGGAAAAAATGTCTTAAGGAAGCGGCATCACATCAGGATTGGAGTTGAGTCTGCAGGATGAGCTCCTGGAGCAAGGCAGGACCAGGATTTGCCACCCTATGTGACCCCAGGTGCTGCCCCGGGGCTGGAGCAGTTAATTGGCTCGTTAATCCTCATCTCCTGGGCCAAATTCCAGAGCCAGCTGCTCCCCTGGAGTGGGGTCTGAGCGGGAAGGTCGGACCAACACCCCAGGTTGTACATCCAGGTTTGCTCCCAGTAAAGTGTGGAAAGAGGCAAACCCCTTGTATATAAAATAACTAGGATAATTAGTAGCGATTTATTGTTGATAATCAGTTATTAATAATTAATAGGAACGGAATCCTGATATATTAAGGCATATATTGTTGGGAAACAAAAGGCCAGTCCATAAAGTTTGGTGGAATTTTCTCCTCTCTTTGCCCCTGGAGTAGAACACGGAGGCCAAGACCCGGCACCAGACAGGCCAGAATTTGAGTCAGGAGACAGGGATGAGAATCTGGGCTTCTCCCTGTCTCCAGGAAGACCTTCATTTTTCTAGGAATGACCCACCACCGGGCCAACCCTTGCCTTGATCCCACCCTGCCCGTCCAAGCTGAGGCCGGACTGTCACAGCAGAGCTCTCCCTGTGCCCCCGGTGCCCATCCTCGAGCTGCAGCAGCATCGCTCCCGCTTTCCCTGCCGTTCCGAGGGGTTTCTGTGCCTTTGTGGCCATCCAGCTGCGGCCCCGAGCTGCCATCTGCCCGCCGGCAGCAGCTGCGGGCGCCTGGTACCGCGGCACCCGCGGCTCATTCATCACCGGCAGCCAGGGCACCGAGGCTTGGCAGGGAAAAAAGGAGGATGGGAGCCACGGCAGGGGAATCGTCAAAACCCCCGGCCGCAGCGGGCTCGGATCCGCAGCACCCGAGGAGGAGGAAGGGCAGGATGCGTCCGTGGGGTCTCATGGGGATGGAGCGGTCCCGAGGGGTGGGAGCAGGGGGAGGCAGGAGCGTCCCTTCGCAAGGATTGAGCGTTTAAATCAGCCGTGGTTTTGTCGGGAGGTGGTGGAGGAGCCTTTCTTGGTGTCCCTACGGAGGGAGGCCCTTCCCGACCGCCTTTCCCAGGTCCCAGACCCACGCAGGAGCTGCGTGACCCCTGTGGATCCAGCTGAGAGTATTCCATGATTCCCTAATCCTGTGGCAAATGACAGGGGACACCAAACCGCGTGAGTGGAGCCCTTCGGGCGTTTTTGGGTGTCACCCGAGATGCTGCCCAGGGCTCTGCCCCACCTTCCCCCTGTCCCCTCGGTCCCACCGCGGGCACTGCAGGGGCAAGGCCACGGTGGTGGCCGAAGTTCCCGGGGTGAGAGGCTCAGCCTGGCCACCCCAGCCTGTCCCACCTGCCCAGGACACCCGGCAGTGACACCCAGCAGGTGCTGCCCGTGCCTCTGGTCTCTCTTTCGGCCCCCGCAGCAGGGTGGGAATCAGGGAAGAGGCCACCCCGACATCTGCAGGACACGGGTGCCACCACCAGACCTGTCACACGGGATGGGCTCACCTGCCCGGCAGAACGAGGTGACAGCCGGGGGGCACAGGGGACGGGGATGCTGCGCATCTCTCCCCGCGGGACGCCCCGTCTTTCCTGTTTACTGGTGGTTCTGGGAAGGGAACAATAAATAATTCCTCGCCCATCGGCTGGCGCGGGGCCGAGCCGCCAGCGGGGCTGATTTTAACTGGCCAAGTGTCAGGGCAAAAGGCCAGCGAGAGGCTGCGAGGGAACAGTCGGCAGCACAATCCGAAGATTAACACCTTGTTCGGTGGTCAGGCACCGTCGAGTGGGAGAAGATTGCCCCGGTTGGGCTCTATAGAGCATCGCTCACAAATTAGCGAATTAAGCAGGATCCCGCTCGCCGGCGGCTCCTGCACCTGTGTCCTCAGATATTCCCATTCATCCTGGAGAGGAGGCCAACACTCGGCCGGGGCTGCGCAGCTGCGGCAGCATTATTCCCCCCGCCGTATTTGCATATCAATGAGCCCCTGATTAATATTTAAAGAGCCAGCTGTCCGAGCCACCTAGGGAAGAAAAAAAGCTCTGTGCGGTTTTTATTGGTATTTTTCCTTTTTTTTCTTTTTTTTCTTTTTTTTGTCGGGGATAACACTCACTGCCCTTTATCGAGTGCGCTTCATTTTTTACCCCCTCTATTCTTTTAGTTGAAATTAAGGAGAGAGGGGGAAAAAAAAAAAAAAAAAGAAAGAAAGTCAGGAGAAAAATATGAAGGAGTTATCAGTGAAGGAGTTGTGCTGCTCTCAATGCTCCTCAGTCCTTTTGTGCACGGCCGCAGCTGCAGGGAGCAGGTTTGGAGGGGCAGGAGCCGACGGGCGCCCATGGGAACGGGGTTTGGGAGCACGAGGAAACCGGGAAGGGCCGGGGTGGGGTGGGGTGAGATGGGATGGGATGGATTTCCACCCTCGCATCCCCCCTCCAGGGGGACGCAGGGAGGGATCTGCTGGTGACCCGGGGCAAGCGCCACGCAAAATCCTGGCTCGAGGGGGCCGATCAATGGAAATGCCATCAAAAAAAACAGGAATTGGTATTTTCCTTGCCTCCCCAGCGCTGTCCGTGGCCCGGAGGTTTTGTTTCTAGCCTTAAAAGCTGTCATTTTACCAGCCCATTCTCCTGTCCCCCTTTTTTTTCTTTTTTTTTTTTCCTTCTCCTCGAGCATTTGTCAATAATCCCCCGACAGCGGCAGCTTTGTTATCCCAACTAATTGGAGTCAAGTAGGGCTTCGAGAAAAGATCCTCCCCGCGCGAGCCCTGGGAAAAAATGCGAAAGGATTTTAATTTTCAATAAAATATGCAGATAAGGAGAAATTACCAGTGGGGAAGGGGGCTCAGATAATGGTGCTGCTCAGACAGCGGCGGCTCCGGGGGCTTAATGAGCGATGCCGGCGGGATGGGGGGCACGGAGCTGCCCCCACACCTGCACTTTTTAGGGTTTAAGAGGTGTTTGGGGGGGGTGTGGAGGTGAGGGAGTTGTTTATCCGGCGGTTGTGCCGAGCTGCAGCTGGAGGGGAGGGAATATTTCAGGTCACGCTTTGTTGTTTTTACACAGAAATGTGGGAATTTGGGCATCCCTTTGCAGCGGGGATGGGATCGCTGTGGGATGCTGAGGTTCCCAGGGGGCCGGGGATGGATTTGGAGCTTGTCAGGCTGTGCCACTGTCCCAGCCCGAGCCCGGGGGTGACACCTGCCACCGTGGATGTGCATTTTGGCCGGGATGCTGCACATTCCCTGCCCGCCGCTCGCTTTGCCCGGCGGGCGGCAGCGAAATTCTCCTTTCTGCCGGTGGGGAGCAGAAATAAAACTCCCTCCAGTTTCCCTGGATGCTGGATTTGCCGGATTTGGCTGGATTTGCCCAAACAGCCTCTCCTGGCGCTGCTGCTGGACGCTTTGGAGGGGACGGGCACTAAAGGATGCTGTTCCCAGAGGGGTTTTTTAAAGTGATGGGTAAAACATTTCCCGGTGAGAGGCTGTTCACCACCTCCTGCCCCGGCGAGGGGATTCCCGCAGGAATTTGCCCCAGGCCGGGGCTGGGAAGCGCTGCTGGAAGGAGCCGGGTGCCCGCACAGGGCAGAGCCTCCAGAGGCCGCTGGCAGGGTCTCGGTGCTGCGGCCACGCAGAACAGGTGAATCCCACTTTTCCCAGCAGCTCGGAGCACTTCCAGGAGGAATTTTGCACACCGCATTCCTCCCGGCAGCCGAGCCGCATCCCGCCGGGCACACGCCCAGGAGGTGTCCCCAGGAGGTGTCCCCGGGGCAGGACGGGGCCAGCTCAGGCCCTGGGGACCCTGTGCCCCCCCAGGACCCCCCCAGGGCTCCCGGCCCCGCGGGGAGGGGACAGCTGAGCTGTCACCTGTTGGAGCTCAGACGCCGCAGCTGCGCCCGGCCGCACCCGGCGGCTTTGAAGGCAGGATTAGGGAGCGGAGAGATCCCTGCACGCACTTGTGCCCCACCTGCCAGCGCCTTCCTCCTCTTCCTCCTCCTCCTCTTCCCTCTCCCGCAGCCTCCCGGGCCCGGCTGCCCTTTTGGCACAGCGGGGATGGAGGTGGGAGCATGCCCAGGTGATGGCCCCAAGCACCTCCAGCGCTTGGGACCCCGGGTTCAGATGGGCTGAGCTTGAGCCTTTGTATCCCAAACAGGTAAAACTACAGGAAAATAAACAGGTAAAATCACAGGGGGGGGAAAAAAACCCCAGCATTCTTTAATTTCTGCACGTGGACACAGCCCAGTGCCCAGCTGTGGGGTTTTTTCCCCACTCCTTCTTTTCCCATGATATTCCCAACTTCTCACTGTGGCCCTCGCAGGAGAGGAGCAGGTGGGTGGTGGCCCAGCTCGGTGTCCCCTCTGTGGGCTGGCCGGGGGGGCTCCTCTTGTGGGACCTCCCATCTTCTGGAGGTGCTGCATCCCCAGTTGGAGTGTGCTGGGACCCCAGTTTGGGTAGGATGGCCCAGTTTGGGCAGGGTGGCCCCAGTTTGGGCAGGGAGCCCCAGTTTGGGTAGGTTGGCCCCAGTTTGGGCAGGATGGCCCCAGTTTGGGCAGGATGGCCCCAGTTTGGGTAGGATGGCCCCAGTTTGGGCAGGGAGCCCCAGTTTGGGTAGG
>VZTG01007337.1:56657-104322 GCA_013397845.1 Melanocharis versteri | reverse complement strand
CAGTTTGGGTAGGATGGCCCCAGTTTGGGTAGGATGGCCCAGTTTGGGCAGGGACCCCCCATTTGGGTAGGATGGCCCCAGTTTGGTTTGGGTGGCCCCAGTTTGGGTCGGGAGCCCCAGTTTGGGGACAGCTGCCCTGTGACAGAGGGTGGCTCGTGCTGGTGGCTGTGACACCCAGGGGTGGCTCTGTTGCCATCCCAGCTCGTGCTGGGATGCTGTCCCCATTCCCAGGATGGATGGGGCATTGCAGGGTCATTCCCTGCTCTGTGGGCTGCTGGATTTGCTCCAAGGTTGGACTTTATCATTTTTCCAACCATTTTCCAATTGTTTTTCAATGATTCCGTTGTCGTGTGGCCGCATCCTCCGAGCACCACCCCCATCCCTCCTTCCACATCCCTGCTCTCACCTCGTGTTCCCTCAACCCCAAATCCAGCCCCATGGGGACAGACAGACAGACAGACAGGCTGATCCCGTGGTTTTCCAGCAGCAGCCAAACTGTCCCCATCCCCTCCCCGAGCTCCTGACCACAGCAGGACCAGGAGCAAAGCTCGGCCTCGGGGAGGGAAGGATTTGCCCTCTGCTTTTAAAGGAGGGAATGGTTTGGGTCTGTGGGGTTTTTTTTATGAAATCAAAGCTCTCTCCCTGTCCCTTTTCACTCAGCCACTTTCCCTCTCTGCTCTTTTCGGGCTGTTTAAGAGCCCGAGTGTAACATTAAGGTGATTTACAGCATCCCTGGAGTGGAAGGGCACAGACTCGGGGATTTTTTTTTCCCTTTTCCTCAGGTGAAAGAACCCCTCGAACGTGAACTCCCGAGACATTACAGCGACCGCCCCGTCAATCCTTGATTTACAGGCTCAGATTTATGTCTCCAGAATTATTATTCCACTCGCAGATCTTTTTTTTTTATTATTTTTTTTTCTCCCTGGGCTGTTTTAGTGCTTGTGAAAGGTGAGGGCTTTGACAGCTCCTGGAAACAAAAGCCTTTAATATCCCCCCGAGTGGGGCTCTCCCAGGGAAGAAGAGAGAGGCCAGGAGGGCTTTTCCTCCCTGCTGCACATTGACTCACTCCAGGCTGGGCTTAACCGAACAGAGCACAAAGTTTGCCCGAGTTAAGCCAGGCCTAGTTAGCAAAGTCCATTCCTGGTGCCCGTGGAGACTCCTGGGATGATCCCTGGTGGCTGGAGCAGAGCTGAGGATGGAATTTGAGGGTGCCCATCACCCCTGGGACGTTTTTGGACCCCTCCCAAATTTTTTGGGACACCTCCAGCATTTCTAGGAGAGCACAGGAGACTCAGGCTCACCCTCCTCTGATGTTGCTCTGGGATTATTTTCAAGCACCTCCCCACCTCCACCCCCCAGTGCCACCAACTTTTTTTGGGGGTCTAAATCTAAACTAAACTGGCAGCGGCCTTTAAAATATAACACGCATGAAATACCAGGGAGTGAAAAATATCCTCTTTAAAGCATGTGTGGCTTAGGGAGGCGGGGGATTAAACCTTGCTGGAGCTTGGGAAATAATGCCAGAGCCCTGCTGCACTTCATTAAAGGACATTTCTGACACAGCTTGGCTGATTCAGGAATGATTTAGCCGAGCAAAACCCGAATGGGAAGGGACAGGCAACTGTGTAGAATTTGTTGCATTTTCGTTTTCAGCGTTTTTTTGGGTCACTGTGCCAGCAGCTGCCTGGCCAAGCCCTGAGCCCTGCAGGGTTTGTGTGAGCATCCCAAAAAGTCGGTGGGATGGAGCTGGGGCCGGGCTGGGCTGGATGCTGAGGGTCCCCAGCTCCCCCCCAGCTGCTCTGCTCAGCCCTCAGCCCCACCAGCCTCCAGCTGCTCCGGGGGAAGTTCAGGTTGGAGATTTGGGAATATTGCCTCGTGGAAAGGCACAAATCCTGGGGCAGGGCAGAGGTGGAGGGATTGAAAAGCCCTGTGGATGTGGCCCCTGGGGACGTGGGGCAGTGGTGGCCTCAGCAGTGCTGGGGGAATTGGTGGACTCGGTGATCCCAGAGGTCTTTTCCAGCCTGAATGATCCCATGGTTTTCTAATTCCTGATTCCTAAAACCTCGCTCAGCTGGAAAACCCAACTCCAGCCTGGCTTCCTCCTCCACCCCCACCCGATGTCTGTGGTCATGGCAAAGCCCAAACAGCTCCAAACCCATGGGAGGGTTCCCTGCTGCTGCTCCTCAGATCTCCATCCATCCATCCATCCATCCATCCATCCATCCATCCATCCATCCATGAAAACCAGGCCCTGGGCTAGCGGGGAGCTCGGGATCCTGCCAGATCCTGATGTTCTCCATCTGCGCCCCACACATCACACCTGGGAACCAGGACAGAGCTGTGGGACCAGGACAGAGCTGTGGGGGCCAGGACAGAGTTATGGGATCAGGACAGAGCTGTGGGACCAGGACAGAGTTATGGGACCAGTACAGAGCTATGGGGACCAGGACAGAGTTATGGGAACCAGGACAGAGCTGTGGGGTCCAGGACAGAGTTACGGGACCAGGACAGAGCTGTGGGACCAGGACAGAGTAATAGGACCAGGACAGAGTTCTGGGTCCCACCAGGACCAGGGAGCTGCTCCTGAGCCCAAGCAGAGCAGGACAGGTCCCGGGGAGCCGAGCAGGCAGCTCCAGGCACGGATCCCGCGTGTGCCGGCTCCGAGCGTTCCCACCACGTGTGTCACGCTTCCCTGGATAACCAAGGCGCTGGGACAAACAAAACAAAGCCCCCACCGCCTCAGCCCCAACCAGGGAGCCAGGCCAGGCCCCTTGGATGAGTGAATCACTCAACCAGCTGGAGATGGAGCAATTTGGGTCAAATCTGCCCCCTGGCCTCGTGCCACGGCCTTATCTCGCGTTTCACTTGTCCGACCTCAGCTCAGGGCTTGCCCTGCGGTTGTTTTTAGTGCAGGGTGAAGTTTTAGGGGGTTGGAGGTGGTACCTGCTCAGGAATCTGCGGTGCTGGGTTTAGTGCTGTTTATTATGAGGTCATTTTTTATTCCTGGCTAATTTTTCTCGCAGCTGAACACGAAGGACAGCAAATGGAATTAGCAAAGAGCTCTGCTGAGCTATTAACGTCCCCCGCGGGGGCACGGGGAATTTAGGCACTCAACAAGTGCATAAACGGGGCCATAAAAACGCGCCCGGGGTATTGCAGAGGTGCAGCTCCGAGGGGCTGGTGGGGGCAGGAACGGGCTCGGAGCAGCTCCAGCTCCCCAGACCCAGGGGATTTTCCTCCAGGATTACATCAGTAGCATGAGGATGCTGAGTGAACTGTCTGGGAATCTCGAAGGCGAGGGGATTTTTTTGTTGTTGTTTCTTGTGATTATGTAGAAGATAAAGTATGTTCTCAGGCTGCCTGCGAGCTGGGATGTGCTGGAAAAGGGACGTCCTGGTTTTCCAGGATCTGGGAAGTGGGAGCTCTGTCTGGGGCTGGGGTTATTCCCTGTCCCTGCTCCCTTGGTGTTGCTGATCCCAGGAAGGGACCTCTGATCCCAGGAAGGGATCTCTGATCCCAGAAGGGACCTCTGATCCCAGGGAGAGACCTCTGATCCCAGGAAGGAACCTCTGATCCCAGGGAGGGACCTCTGATCCCAGAAGGAACCTCTGATCCCAGGAAGGAACCTCTGATCCCAGGGAGGGACCTCTGATCCCAGAAGGAACCTCTCATCCCAGGAAGTGATCTCTCATCCCAGGAAGTGATCTCTCATCCCAGAAGGCACCTCTGATCCCAGAAGGGATCTCTGATCCCAGGAAGGAACCTCTGATCCCAGGGAGAGACCTCTGATCCCAGGGAGGGATATCTGATCCCAGGAAGTGATCTCTCATCCCAGAAGGGATCTCTGATCCCGGGAAGGAACCTCTGATCCCAGAAGGAACCTCTGATCCCAGAAGGGATCTCTCATCCCAGAAGGGATCTCTGACCCCAGAAGGAACCTCTGATCCCAGAAGGGACAGCAGGAGGGATCAGGATCCCACCACTGTCGGTGTCGGTGTTGGGTCTCTCCAGCAGCTGCAGGAGCATCCAGAGGGTGGGAGAAGGGGATGGAGCCGAGCATCACCCTCAGCTTTGGGTCTCCTGGTCTGACCCTTCAGCTCTTTGACAACATTTTGGAGGAGGGAAATTCCTTGCCCCCATTCCCAGGCCAGCCCTGGTGCCCGTGGATTTTGGCTGCTGGGGAAGGATGCTCAGAGGGACTGGATTTCCCAAGCAGCTGAGCCCAGGGTGTGCTGAGCAGTGCAGCTTCTTTAAACTCCCCCCAGATTCACTCTGATTCAATATTTTAACAAAAAAAGAGAAAAATTAATATGGGGAAAAGCAGAATTCTCATCAGTAGGGTCTTCAGTAAATCTTTGTGACCCCTCACCCTCCCCCAGCAGAGATGAGGCTGGAGTGGCTCCAAAACTCCAGTTTGAACCAAAAGAAGCTAAAAAAGAAACAAACAAAACCACCACCAAGAAAAAACCCCACTTGGCCAGGGTTTCTGCCACCCCTTCCCCCTCCTTTTTGATCGTCTCTGTCTTGTACAAGGCTGGTGGAGGCAGATAAGCGAGGATCTCACCCAGCTTTTCAGAGTGGTGGGGAGGAAGAAAGGGCCTTTGTGAGGGGCTTTCTGAAGGTCTCTGTTCTGGGAAGGTTGGAAATAGCACAAAAACATCCTTTCTCACTAGATTGTGGCGCTTCCAGCTCCGAGCTCCACCACCACCCAGATGTTTCGAGGCTGATGCTGAGGAGGAAAATAAAGAGGCACGGCGAGAAATCCAGGAGAGGGGGATGCTGGGTGGAACTGGCCTGGGGAAACCTGTGCTGGTTTGTGTCTTTATTTTTGAAACAAGGAAAGAGTTGGAGAAGGAGATTCAGAGATTGGGAATTAATATCTTAATTAAGTCAGGCCATCTCCTTATCACCTTGAGTTTTAAGACAGCATTCTGTATGTTCAGCCTGGAATATATCGAGGATTTGGTGCTATCAACTTTTTTTCTCATTTTCCCTTTTTTCACTGCATTGCTCCCAAGTTTTCCCAAGCTTTGGACGATTATTGGTGCGAGCTCATCGCTCTGCTTCTAAAATTGTCTTTATTCAGGAGGAGGGGGATCTCCTCGGGAGGATGGATGGAGCGACTCTGTTCCTACCTAATTGATTGGACAAGGGAAGTTAAGTGTGAAACTCTTCCTCATTGTCCACATCCTCTCCCTAATTATCCTGTCTCAGCAAGAACATCCCCGAACGCGCAGGCCCCGGTCCCTCCCTGATTGTTCTGCCTCAGCAAGAATTCCTCCAGACGTCCGGCCGGCTCATCCAGAGGGGTCTGGGCACGGGCTTTGCGATCAGCCAAATCCCCGCCGCTGTGGGAAGGGGCTGAGCCCGTCCAGCTGCTGGGATGCGCGTCCAGCTGCATTTCGTGCTGGGAGCAGCCAGATGTTGGTGGCAGCGGGAGGCAGCGCTGTCCCCCCATCCCGACAGCTGCGCTGGGCACAGGGGTGGCACAGGGGGGGTCACGGCACCCCCTGCCCCCAGCCCAACCCCGCTGCTGCCCGGCACGGCTCGTCCCGGCCGAACCCCGGGGAGCTGAGCTCGTCCCTGCTCCGGCTCTGGCTGAGCCCAGCGGCTCCAGCGCGGATCCTTCGGAGCCTCAGCCCCGCGGCCACCCCCGGGCAGGGAGGGGACATTCCCGTGCTGCGCCCTCCCGGGTTGATCGGAGCCGGGGTTGGGCCGGTGGAAAAGCAGAGATTTGAGCATCCAGAGGTTGGGAGCTGGAGCCGCAGGGCTGAGCCGCTCTGCGCTCCCCGGAGCAGCTCCGGGTGGAGGCGCTGGCTGCGAGGAGGGGCTGGACCCCGGGAGCGCCGCAGATCCCGGGAATGTCCTGCGACCCCCGGGCACCTGGGGATGTGACCTGCGCGGTGACATTCCCGGGATGGGCTGGGGCCCGGCATGCCAGGGATCTTCCCCTGCCCTCGATTCCAGGGATCTCTCCCTGCCCTCGATTCCCGGGATCTCTCCCTGCCCGGGATTCCAGGGATCTCTCCCTGCCCGGCATTCCAGGGATCTCTCCCTGCCTGGGATTCCCGGGATCTCCCCCTGCCCAGCATTCCAGGGATCTCCCCCTGCCCTCGANTCCCTCCTCTCTCCCTGCTCGTGCCTAATTCGATTCTCCTCTCCCCGCGCAGCTCCCCAGAGCTTGACCATTAACAAACGGACTTGGCCGGAGGCCTGGGCGACCATTTGGACGCGGAGGCAGCCGCGGGCGCTGCTGCCAGCCGGGCCGGGCACCGCGAGCCGCCGGCGCTGCCAGCATCCCTCGCCCGGCATCCCGGAGCGCTGCCAAATCGCCGCGGTGCCGGTGCCAGCTCCGGGAGAAAGGGCCGAGGCAGCCGCACACAAAGAGGGGTTTATAGCCCGGCCGGGCACCTGACACGGGGAGGAGGGAGGGCTGCGACGTGCTTAGCCCCGATAATCCCCAGTTTGAGTTTAATTTTTTTTTTTTTTTTTTTTTTTTAATCAAAAGCACAGCAACAGCTGGGGCCGAGGCTTTCCAGGAGATGAACTCATGAACAACTGTTCAAAATAACTTTATTCGTGCTGCTATTAGATCAGGCCACTGGGGAGCCACCAATTATTTGTGATTACTCCGGGCAGATAAGGCTGGGGCAGAGCCCAGCGCCGCCAGGGATCGAGGGCTCCTCGGGCTTTGGGCACCTTGGCTGGGCAGGTCCAGCACCCACGGGAGCCCCCAGCACCCATCCCAGCCCCTGCACGGTGCCAGGGGGGAGCACAGCAGGTTTGGGCGCTGGGATGTGCAGGAGGATCTCGGGTGCTCCAGGCAGGGCTCTTTGCAGGGAGATAGATGCCATTTCTGCCTCAAAACCAATTAACGGCCATGCCGCAGCTAATTAGCCCTGTCCACTTTTGGGCTGCTCATCTTGCTCATAAGCCCCAGAGCTGGCACGGCGTCAGGGAAGGCTGAGAGGTTTGGAGCAGGACAATTCCCTTCCCAGCAATTCCCGGGCTCATGGAGCAGCATCCCAGGTCCTGTGTCCCCCACACTCCCAGCAGGGCAGTTCCCAATCCTTTATCCCATCCCACAGATCAGCCTCGAGCCCCCCAGTCAGCTGAGGCCAGCGCTGGAACTTTTTTCCTTCCCAACATGACATCAACAAAAAGCTGAGTGTGAGCTCTGCTCTCCGGCAGGAAAATCCCCCGAGGGAGCCCAAGGTGGGAGCCGGGCCTGGGGAAGCTGCAGGCTCAGGCTGCCCTGGCCAGCAGACAGCCTGCATGAGCTCAGAGGTCTTTTCCACTCCTCGCTCCTGTGATTCAGCCATTCTGATCCCTGGGGAATTTTTAAAAATAACCTGGATGAAACAGAAGACGGCAGAGCAGGGACCAGGCCTGCCTTGGCTGGGAGGTCGGGCTAACAGCGCTTTTCCATGGTGCTGTTCCATGATTAATCGAGACAAGAAAAGAAAAGAGAGGAGGAAATTGATAAACACAACGGTAATTCCAGCCAGGATTTGCCTCAGTCAGGTTATTACAATCCTGACATCATGTCTTGAAAAGAAGACTGGAAATAAATCTCAGGGAGATAAGATCGGGCTGGGGGGGTGGAGGTGCACCAGGATGACCCAGCCGTGGGGGGGTCCCCAAAATGCTGTTTCTCCCAGTTTTCCTGGGTCTCAAAGCAGCAGCAGGAGCCCGTGGCTTCCATGGAAACCTCACTCCTTGTTCCTGTGCTCCTGAGCCCGTCCTGCCCCCATCACCCCACACCTGGGAGAAGGCAGCTCCAGGTGGGGGGAGCTCATTTCCTGCTGGGGGATTTCACCAGGACAAAGCCCGGGAAGCTCGGGATGGGCTCCAGCAGGCTGGGGGCTCCGGGGGGATGCTCCAGCACGGAGCAGGGCCTCACCCACACCTCGAGCTTTCCAGGGGATCTGGATCCAGAGCTGGAGCTCCTCCCGACGGCCCCGCGCTCCAGAGGGGCAGCTCAGGTGGGATGGGGTGGGATCTTTGGGATGGGGTTGGATCTTTGGGATGGGATGGGATCTTTGGGATCCACAGCAGGAATTTTCCTGCCTCTTTGGCCGTCCTGGCCCGTACTGGGGCAGGTCTGGGAGGCAGGAGTGAGGTCACTCAGGAAGGTGAGGTCACTCAGGAACATGAGGTCACTCAGGAACGTGAGGTCACTCAGGAAGGTGAGGTCACTCAGGAACATGAGGTCACTCAGGAACGTGAAGTCACTCAGGAAGGTGAGGTCACTCAGGAACGTGAGGTCACTCAGGAACATGAGGTCACTCAGGAAGGTGAGGTCACTCAGGAACATGAGGTCACTCAGGAACTTGAGGTCACTCAGGAACGTGAGGTCACTCAGGAAGGTGAGCCCAGGATCCCTCTCCAGCCTCACCAGCGGCACTGGGAGTTTGGGAATTGCTGCTCCAGGGAGGCAATGGAAATATTCTCCCCTTTTTTTCCCTAAATGTCCCCACTCGTGGTTGGTTCCAGTCTGGGATGAACTCCAGCCACCAGAGCTGCTCTACCTGGGATTTCATGGGAGTCCTCAAGGCCTTTAACCCTTTCCTCTCCAAGCAGGGCTGATGGATCCCCAAATCCTGCCCAGTCCCGGGCTCTGGGCCAAACTCCAGGCGGGGAATTTCTGTTCTGTCTCCACATCCCCACAGCTTCATCCCTGGAAATCAGAGCTGCTCCCACCCCAGCCCAGCTCCCTGTCCTGGGAAGGATCTGCTCCATGGGCAGAATTCCTTTTTCTTCTCATTTATTTTCTTTATCAAGTGATGTTTTACCTGTGAGCACTCGCTCCATGAGTTTTCCACAGGCAGCCCCTGTGCCTCCCTCCCCTCCCACTGCTGGTAACTCCAACACAAAATCCCAAAGCAAATCCCTCGTGGAAGGAGGAATCCAGAGGCAGACACGCTGCCAGAGGTCTGACCCTCTCCGGCCCAGGAAATTCCTTGGCTACTTTTGGAGCTGGCCCAAGGCTGAGTGGGTTGGAAGATGTTAAAAATCCCGTTTATTGCAATTTTCAGCGAGCAAAGGTTTGGATATTGCACCCACAGATCCCCCACAGCAGCCTGAGCAGGTTTTATTCTTAAATACTTGATACTGTGTATTAAACACCTGATATTAGGAAACATATATTGAAATTATTATTATTATTACTACTATTATTATTACTACTACTATTATTACTATTATTATTACTACCGTTACTATTATTATTTTTAAAAATACTATTTTTTTAGGCCCAGTCTCTCACTCCAAAGGTCGGGATGCAGGGCTGGGATATCGGGATATCTTTCAGACCCCTCCGTGTCCTCCCTGTCCCGATCTGCAGGCGACAGTGCCCTCTAGTGCCCCCCACCCCTGCCCAGCCCCTGGCACGGGAACCTGTCAAATCCCCAAATTTTTTAGGTTTATAGTTGGACTCGATGATGTTTTCCAGCCTTCTGGATGCTGGGATTCCATCCCAGTTCATCCTTTCAGGGGATGTTGGGACAGTCAGGGTTATCCTCGCAGGGAATTTCCATCTTCCTGTTGCTGACAGGGATTTTTCCCACTTTTATTCTATTTTATTCCTTGGAGGATGAGGAGGATGAGGAGGATGAAGATCCTACAGAGCCATGGAGCAAACCCTGAGTGCCTTCTCCAGGCTCAGGGACCATCAGGGGCTCCTCACCTGCCCTCAGCCCCTCTGAGCTCAGAATTCCACAGGCTCTGCTCAGGTGAGCATCCCTGGATGATGCTCCAGCTTTAATAGCACTTCATTAATTAACTCGAATTAATTACAGCTCCCACTAGCACTGCCTGCCTGCCTTCACTTCTTGAAGTCTTGCCTGGGGATGAGAATCCCAGAATCTTTTAGGTTGGAAAAGAACTCCAAGATTGAGTCCCTCCTGTGCCCGATGCCCAGCTTGTCCCCAGCCCGGAGCCCTGAGTGCCAGCTCCAGGAATTCCCGGGACACCCCCAGGGATGGGCACTCCAAACCTCCCTGGGCACTTCCAAGGCCTGAGCATCCTTTCCATGGGGAAATTCCTGCTGAGGGGATGTGGGACCTGTCCAAGCACCGGCAGACATCTCACCCTGCGCTGTCCCTGCCCTCACAACGCCCTCAGCCAAACTCCTCCATCTCCTGCTGAGGAAAAGGCTGGATCACTGTGAAATCCCTCTGGAATTGGGGNCCCCATGGAAAGGATGCTCAGGCCTTGGAAGTGCCCAGGGAGCTTTGGAGTCCCCATCCCTGGAGGTGTCCCAGGAATTTCTGGAGGTGGCACTCAGCGCTCTGGGCTGGGGACAAGGTGGGGATCAGGCACAGCTTGATGGCGTTGGAGTTCTTTTCCAACCTCAGTGATTCTGGGATGAAAAACCCCCTTTCCCAGAGCATCCCGTGCCCCCCACCCGGGAATGCCAGAGCTGGGGGCTCCAGCAGGGCCGTGGATGCAGCGTTGTCACCACGAGGCCATCGGCACTGCCGGCGCTCTTTAACCACGCTCACGTTTGTTTTCCTTGGCTCTGCCAGGGAAATCTGCTCCTCCAGGACTTCTCATTAAGCAAAAAATTTATGAGGGAGGATGAAAATGGAGTTTTGCTGCCTGAGGTCTGTCCCTTCAGCCGTTGTGAGTCGTTCAGTGGGGGAGGATGGGGGGGAATTTCTCCGGTGAAACACAAAATTTCACTTTCCCGTTTGGAGAATCCGTCAGCGCGTGGAGCAATGCCCGGAGTAACAACCTGATCCCTGTGGATGCAAAACAAAAGGGAAACACCTCAGGATTTGTGTCCAGTGAAAAACAACGTGTCCATGATGGAAAACCTTGTGGGATTCGATGCTAATTTTCGTGGTCACCTTGGCTGCGCTTGAGGAAGTGGCCGGCGCTGCCAAGAGCGAATTTCCCTGATGATGGATGAGGAATCGGGGCAGAAAATAAATAAATATCAGCAACACCTTTTCTTTTTCCTGCCTTTCTGGCAGATTGGTGTCATCCAAGGTCACACATTTGGGCGCTGGAAGTGCAGCCAGAGCTCGGTGCTTTCAAATCATGTTTAAGTCAGAGCAGCTTCCTCCAGGGCTGGGTTAAAAAAGAAAGATTAAAGTAGAATCTCCCAAAATTTCCAAAAAATTCCTAAGCCCGTTAATTACATTAATTGTCAGCATTAATTTTCTTCTCTCCTTGTGTTCAGGTTTGGAAGAAGCTCTCCAGGACAAGCTGGGATAGAGGAAGGTGCCCTGCCCGTGGAAGGGGTGGAATGAAATGAGCTTTAAGGTCCCTTTCCAACACAAACCATTCCAGGATCCTGCAAAAATTCCATGTTTCCCTCCTGCAGCCAGTTTTGCAGCCCCCACTCCAGGTACTGACCCCTCTATTCTTGATTTTTTCATTCTGTCCATGGGAAAAATCGGGGAAGTGGTGCTCCGAGATGGAGAAAAAGGAGAATTTGGGGACAAAACACAACAAATCTCAACAAGCAGGGAGGTTTCGTTGCCCTCAGCAGTTTTGGGAGGGCAGGAAGGATTCTGAGCACAGCCTGAGCCAGGCTCGGCTGGAAGGGAGGGAGAAGCTCCCTGCGGAGAATCCCAGCAGAGCCCCGGGCAGGGGAGCGGCTCTGCTTCCCCTGGAGCTGCAGCCACCGCCGGGGGACGGATTCGGGGCTGCAAACCCTGGGAAACGCAGCCATTCCCACGTTTTTGTGATTTCTTTTAATTATTCCACGCAGGACTTTAGGAGGAATAACGTTTTCAGGCACCTGGCGCTGCAGTGATGGGATGCAGAGCATGGGATGTGCTGTTTTCCGTGTGCTTCCCCCCTCAAAAAAAGGTGAAAATTAAAAAGCTTTGGCAAATTAAGCTGGAAAAAAACTGGGATAAAACAGGCAGGAGGCTTCTGAAGTGACCCCTGATCCCACAGGCTCTGAGGGCAGCGAGTGGCACTCCTGCCTCTCCAAGCTGGTGCTAATTCCTGAAAGATTTTATTAGGAAAAAAGGAAAAAAATCAGGAAATTCCGCCGTAAAACCACACGAGTTTTATTTGTGTGGAATTCCAGCCATTCTGCAGGTTTGGAGATGGCCTGGAAAGATTTCAGGACTGGGGGGTTGTTTTATTTTTTATTTTTTATTTTTATCTCCCTCTCCAAAAAGGAGGGAAGGAGGTGTGAGAGGTGACAGCAATGACACAAGCCCAGAGGGAGGAGGACAGAGCTGGCTTGAGGTGAGGGAGGGATGGAACCAGAGGAATTTATGGCAACCTTTGGAAAAATGATAAATGGAAGCTGTAATTTTTATTGGGAAAGGGGAGCAGAGCACAAGTGAGGGAACAGAAGAATCAAAAAAGGATAAATTAGAAATGGGCTTTGATAGGAGCACAAAGCATTTGGCTGGTGGATAATGGGAGTTCCTCCTGGAATGTGAAATGCTTGGGAATTGGCTGCAGGAAGATTTTCTAGGAAGTCACATTGGGGTGAAATTCCCTGTCGTGGCTCCGTGGGGCTTCCCAATGTTCCCAAACCCATCCTGCAGCCAGGCTGGACGGGGCTTGGAGCAACTTGGGAGAGTGGAAGTGGCAGGAATGAGATGAGTTTAAGGTCCCTTCCAGCCCAAACCACTCCAGCATTCCCTGATTTCAAAGGGAGAGCATTCCCAGAGGATTTCATGGCTTTCTGTGCGGGTGGAGTGACTCCAGGTGTGCAGGAGAGGCAGGAATGGGAATGGGAACGCACTGAGCATCTCTCCCGGACATTTTTCCACCCCATTTCTCAGGGAGCAGCAGCCCCACCCCCCCAGCCTGACCAAGCCTCGCCCTGACGTTTGTCCCTAAACCTGCTGGGTTTTTTCAGCTTTGAATCCACCCACAAATCCCTTTTGCTGCCAGAAACGAGCCCGATTTCCCTGGATATTGTCCTTTGGATTAGTTCAGCAAACTGCCTGAGCCCTGGGCTGGAGCTGCCTCGGGATCCTGGTGGGGTGGGAGCTGCGAAAGGCAGGGATGGAGCAGCTGTTGACGTGCAGGGAAAACCCGAGACACGGGAGCCTGGGAGGATAAATCTGGAAAATTAACACGCGGGAGGCCGCAAAAAGCAGCAATGTGTTTTGGTAATCACCGGGAACTGCCGACCCCTCCTCCCGCAGCTCCCAAACCTCGGGCACGAAGCAGATGTCACTCAGCCCCCGATTAACACGTTACCGAATTTCTGCCGTCGTTTAATAAAAGTTTTACGTAACATGCAGGTAATTGCTTCCAAATGGCAGGGGAACAATGTGGCCCTCTGTGCGTGGCATTGTTTCAGCAGCAGGTGAAAACTCCTCTTGTTGCCTCCGGAGCAGGGAAAATCCCCCAGCGAAGACCCCGCGCCCGGCAGCTGCTTTTGCAGTCACTGTGAAGAGTGGGGAGAGCCCTTTGCCCTGGGGAGAGCAAAGCCTTCAGTCCAGGAATATTTGTTCCTTTCCGACGTCCACATGGAGGGAGGCTGCAAGAAAAATGGGGAGAGGCTGTTTACAAGAGCATGGAGTGACAGGCCAAGGGGGAATGGAATTAAACTGCCACAGGGCAGGGGTAGATGGGATATTGGGAAGGAATTCTTGCCTGGGAGGGTGGGGAGGCCCTGGATCCCTGGAAGTGCCCAAGGCCAGGCTGGACAGGGCTTGGAGCACCCTGGGATGGTGGAAGGTGTCCCTGCCATGGCAGGGGTGGCACTGGATGAGCTTTAAGGTCTGGTCATTATGGGACTCCTGGAGATATCAGGGTGCTCTAATGGTTCTTTCCTGTCCAGCTTCCCATCCCACCATGACAAATCCCACAAATCCTCTCCAATCCAAAGCCCCCAGCCTAGAGGAGTGAGGACACATGGGAAGGTCTGGATGGGAGCAAAGCCTGCTCTCTCTCTGGGGAGAGCGGGGCAAAGCCTGGATAAAGCTCATGGAATGCTGATGCCTTGACTTTGCTGGCCTTTTCTTCCTGCAAAAATCTGTTTGTGTGGGCATCACCTGTCCATGGAATGGGATGGGGATCTGAGGAGCTGGGAGAGAGGAATGGCCTGGCAGGAGCTGTGTGAGCATCACCTGTCCATGGAGAGGGGATTGGGATCAGATCCCTGGAGCTGGGAGAGAGGAACAGCCTGGCAGGAGTTGTGGGAGCATCACCTGTCCATGGAATGGGATTGGGATCAGATCCCTGGAGCTGGGAGAGAGGAACAGCCTGGCAGGAGCTGTGTGAGCATCTCCTGTCCATGGAATGGCACTGGGATCAGATCCCTGGAGCTGGGAGAGAGGAACAGCCTGGCAGGAGCTGTGTGAGCATCACCTGTCCATGGAATGGGATTGGGATCAGATCCCTGGAGCTGGGAGAGAGGAACAGCCTGGCAGGAGGGCTTTGCCTCTCTCCACATCCCTGCGCTGAAAAGCAACACCTGCTGAGATGAAACCCTCTGGCTCCTTCCCCCTTCTCCAAGGCAAACACAGACAGTTCTATCCCCTCTCCCAGAAATCCATCTTCCAGCGTTTCCCTGGCTTTGTGTAGGCTTTGTTTTATCCAGCACTTGGACGCCTTTCCCACCTCACATTGAGCTCTGGATGATGCCTCTTTTCCTCTCGCTGCCTCCATAAAGAATAACAAGGCCCTTGCTGTGTTTTCCCTGGATCATGGGCTGCTGGGATCCAAAGGGAAGCTGTGTCTGGGAGAGGGAGAGGGCAGGAGGATCCTTTTCCCCAGCAGAGTTCCAGGCTGGGCTCTTTGGCCTCCTCAAGCCTTCATGGTGAGCAACAAATTGTCCTATAAAAATTCTTCTCTTGAATTTTATTTTTCTAAGGAGCCAGGCCCAGCTTGGAAATTCGGGATTTCAATCTCCTACTTTTTAACTGGACAGCAAATCCAAGAGAAAAGGGCTGAAATCCAATGGGTTCTTCAGATTCTGCCTTTGTCTGAAAACAGAAGGAAAATCAGGACCCTGCGTTGAGACCAAGAGAGAGGAAAGGCTGGGGAGACACCTGAGCATCCCCTTTTCACTCCTTTTTCCCTTCCTTCCTGTTCCAGCCTGTGGACAACAGCCAGTGAAATGTGTGCTCGGGACTCCCTAAGATGCCTCAGAGAATCTCCAGAGGCTGGAACGATACAGATCCTCCCATTTTAGTGATTTCCACCCTAATTTTAAATAAGGTGCTGAGCAGAAATTTCTTTCAGGAAGGAATTTCTTCATCTTTCAACCTTTGGTTCCCAATGCTCCAGCTTGGATTAGCTCCTGAAAAGGAAGCCTCAAAGCACACCCTCCTTTCCCTGTTGGATCCATTGCCGTGGTGGTTTCCAATGATCTTGGGAATGCTGAGTGCCCTGGGATAGTGGGAAGTGTCCTGCCCATGGCAGGGGCTTGGAACAGGATGGTTTTTAAGGTCCCTTCCAACCCAAACCACTCCAGGATTCTGTGCTGGAAGCAGGAACATCTTGGGCAATATTTTGCCTTTGGACCTTGAGTTGAGAGCCACGGGGGTTTTAAGGGATTTGAAATCTGTGTCTGAAATTCGGGGCTGGTGTCACTCTCCGAGCTGAGAGCTTGGAGCTGGAGTTATCCAGAGCAGCTTTCCTGGGAGCCAGTTCCCACCAATATCCTTCCCAGCTGCTCCTCCATGCCCAGGGAAACCCCATCCCCTCTTATTTCCTCAAACAAATCGGCTTCTCTCAGTCTTGGGCTGCGAATCTGCCCCGAAGCGGGGCCAAAACCACTTTGATTTTTGTTTTCTCAGCGGCAAAGTTGGAGCTGCAAACCCAGGGCGGAGGATTTGGGATGGGCAGGGTTGGGAACAGCATCCTTTTGGCCACAGGAGCGTCTTCAGCTGCACAGAGCAGCGGAGACAAATGAACTGGAGGAAGCGTTTCCTCTGCCGAGGGCTCTCACCCGTGAGCTCCCTGCTCCCAGCTGAGGTCAGGAGTTGAAAAATGAAGAAGCAAGGAAAAGGATAGAAAGATCCATCTTCCCTCATGAAATCCCCAGAGCAGGGGGCATTTGGAAGTCATTTTTCACCGGGCTGAGAGCTGTTTCTGGCCCTGAGAGCTGTTTCTGGCCCTTATTCTCTTCTCAGACCTCATAGATTTGGATGTTGGGAAGTGTTTTCCCCCCATTCGTTTGGGTGTTGGAAGGGGAGCATTACCCTGGGTGAAGGACTGAACTTCCACACTGTGGTTTGTGTTTTGGGCTAAAAGGGAGCCAAATTCCCACTGCAAATCGCTCTGTTCCTCAAAATTCCAAGATTTTAAAGGCATCGGGGCTCAGATGCAAAGAGAAATGAGTGGTTTGGATTTGTGGGGTTCATGCCCAGGGATGGCTCTGATAAAACCCATGCAAGGAGAGGAAGGAGAGTTTCAGCCTGGCTAAAGGAAATCTAAATAAAATTCCTTCCTGGAAGGAAGTCAAGAAAATTATTTTCCTTCTGTGTTTCTGTCTCTCTTCTTCTGGCTTATAAAAACACCTTGGCTGGGATATTTCACCAGCTCTGCCTTTTCTGAAAAACCCCTGCTCGGGCTGTGCAGATTTCACGCTGTTCCATGAAAGTAAAATTTTATGACCAGAAGCTGAAATTAGGAAGGAACTTTTTTGTTGTTGTTGTTGTTGTTGTCGTGGCGTGGATTTTGTTGGTAGTCTGGAGGTTTTGTTTATTTTTGTTTTTTCTACAGCACAGCCAGGTCTGGGCTCTAAAAACCTCTCTCTCTCCAGGGTTTTTGGGATGCTGCTCCAAACAGGTGCTGATGTTGGGAAGCTGAGCAAGGGGCGGGTGATACCTTCCCTGTGCTGCTCCCTCAGAGTAGGCAGGATTCCATGGATCTCCGAGGACAGGACAGACGTGTGGGACAGCAAATGTCCCACTGCAGGGGACACAGGTCCTGGCTGGCCGGCCTGGAACAGCCTCGTGGGGTGACAAAGTGACCGTGACAAAGTGGGAGTTAATCCCTGCTCCCCTCTGGAAATCCAGAGCCTGTGGATCACAGCTTGCTCTGAGCCCACATCCAACACCAGCTGCTTCTTGGCTGGCGGGTGCCAGCAGAATTTTTTTACCATTTCTCACTTGAAACAGAGCACTCCTGTTTTTCCATTGATTCCTCCTCTTCTGCTAAAAAAAATCCTACGGAAGAGGGGGAAAAAAAACCATTCTAAGAGGTCACTTGGTCCTTCTTTATTGGGTGATTTCCAGTGACCCCGAGGGGTGGTGACATCTGAAGGGGTTAAAGGAAAGTTGCACAGGGTTAGCTGAAAGCCAGAGCCATTAATTCCAGTGTTGGTTCCTCCTGGTTTCCACGTCCAGGACCATCCCTGCATCCCCCAGGACAGATTCAGAGCCCCCTGGGTTGGTGGGAACAGCGAGCTGGGACCATCCCAGCTGTTGACTCCAGGCTGGGCTCCTCTCCCTGCCCAGCTCCACTGGAGCAGCCAGAGGACATCCCGAGGGGTTCCAGGGCATGGATTTCCTCTCCCTGCTCCAGACACACCCCGTTTGGGATGGGGGATGCAGGTCAAGCCCCGACCCCTCCGTTTCCTCCCAGCCCAAACGTCTGGGCAGCCCCGGCAGATTTACGGGGCAGCCATGAGTATTTCACCAGCTCTTTATTAATAATGCAGCCAGAAAAAAGGGGCAGCCTTTCTTTCCAAGGCCTCTCCGAGCCTGGGATAATTCCAGGAGGGATTTGGCTGCCCCCAGCAGAGGGTTTAGGGGTGGGCAATGCTTTACAGCCCCTTTGTTGGAGCGGGGCTGTTCCCCCAGCATCAAAGTGCCAGCGGAGGCTCCGGGATGGGCTCCCCATAAATCTCTCCCCTCTAATCCTTCCCTTCTCCCACTGTTTGCAAACTGGGGGAGGCTGGAAGGGCAGACTGGACTGGGCAGGGCAAAGCTTTAACCCTTTGTGCTTTGAGGGATCTCCCTGGGAGCAGAAGAGGCCGTGGGTGGAAGGAGAAGCAGGTTCGGGTTGAGCTCAGCAATGAAATCCCAGTGGAAGATCAAGGAGCTCCTCTGGAAGCTGGATAATTCCAGCCCTGGATATAAAGAATAAATCTGGCTGCATTAAAATCACTTCTACTTAAGCCATAAATGCAGAACCCTGAGGGTGATTTTGGATTTTTGATTTTCAGGTGTTTGCACCAGCACCTTTGCCAAGGCTGGGTTTTGTTAGACTGGACTGACCCCGTCCTGTTGTGCCACCAATTCCTTGGTCCTGAAGGGATTTTTATGCTCCCAGTGCCACTGGAGGTGGGGAACAGGTCCCAGGCCCATCAGTGATCACCTGAGGGTCCCAGCTGGGAGCAGACCTCATGTGTCAGGGGATTCCAACCCTCCTGGCCCTGTTCCCATAAATATTCCCAGCTTGGGAGATCTCCCTGCCCAAGAGAGGGACAGCAGCAAGCCCAGGGCAGGATTGGGGCAGTGAATTCGTCTCTTCCTTCCCCCATCTCCACCTTTTAGGCACCGAGAGCTGAACTTTGTGTCCGTGTCGCCGTAAAAGACGGCGGATTTTTTTCAAGGCAGCTTTCCAGCAGCGATGAAAGGTCCTGCAGCGGGCAGAGGCTGCTTTGGGAATGGAACAAATTGTGGGTTTATGGCTCCCGTGTGTGTGGGGGGCTGTAAATCTCCCAACTTTTAACGCATGTGTTCTTTCCCGAGCAGGCTACCAACGGCTCAAGGAGGAGAGGGAGAAATATCCGACATTTCCTGACATCAGCTGCCCTCGGGAGTTCCTCAGGAAGGTTTTTAAAGGAATATTTATGGATGATCCTGGTGAATCAGGCCCTAAAAGGTACCGAGAAAGGGCTGGTGTTCATTAACATTTGGGAACTGTGCATTGAGGATTTCCCTGTGGAGGGGCAAAAGGAATGGAGTGAAAGTGAAGGAGCTTTCAAGTTAATCCCGTTCTTTTTTCAGGTTATTGTTGTTGGTAAAAATCAGAACCTTATTTTTGATGAAGAAAAAAAAATACTAGAAGTCCATTTTTGATACGATTTTCCTCAAAAGTTTATTTCCGAAATTCCATACTGAGAAAAATAACAGATCTTTGACTGAGACTTGTGAAATCCCTCAGAGGCTACTCGGTGTTGATTACTCTGGGTTTATCAACAGGAAAATTAGCACAGGAGGAGGGATGGGTTGCTGGAAGAGCATCCTGGGGTTCTGACTTGCAGAGCCTTTTCCTAAGGCCAACTTGAGTCGCTTAAAAACCTCTGTAAATCAGTGATGAGAAAGTCCCTCGAGGTGAGCCCGGGTTTGTCCTTTCTGGAAAGAGCCTTTGGAACAGATTTATTCAATGGATCCATGGGGAAGATGAGGCCCCACGTGTCCTCTGTCCTGTTCCTCTCAGCATCCTGTCTCCGAGTTTATCTGAGTGTGCTAAGAGCTAACCAGAGAAAGAGAAAATTCCAGTGTTTTGGTTAAAAACGCACCGATCCCTCCACAATCCCCAAAGTCTGAACTTCTTGGGATTTTTGCTGCTCCTCCTGCTCTCAGAAGGGGCCGCAGTTCTGTGCCTCCCACGGCATTTTCCTGGGATCTTTTAGTCCTGGGTGGGTGGGCATAATGTGGTGCTGGGTGGGACACACGGGGCCTGCACCAACAGCAGTGGGGACACTTCACTGATGTCACTGAAACTCAGCGGCCACCCAGGCCTGAGGATCAGGGGACAGAGTCCCCAGGCTGTTGGCTCTGGGTCTCCTGCCACCCTCGGGATGATTTCAGAGGGACAGAGGCTCTGCAGGAGGCAGCTGGAGCTGCAGGGCTGTGCACACCCAGGAGGACTCCAGCAAGGATTTCCTGGGAGAAGCATCCAGGCTACTCCTCTTTGTCAGGGGTGATGTGCAAAATGCCAGGCACCACCAGGAAGTAAAGCTAAATTCTTCCCTCTCCTCACAAGCTTTGGAGCTGTGGAACCTCAGGTGTTCCTACATGGGGGCGATGGCAGCCAGAAGGGCCTTGCTGAACATTTTCATCCATGAAGAAAAGCTCGGATTCAGCTCTGCTCAGCTCTGGGTGCTCTTGGCACGAGGCAGGAGGTGAAGAGCTCAGCCCAGGCACAGCAAACCTGTCCCCAAGCCCTGAGATCGGGGCACCGGGCAGGAACACAAGGAATTTCTGCCCGCTGAGCTGAGCTGCAGCTGCTCTGCTCCATCCTCAGGGGAGGGGGACGAGGAGGGAGTGGCAAAGGCACGATGACTTCACCAGCAGGACAAGGACAGGCTGGTGGCCAGCTGATCCTTGCGAAACACCCTCTGGAGTGTGCTGGGAACCGTGCCCAGCCCCGAGCGTGTCCGGCCATCGCGGCGTCCTCGCTCGAGTCACTTCTCACCCAATACTGCCTTCTTACCACAGGCACCGTAAAAGGGGTTTTTTTGCTTCTCAGTGACCTCATGGATCCAAGACACTGCCAATTCTCCATCCTTCCTGGCACTTAAAACATCAACACCTCCCTCCCAAATGGAAAGGGAGTCAAAGGTCCTGTGCTTCCCTGTGCCCTTTGCTCTCCCTCTGTCTTGCACTGGGGATTGGCCTTTAGGGAAGCCCCCTCTGCTCCACTAAACTGGATTTGCAACCCTGGCCTTGTGATCCCACACCCAGAGCGTGCAGTGGCACTGGGAGCAGCTCTGAGGGACAGGATCCTTGGATTTGTCACTGCAGCTCAGGAGCTACTCCGGGACAGCTGGCTTGGTCCATGGCTGTGCATTCCCAGTCCCTCAGAGTGGGCGCTCCAACTCTTCGCTCACCACTCCCACGTGTTTCCAACATCTCTGCTCAAAAGAAACCTCCATCTCTCCCTCGTTTCCCTTTTGCTGAGACTCTGCTTGGAACCTGCACAAACCCTGCCCAGAAATAACCCCGGCAGCTCTCCCAGCCGCGGGCGTCGCGGCTCCTGCGCGGGGAGGGGGACAGCTGAGATCTCACTCCTTTTGTGGCACATTTCGGTCACCTCTGGCACCTCCCTGGTACCAAATTTACCAGGTTCCTCTTGCCAGCTTTTCCCTCCTCTCCCGGGCTCATCTCTGCCCCTCAGAGGCCTCGTCTCTGGAAGCATAAAGGGTTTTCTTGGCGCGGCCGCCTGCGGGATGTGGCACAGACAAACCCGTAAAAGTGGCCAATTAATCCCGGAGTTTTCCTCCCTTTGCTGCTCCCTTTGGGATGACATGAAGCTGCAGCAGAGAGGATCAGACTGGGATCCTGTTCCATTTGTTCCACTGGTGCAAGAGGAGCTCTGGGAATGTTTTTTCCAAAGGAAAACAGAGGGATAACGGCCATGGGTGCTCGTGGGCACCTCGGAGTCCTTGCTTTGGGAACACCCTGGGATAGTGGAAGGTGTTGGGATTGGAACTGGATGAGCTTTAAAATTCCCTTCCACCCCAAACCAATCCAGGATTCTCTGATTAAATAGATTTATTCTATTTAATAATAGCCCTTAGGTCAGGGGTGGATAATCAAAACTGGGGGCAAAACCAAAGGCCTGGTGCCCAGCTGGTGCAAATTGGCCACATTCTTAAGATTTTAATGAGTTTGGCCCCCAAAACCACCTGTGTAAGTCCCTCCCATGCTCCTGGGGAGAGGCATTATAAGGAGAAGGGGAAGTTGTTCCTATTGGAAATCCTTCCACCTTCTCTGTGCAGAAGGGAAGATGAGTCCTGGCTGATCCATGCAGGTTGGAGGAACTCTGAGACAAGGATTTTGCTTGGCTCTGTGGTAGTGTGGAATATCTTCCTATTCATGTACATAAATCAGAGGAAAACGTCCCGAAATGGTGGGAATGAGCCGTGAGAGCAGCCTGTGCCGTGGGGAAACAGCAGCAGGAGAGGTGTGGGGGCTGGAAAGGCAGCCCTGGCCCTGCTCCGAGGAAAATTCCCTGTCCTGGGGGTCTGCACAAGGCCGGGACCCAGCTGCAGTGCCCGAGGGGCAGCAGAGCCTCCTGGGCTGGGGACAGCCCTGCCAAGGGACATCCTGTGAGGTAAGTGCCCAGTGGGACCCCGACCCTACTCGAGCCATGGGGACCCCTTAGGACACATGATTCGTGTTAAACCAGCTGCAGTCCTGCTTTTCTCCCTCCCCTGGGAATGGCTGATTCCCTGGGATGGTGGCAGGAAGCAGGAACCCTTCTCTGTGGTTGGGAACCTCCTCTCTTGGCCAGCCCTTTGTCTCAGGCCAGCCCTGGCCTTTCTCTGGATTAATTTAAGATGCTGTGAAGTGCGAGGTGTGGGGGTGGGAGATGCTGTCTAAAACTTGTTTGGAGGCCTGGCTGGATAAATCCCCGTGGAATTTAATTTAACTGAGCTGACACCAGTATGAATCACGGCAGCATTCCCAGCTCTTGGACACTTCCTACCAACGGCCTGCAGAGCTCTGCTTTTTCAAGGGAAGACTAAAAGCATCTCAAACTGTTAAAGCCCTAAAATAATAGTGGGGGTTTTTTTAAATTTCAGCGAGGGAAAAACAACATCTGCTATAAAAATCTGCTGGCCAGGGGCAGTGGGAGCGGATCCCACTTATCAGGGTTTGGCTGGTGGAGGCTGGAAGTGCCCCAGCCCCGTGATCCCGGCGTATTCCGAAGCGGTGCCTCATCTGTCTGCAGGATTAGATGGACAGAGAAGTCGGGATAAAAGAAAGGACAGAGGGAATTTGATGGAAAGAGGAAGGAAATGAAAGAAAGGCTTCCAGGAAAGGGAAGGAGACAACGCTGTATTTATAAACACTGGGTTTAAGTGAAGGCTCTGGGACGCAGTCAGGCTGCTCCACAATGAAATCCATGAGGTAGCTGTCTGTTCCCGGGATTTAACTGAAGAGTGACATCTCTTCAGAGGCAGGAAAGTGGTCAGGACTAAGCATGAAACACGTAAGATGGCAGAATTCAAAAGGATAAACATTATTTGATACCTTATTTATAGGGCACCACAGGGGAAAGGTAAAGGTTTCAGAAAAGAAAGAAGCACTTTAATTTTATCTGGAGATTTTCCAACAATAAAATCTAATCCATCATTCTCCGTGTGTGACTGCTCTTAATGAAAATTTAGAGGCTGCGAGTGAAATTTAGAATTCCCAGGGGATGCTATTAGGAAGATGTCTAGCAGCTATGCAAAACCTGGGAGATCAGAGCCCTGCCAGAGGCCGGCCGGGGCTGCAGCGTGAAAAGGACACCTCGGAATTCGGGGAGCCGAGGCTCTGCCGGCTTCTCCCGGTGGGATTCCTCGGATGGATGCTCATCCCAGGGCTCCCGCCAGGATCAGCTCACCAGGGACACCAGGATCCAGCCAGGGCAGCTGTGTTGATCCCAAAAGAGAGGGATTTGGGCCATTTATGGTTGGTTTTTACCCAAAGCACCTCGTGGTGCTGGGAGTTGTTGATTCCTCTCATGTGGTCCCCAGGTTTTTTGACTGATCCCAGTTGAGAGCTCTCAAAAGAAGCAGAGAATAAATCTATTTAATCAAGAATCCTGGATTGGTTTGGGGTGGAAGGGAATTTTAAAGCTCATCCAGTTCCAATCCCAACACCTTCCACTATCCCAGGGTGTTCCAAACCCTGTCCAACCTGGCATAGGACACTTCCAGCAGCCCCAGCTTCTCTGGGAATCTGTGCCAGGGCCTCCCCACCCTCCCAGGCAGGAATTCCTTCCCAATATCCCATCTAAACCTCAAGGTTGCTCCAAGGCACATCCAACCTGGCTTTGGACTCCTCAGCCCATCTTGGAGCTGCACAGAGCCCCGAAGTGCCTCTCATCCCTGATCATTTCCAATCCTCTGCACTTTATTTTTAATTAAAGCAGATCACCAGACTGTTTCCAATAGTTTTTAATGGTCAAAAAGGGGCTTCGATTATAAAGACAATAATGTTCAATTATTGAAGGGCCTGCGTGTACATCATGAATCAGTTTAATACCGAAGTCACTGCCAATTATTCAAATGATTCAAAATGAGACTCCATCAGAAAATGTTAAATCACAGGATAAATCTGTCCTGAGCAAGGCTTTAGCAATCAAAATTCTCTCAAAGCAGAAAAAGCTTTTCTAAAAGCAGGGGGGAAAAAAAGGTTACAGCTTAAGCCAGACATTAAATAGTAATGCCAGATGTTAAAGAGTTGACTTAAATTATTGGCAGCTATCAAATGCAAGATACTACCGGGTGCAGAGCTCTGCCACCACGTTTGTAATCTGGGGAATGGGCTTAAATATTCCTGTAATTTTCTGCCTATGGATAAGAGGCAATTTGGATTAGCTTCTGCAGAATAATAACCTCCTAATTCTCAGCAGATGAGCATCAGCCTCCTGTAACGTCAAAAACCAAGTCCAAGTCTAATGTGGAACCTTCAGTGGCAGATGGGTTTAAATTCTGTGATTCTGCTGGACCTGTGGAATTGAGCACAAGGCACGGCTGGGACTCCTGTGCTTGCAGACAGCGGAAGGCACCTGGAGAATTCCTAAAATGCAGAACAAAACATCCAAAAAAGAGTTCACAGATTTTCATGTCAATCTTTTCTACCCCAAAACTCACTTTATTTCCATTTTTCCATGAATTTCTGTGCTGGAGAGCTCCAATACCCCGGGATCACCTGGAGCAGGTACTGTCTGCCCATGTGGGGTCCCAATCCCTTGGGTGGCTCTGCCTTTCCCCCTCTCCTTCCCCTCTCCATCCCACATCACCCATTGTGCTGCTTTGTCCAGCAGGATTTGGGGTGCCAAGGGAAGCTGTGGCTGCCCCTGGATCCCTGCAAGTGTCCCAGGCCAGGTTGGACGGGGCTTGGGGCACCCTGGGGTAGTGGAAGCTGCTGGGGGTGGAATGGGGTGGTTTTTAAGGCCCCTTCCCATCCAAACCCTTCAGTGATTCCATGATTCATGGATGGAACTCTCCACAGGCACAAGGACAGTCCCAGCCTGTCCCACTCACTGCACCCCGTAATAAATTGTCCCCCACGCCTGGGCTGAGGCTGAAGTAACAAAACTCAGCTGCCCACACGAGCCAAACTGTTATTTTGAATTTTTTTTCTCCCTCCTTCCTTGCTGCAGAGCTGAGAGCGGGGACAGCACGGCTGGGTTTGTTCCTGCCTCGGCACCGGCGGGAACATCCCAGCTCCAAGGCTGGAGGATGGGCGAGGAAAGGGTCAGGACACATCCCCCCGACTGCGAGCTGGAGAAAAATGTTGGCAGAGCAAAGCTTGCCACAGGAAGAAAAGGTTGTCCTGGCTGTTCATATTCCTCCACATGGGGTGAGTAAAACTGTCGGTCAGACTGAAGCGTCTGATGCACAGAGGGGAATAAAAACTCATTAAAGGGCCAAAAGGAAACCCTATTAAAATATCGAATATAAACCGGAGGAGACTTGATCACCCAAGTGCTGGAGGAGTGTCAGGGCTTGAATGAATCCGATTTTTTTTTCCCTGAAAGCAGAGGAAATGCGTTTTGTGGAAAGCCAGGTGGGATGAGGGGCAGGTAGGGTGTCAAAGAGCACTGATAATATTTCAGGGCCTCGCTCAGAGCCGGGAATACGAAGGGGATTTATCCACTTTTCGGCGGGGAGGAGAGTGCTGGCAGATTTTTGAAGGAATTCCAACGTGGTTCAGGCTCATCTGGTTCTTAAATTGAGAGCTCTTGGCCGCCGCTGTGCCGAGGCCGGAGCATCTCTGCTCCTCATTCCCGGGACACAGCCTGGCTCAGGAATCAGCACCGGTGGCTCCGCGTGATTCTGCTGCCCTGGCCTGGCTGGTGTCCCGCTGAAAAGCCAAAAAAAAGAGCATTTCATGTGTTCTGAACTAGCCAGAGAACCATCCTTCTCACAGCATCTCGTTTCTGCTTTAGGTGGTCTTGGGAGAGGAAAGAAATTACAGAGGGAAAGAGCTGAAGGAAACATTTTCCTTCAAGCACTGAAATCCCTGTTAGTCCTGTCAGTGCTGGAAGGGATGGATTTCCAATGGATTCGTGCCTCAGGGCTGATGGACTTTTAAACCAAAGTAAACTGTGGCTCTGTCAGGCTTTCATCCCTTCCTACACACCAGGAAAACCACGTGGGGGGAAAAAAAATATATGATTTATACCTCACCCAGAGCAGCTCTTGCCTGGTCAGCCACCCAGAGCCCTCTTTTTGGGGGTTTTCTCCTGTGTGGACTCTCTGATATCCAGGCTTTTCCATGGTTTGGGAATTTTTGTCCCATTTCTTCCAGAATTTGAAGTTTTTTGGTTGTGGTTGAACTCAGACAAGGGATAAAAGGAGGGGTTTTCTCTCACATCTGTTAAATGTGCTACTTTGGGATTTGGAGCTGTTGTCCAGTTGGTTGAACTTGGCACCGGAATTCAGGAATTCCACTGGGGTGAGGTTTTGAGGGGAACATCCCTGGGCCATCACCCCGGAAATTTCATTCCCTCACAAAATCAGGGCTCAAGTCAAAACTTGTTTCTCACTTCTGTGGAACAGACCCCTACTGCAGGCCCTGAGCTTCACCCATTTCCTTTGCTCTGCTCCCATTTCCCTCCTGCACAGTGAGGTTGGTTCTTATCCCAACCCCTCCTCCTGAATCCGGGGATTTTTTTGGACACCAGGGCTGGTTTCCTCCCGTCTCAGCAACACCACGGTACAAACAGGACCTGTCATTCCCTCACAGACACCTTAGAATCACCTAAATCCTGTTTCCTCCTGAAACCTGAGCTGGTCCCGCACAGCAAAGCACTGAGGGGCTCCCCAAAGGTGACAGAGGGGGGACCTGCCCTCACACCCCATGGAGAAAGCTTTTGAAAACCCCACAACTCTTCCCCAAAAGCTCCGTCCTAAGAAGCTCTTTTCCATTTCCAGCTCTGAACATCATTTTTGGGGCCAAACACGCCCAGGAAGCGTGACAGGAGTCAGCTCGGGTGGGCTCTGCTGCTGGATTAGCACTTGGCCAGGTGGGATTGGAGGTTTTGGTCCTCAGAGCCTTTTCCAGTCCATTGATCTTCCCCAAACCTTTCACCAGGTACAAACTTGGACTTGCAGCAGAATGAAGCAGCAGTGAATATAAATGGGACGTGGAAAGGTTTTCGAACAGATGTTTTAATGGTCTGTTTGCTGTTGTGGTCAGAGAGAAATTCCCTTCGACTTCAGGAGCTAGTGCATAGAATCCCACTCCTCTGGCCCTCAGCTGCTCATTCCCAGGGAGCTGAAGTCTCCAGGGAATGTCCCAATTGGTGCAGAGCCTCCTGGAAGCAGGGATGTGGGAATCACCTGGAAAACAAATCCATCTGTTTGCATTTCCAAGTGTGTTTTGAGATGTGTCTGGCACTTCCCTGGGAGGGTGGAGAGGCCCTGACACAGATTCCCAGAGAAGCTGGGGCTGCCCCTGGATCCCTGGGAGTGTCCAAGGCCAGGCTGGACAGGGCTTGGAGCAGCCTGGGACAGTGGAAGGTGTTGGGATTGGAACTGGATGAGCTTTAAGGTTCCTTCCACCCCAAACCAATCCAGGATTCTCTGATTCCATGATGTCAGTGCCAGACCTCGAGCTTGGCTGGATCTGGGCACAAAACCCACCAGGGCAGAGCAGACCGAGCTCAGGCGACGTGAAATTCAACCAACAGATTTTACACCCACACCACTAAAAATAATCTGCCGCCGCCAACTCTTCATCTGGAAAGAGGAACCACCGATGTCGCTGTGTCTTGGACGAGGCACAGCACTAAAGTCCTGACCATATTTAGCCATCAGATCATCTCCCAGGACTTCACAGAATCGTGGAATCACAGGATGGTTTGGGTTGGAAGGGACCTTAAAGCTCATCCAGTTCCAGCCCCCTGCCATGGGCAGAGAATCAGGAATTTCTGTGTGAGAGCAGAGTTTTAGAGAAAAACCTTGTGGCCAAGCGCCAGCTCTGCTGTTGTTGCTTCTCCCTGTTATCTCCATTCTTCATTTCAGCCCCCAAACTGCTGTGCTGAGTTACTCAAGGTTGCTAAAACGGTGTCGTGCTAAGGAGGCAGCAACAGGGAGGAAATTAAGTCTCTACAAAATGCCCCCCACAGCTGAAATCAGGCCACCTATTTAGGTGTCGGGTTTAGAATTTGTCATTGTAAGCACAGAAACTTGAAACATTTTGCCCAAATGTGTTGAAAGCCACGAAGACATTTAAGATTATTCATGGCATAAATATTCATTTGCAGGAAGAGGTTTGTTTTTTTATTAATGCATGAATATATCAGGCAGGGTGTGCAGCTGCTTGAAGGAAAAGGTGATCATATTCTGAGTGCTGTTTAAATAGTTCCTAATATTAATGATATCAGGAATTAAAGGTATCAGGACACTTCATTTTTAAGATTTAACCATAGAATAGAATTCCAGAATGGTTTGGGTTGGAAGGGACATTAAAGATCATCCAGTTTCACCCCCCTGCCATGGGCAACTTCTGCTTAAGTTAAAATCTTTCCTAGATTTTCTTTAACTGATTATTATTAGTGAAAAATTCCCTCAGAATCAGTCCTCAAACCTTCCCTCCCAGGTGCCGTAACACCATCGCTTTGCTGATCAGTTTTAACCACAAATGCATTGCACTTGTTGCCCTGAACTCCAGAAAACATCATGATTTTATTCGCAGGTCCCATCGGCTTTTTCCCTTCGAAAACTCGCTTCCCTGTGCCAGCAGCACATTAAGACATCGCAGCTTCCCCTCCCCAGCTCTCCCTGGTTCAGAATTCCCGTTTTTTTGAGGTCGAGTCCTGGCTGAGCCTGTGTGGAGCTCTGGTACCATCTAGTGTTACTGGGGGAAGCCTCAGCTGCTGGATGGGGCTTTTCCTCGCCCATGTCGCAACAGAAGGTGGTGAGCAGGTCCAGCAGGACTGGGAGGGGAACAACTCAGAATCCCAGAATCAGGGAATATCCTGAGTTGGAAGGGACCCCAGGGATCATCCAGTCCAGCTCCTGGCCCCGCACAGAACCATCCCCAAAAATCACGTTTTCCTGGCTTCCCCTCGTGAGGAAGCTGCAATGAGTCTCCCCTCCTCTGTGCTGAGTGTTCCTGGTGTCACTGGAGTAAAGGACAGCTGAATTATCGGGATTATCATGGAATTCTGGAGTGATTTGGGATCTTCAAGATCGCCTCACTCCAACTCCCTGAACAGACCCAGCTGCTCCTCCTACGGCTTCACCTCAAGGTACCACCTTTGCCTCACAGCTTAATATCTTGTATTTCGGTCACCAAAACTGCTCAAAATATTCGAGGTGAGGCCAAGCCCTGTGCAGAGTGTGGCGTGGGGGTCTTCACTAATGAACGGTGCAACTAATTACCTGCAAGAGCCAATCAGGTCCTGGCAGAATGGGTGTGGGGGTCTCAGTAATTAGAGGAGCACTTGCTCTTAATGTGGCAACTGAAAATGAAAGTGTCAATCAGGTACTGGTAGAAAGGGCGTGGGGGTCTAAGTAGTTACAAGAGAAATGGGTGTTATTTTTTCACTATCGACAAAATTTGAAAGAACCAATGAAGTTGTGGAGGAATCGGTGTAGGGGGTTCAAGCGCCGCAAACCGGCCGGGTTTTTTGCAGAGTCGAGCATAGTCTGAACTTCAGGGAAAGACGAGCAGGCTTAATAGATTTGTGAGTATTAACTTCATCCAGGGTCAGCTTAAATCGAATTTTAATGGTCATACAACGCGTGATGGGGGGGATACACGTTAAAGGGGGAATATGTAGTATTCAGGACTGTACTTTCCTATTGCCTCGGCCAAGGGGGAAAGGAGGAGGGAAACGCGGTCGGGAAATGAGGATAAAAGGAGGCTGTGTCCTCCAAAAACTCCAGAGAAACCCCATAGAGGTACGGCGCAGTGGACTCTGTCCGCTATGCGAATAAAGCTGATTTTTGCACAAGTTTTCTGTCTCTTGGTGGACGCTGGCCTGTCCCAGCGGGATTTCCCGCACAGCATGGCGCGGTGTGCAGGGGGGCACCCGACGGCACCGGGGCCGCCGTGAGGGACACAGGAGACGCAGGCACCGCACCGCGGATGCCGCTTTTTTTTTTGTGGCGAATAAAGCGTCGATTTAACGGCTTCATTGAACGAGTTTTATCCAAGCTGTGACAGCCCCCCCACCACCCCTCAAGAGTGCCCTCAGCAAAGATGGCGGGCGCCCCGCAGCCCTGAGGCGGCGCGGTGAGGGCGGAAGCGGCGCGCGCGCGGCGCCGCCGTCCCGGAAGCGCTCGGGCGTTCAAAGAGTGGCGGGCGGGGGTGAGCGGGAAAGCGCCGGGAGCTGCGGGGAAAACGCCGCGAAAACGGCACGAAAACGCCGGGAATCCCGCGGATCGGCGGCCCGGCTGGAAGGGCTGAGGAGGGCAAGGGGTTGCTGCTTAAGGGGAGGTTGGTTGGCGGTGCGTTGTGGCCGTTGGGAGGAGGCGGTTGGGGCGAGGGGTNTGGGAGGAGGGGGTTGGGGCGAGGGGGGTGTGAGGGGTTGGGGGGTGAGGAGGGTTGGGGGTGTCCGAGGGAGGGGAAGGGAATGGGGGCATTGTGGGGATGTTTGAGTTTGGGGAGGGGGAGAGGGAGTAGGGGCGTTGTGCTGGGTGTTGCTGGTGTGGCTGGGTTATGGGACAGCTGGGTTGTTGTTAACAGGAGGTGTTATCGTGGAATTTTGGAGTGGTTTGGGGTGGGAGGGACTGTGTGTTTGTAGTGATAGAGAATCAGGCATGGCTTTATTCTAACCAGGCTGTGCCGTGGAAAATATTCCCTATACAGATGGCTTTTTACTAGACATTCTGCAGATTTATAGACACGAAACCAAGAGCAATTCCCGTTCATTGGCCCCAAGTTTAAAGTTGTATCATTTCCAGCAATCCAGTCCCACACCCTGCCATGGGCAGGGACACCTTCCACTGTCCCAGGGTACTCCAAGGTACATCCAGCCTGGCTTTGGACATCCCCAGGGATTCAGGGGCAGACCTAGTTTCTCTTGAAAACTGTGCCAGGGCCTCCCCACCCTCACAGGGAAAGATTTGTCCCAGTATCCCCCCAACCCTGTGCTGTCAGTGGGAACTCATTCCCCTTGTCCTTACTCCACAGGCAGTCCCACCAAACCCATGAGAGGAGCAGCACGTCTCATATTTTAAAGTTTTTTCTTCTTTTCTCTCCCCTTCTTCTTATTTTCAGGGTTCTCTCAGCTCTGGATGGAAGCTCCAGTGGGTTTTGAGCTGCTGAGTGCACTGAGGATGAAACATCTCTGTCTCTAGTGTAATTTACCCATCAGAGAAGAAGAATTTGGGTCTTGGAGGAGTCTTTTTCTTCCCTTGTTGAGGAAAACACCTTAAAAGTGCGAATGGATAGTCAGTGTTACCCTGGTGGCTGCCAAGTAGTTCCAATTTGGAAGTTGGTGGCCATGTGGCCGTCAGAAGGGGAGGAGGAAGAGCAGAACATAATCCTGATCAGTGATGATGATGAGGATGGAGNCCCCCCCCACCCCCACCCCTCAAGAGGGCCCTCAGCAAAGATGGCGGGCGCCCCGCAGCCCTGAGGCGGCGCGGTGAGGGCGGAAGCGGCGCGCGCGCGGCCGCCGTCCCGGAAGCGCTCGGGCGTTCAAAGAGTGGCGGGCGGGGGTGAGCGGGAAAGCGCCGGGAGCTGCGGGGAAAACGCCGCGAAAACGGCACGAAAACGCCGGGAATCCCGCGGATCGGCGGCCCGGCTGGAAGGGCTGAGGAGGGCAAGGGGTTGCTGCTTAAGGGGAGGTTGGTTGGCGGTGCGTTGTGGCCGTTGGGAGGAGGCGGTTGNTCCACTGTCCCAGGGTACTCCAAGGTACATCCAGCCTGGCTTTGGACATCCCCAGGGATTCAGGGGCAGACCTAGTTTCTCTTGAAAACTGTGCCAGGGCCTCCCCACCCTCACAGGGAAAGATTTGTCCCAGTATCCCCCCAACCCTGTGCTGTCAGTGGGAACTCATTCCCCTTGTCCTTACTCCACAGGCAGTCCCACCAAACCCATGAGAGGAGCAGCACGTCTCATATTTTAAAGTTTTTTCTTCTTTTCTCTCCCCTTCTTCTTATTTTCAGGGTTCTCTCAGCTCTGGATGGAAGCTCCAGTGGGTTTTGAGCTGCTGAGTGCACTGAGGATGAAACATCTCTGTCTCTAGTGTAATTTACCCATCAGAGAAGAAGAATTTGGGTCTTGGAGGAGTCTTTTTCTTCCCTTGTTGAGGAAAACACCTTAAAAGTGCGAATGGATAGTCAGTGTTACCCTGGTGGCTGCCAAGTAGTTCCAATTTGGAAGTTGGTGGCCATGTGGCCGTCAGAAGGGGAGGAGGAAGAGCAGAACATAATCCTGATCAGTGATGATGATGAGGATGGAGTGCAATGCCCAGATGATGACGAGGAAGGGGAGAGCACCCAAGGGAGTTCTGTCCTGTTTGTGGAGCCACAGGGTAAGAGCTTCAGGAGTTCCCTGAAGGACTTGGGGAATAAGCTGGATTAATTATTTGTTACGCTTGGAATCTGTCTTTGTGCTGCACAAGTGAATAAAACCAGGAGGAGATCGCCAGTTTTCAGGGATATCTCTGATGGCATTGCTTTAAAGGATGCTGCTGTGTAGTTTTAAAATGCTTCAAACTGACCTGAGACTGGGCCTTTTCAGTATCAGCTGGCTCCTTTTTGATTCCATATCCTCTGGTTTGATAGTTCATGGAAACTTTGTGCGCCATTCTTCTGTCAGATCCCAAAAAAAAAATGTGCTTTAAAGTGTTCAAAAAGTAAATATCAGTAATTTCTAAGGAAGTTGTAGCTACCTTTACACTGATTTACACCTCCTGCTCTTTCCTGCAGAGAAATCTCCCGTGGAGGAGAAGAAATCAGAAGAAATGGTGGATGAGGAGGAGGATTTAGTGGTCACCTACTGTAAACAAGCAAATGTGATGCCCCACGCGAGACACGACTGCACCACGCACCCCTTCGAGTACGTCCAGGGCTGGGCAGTTCCAACTGGGGGCTCGTTTTCCACATTTAGTCCATGTTGGAACAGCTGGAAGCAGCAGTAGAGCTGGGTAAGGATGGGATTTTCCTAAATAACCTCCTGGTTTTCCATCTTGCAGGAGAACAGAGAGTGACACTTGCTCCCCGCTGGGGAAAAACGCGGATATCTGTGAGCAGTGCTACTGCTACATCTGTGACAAGCTGGCTGCCGAGGTAAGGGCAGGGCACAGCTTGCAGGGGACAAAACTGGGGATCAGATGAGAGCTTTAGCCAAGCCCTGCCTTAGGCTCAGATTTTTGGCAGCAGCTCTGCTCAGGTGGCTGCACCTAAATCACTCTGGCTCGCAAGTTTTTAAGGATGGCGGGTGAGGTCTGTTATAAGATGAGTTATTTATGGAGTAGATAGGAGGGAGCAGACAAAAGGTTTTAAACAGTTATTTATTACACAGGATAAAACAAAGAGCTACAGCAGGTTATATAAAACAGGGCACAGTATCAAGGTACCTGTATTAAAACTGGCAAAGGAATCGGATGGATTGGGAGTCAGTGATTCTACCCTCCCAGGGAAGAGTTTAGGGCTCTAAGAGAATAATAAAGGAAATTTGATTAACAGTTCCTCATAAAAGTGTGGTTCTGTTGGGGTTTGTTTCTAGTCTGGGCAGTTGTTGGAGTAAACGTACAATAAATATAAATAAATGTATTTCCTGTTTGCTTTGGGCACACAGTGCGTTTCATAAAATCAAATTACTAAATCAGACCTTTTTTTAATCAATTAGAGAAATGTCAGCTTTTCAGACTGTCCTCACTGGAGTGGAGGGGATTGTGTGGGTGTGGTTTATTTGCTGGGATCCTCTGTGAATTTCAGAAGAGTTTGAGCTGTGAGCAGAGTTGGGATGAACAAAATCTGTTCCCAGTTTCCAGTGGGGAGGTTGCCAGCTCTGAGGGTCTCTGTGAGGTGCTCAGCAATGACAGGTAATCAATAAAGGCTTTTTTTGTAATGGTTGCCATGATATCAGACTGTTGCCTGTCAAAATATTTGCTCAGGTGCGAGAAGGATGGAAGGAATTGTAACCCCTCACTCAGTGCTGAGGGGAAAACACGAAAATCCAACAACCTCCATGTTTTTTGTGTTTCCTGACACAGTGCCAGCTCTGGACAACCCCTTCCCTGTGCCACTGCAATGCCCACAACAAAAGCAACTTCTGGAAGGCCCAGAGGAGCTTTGCCCTGGCCGGGGTCCTGGCCACCTTCAACCTGGAGCTGCTGGAGCTGGACGCTGAGCTGCGGCACGGGGGTGGGTGCTCTGCTCCCAGGGAGCCTGGGGCTGCTCAGGCCCTGCCCTGGGTGCCCTGGGGCTGCTCAGGCCCTGCCCTGGGTGCCCTGGGGCTGCTCAGGCCCTGCCCTGGGTGCCCTGGGGCTGCTCAGGCCCTGCCCTGGGTGCCCTGGGGCTGCTCAGTCCCTGCCCTGGGTGCCCTGGGGCTGCTCAGGCCCTGCCCTGGGGCTGCTCAGGCTCTGCCCTGTGTGCTCTGTTCCCCAGGGAGCCTGGAGCTGCTCAGGCCCTGCCCTGGGTGCCCTGGAGCTGCTCAGGCCCTGCTCTGGGTGCCCTGGGGCTGCTGGGCCCTGTCCTGTGTGCTCTGGGGCTGCTCAGGTCGTGGTTGAACTCTGGGTTGAACTCTGGGTGCCCTGGAGCTGCTCAGGCCCTGCCCTGGGTGCCCTGGGGCTGCTCAGGCCCTGCCCTGGGTGCTCTGCTCCCCAGGGAGCCTGGGGCTGCTCAGGCCCTGCCCTGGGGCTGCTCAGGCTCTGCCCTGTGTGCTCTGTTCCCCAGGGAGCCTGGAGCTGCTCAGGCCCTGCCCTGGGTGCCCTGGGGCTGCTCAGGCCCTGCCCTGGGTGCTCTGCTCCCCAGGGAGCCTGGGGCTGCTCAGGCCCTGCCCTGAGGAACAGCCTGGCTGCTCCACAGCCATCCTTGGGGAGTTTTTAAGGAGCAAATTGCTGTCCCTGCTTTCTTTTTCCATGCCTGGACCAGATACGGGTTTGCAGGTGCAGATTCCTGCTTTTCTCCCTCCGGGAGGGTCACAGAATGGTTTGGGGTGGAATGGAGCTTGGAGATCATCTCATTCCAACCCTTTTCCGTGGGCAGGGACACCTCACACTGTCCCAGGCTGCTCCAAGCCCTGGCCAGCCTGGCCTTGGACACTTCCAGGGATCCAGGGGCAGCCACAGCTCCTCTGGGAATTCCATTTCAGCTCCTGCCCACCCTTCCAGGGAACAATTCCTTGCCAATATCCAACCTAAATTTCCCCTCTTTCAGCAGCAAAGCTTTCCTGACCAATAAAATCAGGTGCAAACAATTTCCTACATAATTTCACCTGGGGAACTTTTTTTTCCTAAATAATTTCACATGGGGAACTTTTTCTTTTGGTTTTGAAAAAACAGATGCAAAACTCTGTGTAGTTTGTACAATGTTTTTTTTTTTTTTGTCTCATCTCTTAGGAGATCTCCTAGAAAAATTCATCAAGGAACTTTCTCTAGCATATAACAAATACCTCACAGGGGAAAGGATGTGTCCCCCAGGACATGAATGCTGCTGCGAGCTCAAATTGCCCCCTGGGCAGTGCAATGTGTGCAGCTCACAGAACATGGAGGTGGTGTACAAGTAAGTGACAACAGCATTGGGTTTGTTGGGGCAGTTTTGATTTATTTAATGAGTCACAGTCAAAATTGTGGCACCTGAGACAGCCAAAATAGAGCTGAGAGAACTTTTGGCCAGCAGAAGTTGCACTTGGTTGTAGTTTAAAATCCCTCTTAAATGTGGCTTTAAGTAAATCTCCTGTGCTGTGCAGGACACCTGATAATCTCTGATTATTATAACCTGGGGAAGCATGAATTTAAAGCCTGGACTTTGGGATGGGTTTGAATGGGGTTTTGGGGAGGAATCCTTCCCTGTGATGGTGGGGAAGCCCTGGCAGATTCCCAGGGAAGCTGGGGCTGGCCCTGGATCCCTGGAAATGTCCCAGGCCAGGCTGGACCGGGCTCGGAGTACCCTGGGATAGTGGAAGGTATTGGGGTTGGAATTTATGGTTCCTTCCAACCCAAACCATTCCAGGATTCTGTGATTTTTACTATTTTGTTCCTTGGAATGAGTTTCACCTTTTCGCGGGTGCAAAAGCCTTTAAAATACTCAAAGGATTGGTTGTGCCAGCACCTGCTCAGCGTGCTGGAGATCCTTTGAAGGCCAGGCCGGGCTCTTGATTGCCCTCGAGCTGTGGGATGGCCACAGTTACCACTTGTTTAGGAAATCCATTGTTGCAGACCCTTGATCTTACAGGCCACTTGACTTTCTCAGGTATTCTGATGTTTTCGAGCTGGTAACAAGATTTTTAAATCAGGCAGAACAAGAAAGCCCCAAAGCTGCTGCTGTCATGCTCCTGGGAGCAGCTAAACAGATTGCCCTGCACAAAGACCCTGCTCTGTAAGTACCCGGCCCCACAGGGAGTGGGGGATCTTCCTTGTTTCCTCCAGGGGAGGGGAATTAGGGAGAGAATCCTGGGGTTTTGTTTATTAGGGGTGAGGAAAGTGTAAAAATCCCAGCCTAGGCTGCAGCACAGCAAGAGGGAGATGAACACACTGAGGGAGAAGTGGGACTGGGGACAGGAGGGATTTAGAGGAAAAGTGGAGGTTGGGTGTGAGAAGGAAAAGTTAAGCAGGAATGAGTGGGATGACTGAAAAAATCCCTGCCAAGGGGATCAGCAAAAACTCAGATTTAATATTAAACAACGAAGTTGGTTGGCAAGATTTGCTCTAGTGCTTACGGGAGAGTTTAGGCACAACAAGGGAAACAAGCAACAACAAAACCAAGCGTAATCCAGGCATTCAGAAAGGGAAATGAACCGAGAACCACCGAGGGGAGGGAGTGTGGGACAAAAGAAACAGCAAACATAAAAGGAACACGGCCTTAAAAGTTTAACAGCACCCACTTAACAGTGCTTAAATTATACCTTAAACTTAACAATTCAACGAAGAAACAGCACTTATACCTAACTTAAGCTTAGCTTAAAATTTACCAATTTAAAATGAATAACACTTAACAGCATTTAACCTAACTTAGAACTTCGGAGTTACACTTAGCAACTCGGCAAAACACTTTTCAACAGCACATTTGCTTTGTAAAACCTGAACATTTTGAGGCTTGAATTCAGGGGTTTTGGTAAAAGAGAAGGAAATGATGTCTGGATTGGTTTGAGGGCCAGAAACAGCAGCTCCCCTGCAATTCCTGCTGAGGAATGACCCAGGTTTGCAAGGAGGAGGCTGGATTTGTTATCTGGGAAGGTCTTTCCTTTTCCACTGATTGTGGTCAAGCCCTGCTGAAAGCACTGGGAATTTTGCACTATGTTTTGCACTTTAGCACTTGTTTCACTCTTTGCAGGAATTTTTATCAGCATGCCAGCTTCCAAGAGTTTTCCTTAAAAAATGTTTTCCTCAACAGTTGAGCACAGAGAAGGGGGAAAGGCAGGAGGGTTAGGCAGGCATTAATTAGTGCTGGTTTTTTCCAGGCTTAAGAGCTGTCAGAACCTTGGCCACACCGCTTCCCTAAGGATTGCTGTCCCATTTCTGTTCCAAAGGTGAGATGGGTTTCCTTGCTGGCTGCACACTTTCTGCTTGGCTTTAAAATGCGTTTGGGGTGGCAGATCCTCTGTTCAGAGGCGCGTGGGAGGCCAGAGCAGGCTGTGGTTGTTGCACCGAGGAGTAAAGAGTGGCTGGGAGAGGCCACAGCAGCAGCTTGGCAGGATTCCACTGGGATGGAGCAGGAAAAGCTCCCCCAGAGGCTGGAGAACGAGGACACCCAGCTCCCTGGGCTTAATTCACTTCCCATTTTAGCTCTGTCCTTCACCTTTCCCCCCGAATTCACTTGCCATAGATGAGTGAAAAATTAAAATCTTTCCAACCCCGTTCTATATTCTCACCTTCTCTGGGGCTAATGACAGGTACAACCTAAATCCTGCAGCAGTTTTCATTTTAAATTGCTGTTCTTGATTTTTATAATTTCTTACTTGGAAAGAACAGGGGAAGAGTTTGTCTTCACCTCCCTCCCAAAATGTTAAAGAGTAAACTCTTCTTTTTAATCTCCATTTATCAATTAATACAAAAACGGTTCCAGCAGCAGGGAAGGTGCAGGAACTCAGGTCCAGCACAGTTTGAAGTGTTTGTTGCACAAATTCATTGGAGATCTTTGTTTTAAAGCTTAAAGCCCAGAGAACCTTGGTTTTAAAAACACCAGCAAGATAATAATTTCGTTATTCACTACAAAACTGAAAGCAGAAATTCAAATACAGATCCAAACAAAAAAATCCCGATTTTGTGCAGTTTCCCATATGATTAAAAAAGACAACTTGTCAGTAACTCACCTCATTTTAAAATACTCTTTTTGAATTGTTTTTCTTTTCAAATCCCAGGATCACAACCCAACTTCAGAGGATGCTGGTGTTGTGTGACTTCCCAAAAATCCTGTATGAGAAGTTTGTTGAATATTTCCAGTCCATCTCCCTCCCCTGTCACTGCTATGCCTTCTCAAACAGGTGAATTCTTGGGCCTCTAAATATATTTGGATCCAGTTGCTTGTGGAATGTTCTTTGATAATAAAAGTGGGAGCATTTTAGAGGAATATTTCAGTATTTGCTGCTTTCCCTGTTTGTTGTTCTCCCTAAAGTTTATTTCCTTTCCCCCAGAACTGAGCTCTAAACCCCAAAATGTTTTACTCATCGAACTTCACCATCCTTAAAGGAGCTGAATAGTGATGTACAACGAAACACAGTTAAAAATGACTTTATTTTTGTCCTTGCAGCCTGAATGTTGTGCCCTGGGACCACATGTTACTGACCACGGTTTTGAAAGGCCAGAACATCACTGGGCAGAGGAGACAGAAAGGAAGGAAAACGTTCCTGTGGGAAGCACTCCCTGTGGTGGAGGCTCGAGTGGAGAAACTACTGGACAAAAAGAAGTGAGATTGGTTTGGCTTTTTCATTTTGGGAACTCAGTTGTTATATTTTGACTGCTCCAAACCTCTGCACTTTGGATTTTATTTTTTTTTTTCTTCTCAACAAGGCCAGAAGCTTTTTGAAGTTTCTCAAAATCCTTTGAATGCCTCAGGACCAGGAAAAGATTGCTGGAGTGGCTCATTTCTGTGTTTCCATAAACCCTACAGGTTTTGGTTGTTGATTTTTCAAACAATTTCTCTTCCACTTGTCAGACAGCCAGAAAAGTCTGTTCTGGGTCTTCAGAGGGCTGTACTCCAGAAAATCCAATATTCCAAAGAATCCAGTCCACTTAAAGAATTCCATTGAAAGGCAACCTCTGGTTTTGTTTTGCCAGAGTTGAGATAATCTGGGAATAACCTCTAGGAATTTATTTCCAGCTGTATTTCTGTCCTGCTGTGCAATGTCTCTTGTGTGGGAAGCTCTCCTGGTTTGCTTCATCGACTGTAAGAAACATTTGACCTGTGCACAGTTTTGCACTTCCTTCCCCTTCCTTCTCACTCCGTTTCTTTCCCCAGGTATAAGGAAGTTGTTCGGTACCTGAGAGCTGTGAAATGCAATGAAAACCAAAGGTAAATGGCTTTTCCCTTTTCTTTCCCCCCCTTCCTTTCCTTTGCCCTCTCTTTCCTCCTTTCCTTTGCCCTCTCTTTCCTCCCTCCTTTTTCCCCTTTCCTCCTTCTTTTCCCCTTTCCTTTTCCCTCTCTTCCCCTTTCCTTTTCCCTCTCTCTTCCCCTTTCCTTTTCCCTCTCTCTTCCCCTTTCCTTTTCCCTCTCTCTTCCCCTTTCCTTTTCCCTCTCTTCCCCTTTCCTTTTCCCTCTCTTCCCCTCTCCTTTTCCCTCTCTCTTCTCCTCTCTTTCCCCCTTTCTCTTTCCCTCCTTCCCCCCTTCTTTCCCCTCTCTTCCCTCCCATTTTCAGTGCTCAAGCACAATCAGCTCTCCCCCCACATCCCATAAAAACCTCATCCCAATGAAACCCAAACCTTCATTTCCTCTTCCCAGGCTCCGAGACCTTCGGGATCTGATCCCGTTCTACCTGTGCAAAACTGGGAATTTCCTGGATGCTTCCCATTCCCTGCTGTTCCCTGTGAACAGCCTGGCCTGCTGCTCTGCCTGCAGGATCACTCCCTGCCAGTTCAAGGTCTACCTCAAGATCTTCAGGACGGGCTGTGTTCCCTCTGGGCATGACATGCTGGAGACAGGGCCCTGGGTTACAGCTGGCAAGTGTCATTCCTTTCCTGCCTTTCCTGCCTTTCCTGCCTTTCCTGCCTTCCTTCCTGGAATTGGGTGAGGGTGGGGAGGCCCCTGGGTTCCTGGGACTGTCCAAGGCTGGGTTGGGTGGGGTTGGAGCACCCTGGGATACCGTATGGAAGGTGTTGGGTTGGAACTGGGTGAGCTTGGAGGTTCTTTCCAGCCCAAACCATGGGAACACCAGGCAGGGAGGATGACTTTGGACTGGAGCATGAATTTGTTCACTCCAAACAGTCATTTTGTCAGCTGTGAGCTTCTACTGAAAGCAACGTAAGAGAAAGTATTAAAAGAAAATCCAAAGCTCTTCATTCCCTCCCAGCATTTCAGCTGTCAGTGGGGAACTTGGCTTTATGTCCCAGCCATGACCTTGAGGAGAAAGCCTCCTGATGGGAGATGTTTCATCATCAGAATCATGAGCTCAGCCTCTGATAATTGTCATCATCTGTCCTGGGGTTTGCTGATTCTCAGGGCATCTTCTGCCATGAAAGATTTATTTGGGAGTTGTTCCCTGCTGGCAGAATTCTTGGAAGTGTGAGATCCCTCAGTGAGGTGTGATGTCCACAACAAACACTTCCTTTGGGATCACCTGGCTCAGTCTGGATCGTGTCCAGTTCTTTGCAGCTTTCCAGAGCTGTGTTTTGGAGCTGATATTTATCTATTCCACCAACAAACCTGTGTAAAACAGCTGGAAACACTTGTTGGCTCTGTCAGGTTCTGTAGAAACAGATCTGTAACTGATTGAATATCCTGGTTGTGTTCCTGCTGTGGGGTTATTTGGGGCGTGTAGGATCTGGGTTTGATTCTTGCCTTTCCATCCCTGCAGGCTCTCCCCTGAAGAACACTGTGCTGATCAAGCAGGCACTCAAACTGCTCTACAGCAGCGAGGCGCTCTACAGGAATGTGAGTGAGGCCAAAACTCCCTCTTCTGTCCTGTTCCTACTCCTTCAGAGTGCAAGGATTCACTCTCAGACCCCTTTTCTCTCTGAATAATTTACCCCTCTGACCAGATTTCACTTTGTAACGCAAATGTTCTGTTGTTTTTCAGGCCAAATGTTGGAGTTCCTTCATCATGATTTTGGGGAGCAGCGATTTGCTGGAAAAGAAGGGGCACCTGCTTCCCTTATCCCTGGAAGAGCCCCCCCTTGGCTTCCAGGAGGTACCAAACAGTGCTGGGAGTTGGGAGAACCTCCTGGATTGGCTTTGGACAAGATTTCCCTTGGATGTGGGAATTGGCTCCTCCTCCCAAATGCCAGAGTTAACTTCCAGTGCCTCATGTGGTGCTCCTGTGCCAAGGGTGACTCTGCAGGATGTGGGGATTCAGGAATGCTAAAGGCAGCTGGGAATGGGGGAATTCTGCTCCCAGCTCAGTGCCTGGGCCTCATTCTGGATCTGTTCATGGTGAGAGGGATCAGATCAAAAAGGGCCTGGACAAGGGGGAATGGTTCCCACTGCCAGAGGGCAGGGTCAGGTGGGACACTGGGGAGGAATTCCTGGCTGGGATGGAATTCCCAGAGGAGCTGTGGCTGCCCCTGGATCCCTGGAAGTGCCCAAGGCCAGGCTGGATGGGGCTTGGAGCACCCTGGGACAGTGGAAGGTGTCCCTGGCCTTGGCAGGGGGTGGCATGAGGTGATTTTTCCATCTCAGCCCTACAAAAATGAGGAGTTTTTCATAGGGTTTGGTTGGTGTTGTAGAGCCTCAACTTCCCTTGAGTGGAACAGGCACCACCCTCTGCAGAAATGCTGAAAAAATCACTGAAAAGCATGTTAAACCCCATCCCTGGAACTGTGTGGGGTTTGTCTGGGGAGGATCTGCCATCCTTCTCCCTCACTGTCCCCTTGCAGAATGTCCTGGCTGCCAGTGGCAACTTCCTGGAGGATCTCAAGTCTGGAGTGAATGTCTCTTTACCATCTGCTATTTTCTCTGGTCAGGTGAGTGATGGCAGCAAGGGAATTTATCCTGGCAGTGAAAAATGTTGGGTTATTAAGAAAAGCTTTTAAGAGGAGCCTGGAAGATACTCTTTTTGGGGTGATCAGCTTAAGATTAGCGCAGTCTAAACACTGGAGCAGATACAAGGCTGAGAACTGAGGGTCTGGAGATCTTCAATCCAGGAGAAGTCTCTATCCGTGTCCAAATTTATGGATTTGTAAAGGAGGAGAGCTGGGAATAATTGATTGTGTCTTATCTTCACTCAGGGTTTGGTTTAAACAGGGCACTGTCCTTTGGGGCTTCTCATTGCCTGTCTCAAGACTCACAATTGGCCAGAAGTTCTACATTTCTTTTAAATTAAAGGTTTCAAATGTGTGGAGCTCTTTGAAGGTGGCAGGAAAAACATTCCATATTCAGTGCAGTCGTCTGAGGAGCTGCCTCATTCTCTTTTACTTCTTTGGAGGAAATTTTAGTTTATTCTCCAAATATGTGACTCCTGAGCTGGATTTTTTTTCCACTTTAACTCCCTATTTCTGCTCCTGTGTGAGATTTCACGTTTCTGTAGCATGTTGAGAGCACCAAAAATGAAGTGCCTGTTCCATTCCCCTGTTTTTAACTCTTGATAAGGTTCTGGTGGATTTGTTGTGTGACCTCCAGATTTCTCTGGCTGGGCTGGAATAACTCAGTGGTGGTTTGAATGGATAAATAAAGAGAGAGGGGCTGTTAAATCCATTTCTTTCCTCGTTGCTGTCTCCTGTGTAGCTGCACCACGAGGCTTCTCTCATCCTGGCAGTGCAAGCAGTGCAGCAGATGCTTTGTTGTGACCTTCCCCACTTGACTTCCTTCTTGGAGATAGTCCTGGCTTTTGGGGTGAGTCCTGCAGACTGATTCCTGTTCTAAGAGATCAAAGCAAATAATGTTAAGAATCTGTGACACCATCCTGGAGGTTTTAGCCACGTTTAACTTGGCTTTGCTTTGATTTTTATTCTTTTTTTTGTATTATTTTAAGGAGTGATTGGCGCTGAGGTTAAATCACTGATGATATTTTGTCTCTTCCTAGAAAAACTTCTGGGCTCTGAGGCTGTTGCTGGACCAACTTTCCTGTGAGGAGCACATCCTGTGTGGCACTGCCAACCTGATTTTGAGGGATCTGAGTCGGGAGAAAGCCACGATGCTGAGAGTGTGAGTGAAGCCCTGCTCCCAGAGCCTGTGTGGCCATGGAAATGCAGCAGAGGGATAATCTGAGCTCTTGGGAAGCAGCTTGGGCTGAGCCAGGGATGCAGATCTGAGGAAAGCACAGGTGGAGTTGTTGGAGTTCCTTCATCATGATTTTGGGGAGCAGCGATTTGCTGGAAAAGAAGGGGCACCTGCTTCCCTTATCCCTGGAAGAGCCCCCCCTTGGCTTCCAGGAGGTACCAAACTGTGCTGGGAGCTGGGAGAACCTCCTGGATTGGGTTTGGATGAGATTCCATTGGATGTGGGAATTGGCTCCTTCTCCCAAATGCCAGAGTTACCTCCCAGTGCCTCATCCTTCTGCCTCGAGCCTTCTGGCTTCCAGTGCCTCCCTGATCGTGCTGGTTTTGTTGTTCAGGTGGCAGAACCTCGGCCCCCAGTACGTGGGGGAGTTCCTGTGCCTGTTCCTGACCTGCAGACACAAGAGGATGCAATCCGTGGGCCTCCTCAGCCTCAACGTGGTCATCGAGAACCTGCGCATGTGAGTGAGTGGGGACTGCCCCAGAGCCACCTGGAAAATCCAGGGATTGTCCCACTGGGACTGCACCAGAGCCACCTGGAAATCCTGGGTTTGTCCCACTGGGACTGCTCCAGAGCCACCTGCAGATCCTGGCATTGTCCCACTGTGAGAGTGGGAACTGCCCCAGAGCCACCTGCAAATCCTGGGATTGCCCCTCTGTGTGAATGGGAACTGCTCCAGAGCCACCTGCAAATCCTGGGATTGCCCCTGTGGGACAGCCCCAGAGCCACCTGAAAAATCATGGGATTGTCCCAGTGGGACAGCCCCAGAGCCACCTGGGAATCCTGGGATTGTCCCACTGTGAGAGTGGGAACNTCTCTGACTGTGCGCGTGGGAACTGCCCCAGAGCCACCTGGAAAATCCAGGGATTGTCCCACTGGGACAGCCCCAGAGCCACCTGGAAAATCCTGGGATTGTCCCACTGGAACTGACCCAGAGCCACCTGAAAAATGCAGGGATTGTCCCACTGGGACTGCCCCAGAGCCACCTGGAAAATCATGGGATTGTCCCACTGGGACAGCCTCAGAGCCACCTGGAAAATCCTGGGATTGTCCCCCTGTGTGAATGGGAACTGCCCCAGAGCCACCTGGAGATCCTGGGATTTTCCCACTGGGACTGCCCCAGAGCCACCTGCAAATCCTGGGGTTCCCCTCAGTCATTTTCCTGTAAATCCGAAATCACCTTGGCTTGGAACTGTAAATTGCTGGATTTCTGTAGATTTTTGGGTCATGCAAAGCCAGGAGTGGCTGCACCTGTGGCCCTGGGAGGGAATGAGTGGGAATTTCTCTCTGTTTCAGATGTCCCTGGGCAAAGCAGCTCTGCACCTTTTTCCATGACTCGGTGAGTATCCCAGTATTTGTAGGATTTAACAGCAAAGCACATCAATGACAATGATCTCCCTTATCGATTAAATATAGAAATGTTTCATTTTGTACCAAAAAAAGACATTCCTGAAGGGAATTCGTTGTGTTTTGTCTCTTCCCAGGGGTTGAGGCAGCTCCCTTTTGGCACCACAGTTCACCACGAAGTTTCCAAGTTCGTCAGTGCTTTTGAGAAACTCTAATTTGGACCAAATCCTCAGGAATATTTCCCAGTTGGGTTTGCTTTGGTTGTGACCTCCAGGAACGGTCAGCTCAACACTGACTTTTCCTGGCTCTGGAGTGGGGACAGAGCCACGTTTGGGGAGTTTCTTGCAGTTCCACATATTAAGGAGTTGTTGGAAGAGGCAGCAGGTTTGGAGTTGTTTTCAGAAGCTGAGAAAAGCAGGGAAACACGGATGGAGCAGGAAGCACCAAAGAATTTTTCTTCCTGTTGGGACACAAAACCTTTTAGGAGGCAACTGCTGAGAGGGGAGAAGCTGAAACCAGGAAAACAGAGTTTAAAACTCCCTCTGCAGCAGTTTGGGGTCAAGTGCTGTTTGCCCAGCTCTGATTTTGGGTTTCATTCTAAACCAAGAGGCTGAAAGATAAAACCGAGCTTTACTTTCTTCAAACGACCACAGTGTGGGGCAGTGAAGAGCTGGGTTTATATGGAAATAATCCAGATTTCAAGCTGGGCTTTTCTTTTCTGCCGAAAATAAGGTTTAGATTGGTGCTGGTGGCTCTGTGCATTTCCCAAATCCTAATTCTGGGGGGAATTAGGGAGTTCATTCTGACCTGGGGAGGTGAAAGAACCGTTTGGAGCCTGGTTTGGGCTCTGCCCCACTGGGATCCCTCTCTGCTCTGCTTGGGCAGGCAGGAAAACAAACCTTAATATGTGACCAACTGCACTTTGCACATTTCCAGGGGTCTGGGGGCTTTGCAGCTCTCAGTATCCCAAGTTTCCTACAAAAAAAACCCCGTACCTGGATGGAAATTTGACACCTCGTTAATTAAAACTGTCCAAGTTCCATTGTTTCGTTGGCACTTCAGGTGGTTTCTTGGTGGTTTGCTTGGCTTGGGGTGGGATTTTTGGGGTTGGATTTTGTTTTGGGCTTTTTTTTGTTTGCTTGGGTTTGTTTGGGGTTTTTCTATTTGGTTTTTGTTTGGGGGTTTTTTGGTCCTGTTCTTTGGAGGATTGGGATTTTTTGGTCCTGTGTTTTTGGGGGGTTGGGTTTTTGTGGTTGGGGGTTTTTTGGCTTTAAGGGTTTTTTTCTTTTTTTTTTTTTGCTTTGGGTTTATTTTGTTGGTGGATTGGGTTTTGTTTGGAGTTTATTTTCTTGATGGATTGGGTTTTGTTTGGGGTTTATTTTGTTGGGGACATTGGGTTTTGTTTGGAGTTTATTTTCTTGATGGATTGGGTTTTGTTTGGGTTTTATTTTGTTGGGGGAATTGGGTTTTGTTTGGGTTTTTTTGGGGGGTTGGGTTTTCTTAGGAAGTTGAGGGTTTTTGAGGGTTTTATGGTTTTTTAGGAAGTTGAGAGAATTTGGGGGGATCGGGGGTTTTTTTGGAGTTGAGAGGGTTTCAAGGGGGTTTGTGTTTTTTTAGGAAGTTGAGGGATTTGGGGGCATTTGGGAATTTAGGGGTTTTTTATGGGGTTGAGATTTTCTTTGAGTGTTGAGTTTTTGCTTTGGGGGTTTTTTTTTGAGGTCTGGATTTTTGCCTTTGGCTTGGACTGGGCCAGGCCGAGTCTCCTCCAGATCCCCCCATCCCAGGACCCCAAAGAGGGAGAGGAAACAGGTTTAGGGCAGGTGCTTTGTCACCCCTTCCAGCCTGGATTTCTTCCCCCTGGCACAGAAAATCTGGGAAGTGCTTCTTTCCTGTAAGTAAACCCTTCTCTATTATTGATCCCCTGCTGGATTTTAATGCCTTAGAGCAGCCCTATGGATCCTATAGATACTGATTTAATCTTTTATGGATGAGAAAAGCCTTTTCTGGGGCTGCTGGGGAACATCTCCCTGAGCCTGGAGTCATCCTGAAGGAAGGCTGAGCTTTGCTCCAGGTAAATTGGAGACGAACAGAGCTCATTAAAAATGGAGAAGTGTCTTTTGGAGCAGGAAATGGGAGCTGCCTCATCCCAAATATTGGAGCAGACACAGCTCTGCTGCTTCAGCAAGGCTGCCGAGCAGGAAGGAGCAGAGCTGCAAGGAAGTGCCTGCACCAGAAGTGAAATTTCACCCAAAAATTGTGAAATTCCGCCTGAAAATTTGGGAATTGAGGGGGTTTTCCTAAAGTCTGGAGTGGGAATGTCCTCCCCAGCTCCAGGGGAGGGCTGTGCCTGCCTTACCTGGGGACAGCAGTGTCACCTGTGCTGGGTCTGGGCACACCTTGCAGCACCAAGGGGGTCCCAAGGACCCTCCTCCTCAGCTAATTGCTTACATTTCTAATTAATTCCTTACATTTCTAATTAATTGCTTCAAATTGCTTCGCTTACTCCCAGTGTAGTGAACAGAAATCCACTCTCAGCAGATTTAAGGGACATTTCCACTCCCTGCAGCCCTGGCAGGGCTCTGACACCCTCACCGAACACCTTTCTGCTGGATCTCCATGAAATCCCTCTGGAATTGGGGACTGGACATTTCCTGGAGTGGCACAAACAGGAGGGAGCTGGGAAAGGGGCTCAGCCTGGAGAAAAGGAGGATCCAGAAGGGGAAAACTGCAGCAGAGCCCTCCCCAAACTTCCCTCACTTCTTTTTTCCCTCACACTTTTTGATTTTCCCCTCAGGAGAAGGGAGACCTTGAGGGGCTGGAGCGTGTCCAGGGAAGGGAACAGGGCTGGAGAATTCCTGAGGGAGCTGGGAATGGAGTAGAATTCCTGAGGGAGCTGGGAAAGGGGCTGGAGAATTCCTGAGGGAGCTGGAAAGGGACTGGAGAATTCCTGAGGGAGCTGGAAAGGGGCTCAACCTGGAGAAAAGGAGG
>VZTG01007337.1:39933-51151 GCA_013397845.1 Melanocharis versteri | reverse complement strand
GCCCCTGAGCCCCCCAAATCCCAGATTTTGCTGCCCTGACCCCCCTGGGTGTCCCCCTGTGCCCACCCTCCCTCCCCTCTCTGCAGGTTCGTGAAGTGGATCGAGGACGGCATTCCCGAAGATCCCTTCCTGAACCCGGAGCTGATGAAGAACAACCCCTGGGTGGAGAAAGGCAAATGCCTCATCCTCTGAGGGTCCCCCCTGCAGGATGGAGTTTGGATTAGTTAGTTCCAGTTCCAACACGAGAACCTGAACAAAAACCCTGCCCTCACCTCGTTTCTTCTTTTGTAGCAGTAGAAGGGGTTTTAGAAATGGGGGGGGACACGGGGAAAGCCCCTGGGAGGGCAGGAGCAGCAAAGGCTTCTCCAGGGGTTTGTTGCAGTTTCATCTCACATTTCTGCCACCCAAAAAAGGCAGATTTTGCAACTTGTTAAGAAGCTTTTTATAAAAAACCCCATTTTCAGTGATTTTAGATACTTTTGTACACTGTAGGATATCAGCTCGCAGCAAAGCAGGCAGAATGTGGCACCTCGAGGTTTACAACTGAAATAAACAGAGCAATACTTCACTGTTGATTTTTTTTTTTTAGATATATTTTATTGCTCTTTTTTAACAAAAGAAGCGGGTAATAAAAAACACTGCACCAAAATCACGGCCACACACCCCATCCGTGGGTTAGAAAACCAAAACCCAGCTGATCCCAGATTTCCTGGCCCCATCCCAGCCCTGCTAGAGCAGGTCCCTGATGTAAAGATTCCTCCTGACAGCGTTGGAAAAGCCCTCGTTGAAGCGGAACCAGACGTCGCTGTTCCCCACGGCCTTTCCCATCTGCAGCTCCAGGGACTCTTCCTTGGATGCCTGAGGGGCTGCAGGAGGAAAATCCACTTTAAAAACGTGCAGGAAACCTTAAAATTATCAGCTGTGCCCAGGAGGGAGAGGGGGATCTGGGGAGCAGGGAGAGGGGTGGGAAGGGCAGAGCTGCTGCTCCCCCATCCCGGATCCTGCAACGCCTCCAGCACCCAAAACTCCCTCGGGATGGGGCCAGAATCCATGGATTTGCCCACAGGAACTCGCTGCCTGCTGTGGTGGGGTCTGTTTGTCCCTGCTGCTGTCCCCTGGGGCTGGCACTGGGAATGGGGAGAGCCCTGGTGGCACCCGGGGCCACCCTGTGCTGTGCCACCCACCTGGGGACGGGTCCCCCCCATCCCTGTGCCACCCACCTGAGGCTGGAGCCACTTTGTCCCTCTGCCACCCACCCAGGGCTCAGGGACACTTTGTCCCTGTGTCACCCACCCAGTTGTGAGACCACCTCATCCCTGTGTCACCCACCCAGGGCTCAGGGACACTTTGTCCCCATGCCACCCACCCAAGGTTCAGGTACACTTTGTCCCCGTGTCACCCACCCAAGGTTCAGGTACACTTTGTCCCCGTGTCACCCACCCAAGGTTCAGGAACACTTTGTCCCTGTGTCACCCACCCAGTTCTGAGGCCACCCCATCCCTGTGCCAGCCACCCAAGGCTCAGGTNAGCCACCCAGGGCTCAGGGGCACTTTGTCCCTGTGTCACCCACCCAGTTGTCAGACCACCTCATCCCTGTGCCACCCACCAGGGGCTGGAGCCACTTTGTCCCCATGCCACCCACCCAAGGCTCAGGAACACTTTGTCCCCATGTCACCCACCCAGGACTCAGGGACACTTTGTCCCCATGTCACCCACCCAGGACTCAGGGACACTTTGTCCCTGTGTCACCCCCCCAGGGCTCAGGGACACTTTGTCCCTGTGTCACCCACCCGGGGCTCAGGGACACTTTGTCCCTGTGTCACCCACCCAGGGCCGTGGTCACCTCTTTCCGCCGGAGTGGCCTCCCGAAAAAATCCGTCTCGGGCTGTGGGGAGCAGAAAAAGCAGGAATGGAGCTGGGTCTGGAGCAGCTGCACTTCCAGCTCCTCTCGGAGAGGGACAAACCCGCGGCAGGATCGTCCCTGGGCCAGGCTCAGCCACCCCCAGGCTCTTCCGAGGAGAGCCGGAGCCAAATGCAAATCCTGCAGGAAGGGCTGGCGGCCTGGGAATGCAAACAGCATTCAAATTTGGGGGAAGGACAAAATTCAAGGCTCAGCTGGGGTTTTACACGCAGGAAAGGGCTGGCAGCTGAGCCCTGCAGAGGGGCAGTGCCAGGGAATGATCCCTGCTGCTCCTGGAGCCCAGGGATGCCCAGGGTGGGATCATTCCTGAGCAGCTTTTCCAAGGTGCTTTCCCACAGAGCCCAAATTCAACTATTCCAGCCCAAATCCCCACAGCTCTTCCCTCCCCCACCCCTGAAAGCTTCCCGGGACACATCCAAAATGTCACCCAGATCCTGTTTGTCCCCATCCCAGCGATGCCTTTACAGGACACACGGAGCTGAGCTGGGCTATTAAAGGAAACTGGACTAAAAAACCAAATTCCAGCGGAGCCAGGGAGAGTCTGGCAGCCCAGGAAAGGCTGCTGGGAACTGGGGCAGGAACTGGGGCAGGAATTGAGCCCTGACCTTGTCCTGCACCGCCGCTCTCCTCACGATGTGCTCCAGGCGCTGCCGGTGGTTGGGGGTCCCTGCTGGCTCCGCGTCCCCTCGCTCCTCCCCGAGGCCATTCCCGGGATCCTGGTGGGAGGAGAGACCTGAACGAGGCTCCCCTCGGGTCGGGCATCAAGCTCCTGTCACCCGCTCGTCCCCCATCCCACCCAGCCCCTGCTTGCTGCCAGGTTGGCTGCAGCATCCCAAGGAGTTTTCCATCATTTTCTGCCTCGTGGGATCAGCCCCAGCTGCAGCCCCTCTCCCTGGGACTTCACATCCAGCAGCAGGTAAACAAGGAGCCTTCAGAGATGTTTTTGCAGCTCCTCTTTGTCCTACACATCCCCCAGGAGCCCTTCTCCTGCTCCAAGGGGCTCCCAGGGATCAATTACCCTGCTGGCACCAGGGCGGGGCAGGCACCGGCTACACCGGGGATGTTTCTCTGCCTTTTCCACCCCTTCCCATCTTTTCCTGCCTCCAGGAGAGGGCAGAGCCCCTCTGCTCCTCCTGGGGGCTTTGGGATCTTTGGAAGTGCAGCAGCCTGAGAAGGGGAGGCAGGGAAGAGCTCACCTCCCACATGGACACATACAAACCACAGCCAGCAATTCCCACCTGAAATTCCCACCTCTCTCACTGGAGAGGGGAAGGGTTCAAAGCTTGAACTCCCTCCAGAATTCCTGCAGAAAGCTGAGGCCTCCAGCCCAGCCCAGCTGTGCAGGGGAACAGCTGCAGCCGGGGAGGTTAATCCCGGATTTCCACTCGCGCAGCCAAAGCCAGGGCGGCTGCTTTGGGAAAAAACACATCCCGGTGGATTTCCCACATCCACAGCCCTGCCACCCCTCTGGAAACGCCCACCTGGCCCAGGTTCCGTGCCTCTGTCCTCCTCATCTTCTCCAGCTCGATCTCCCTGGCGATGAGCTGCTTGGCCTGGTAGCTGAGCTGCCGGCGGGCCGGCAGCGCCGGGAAGCGGCACACGGCTTCCACGTTCCTGCAGCACGGGAAACAGGGAATCAATCCCAAAAACAACCCAGCTCCGTGCAGCCTGCGAGCCCCAGCGCCTCCCAGCCCTGCCCCTCGCAGTGTCCCGGCGTGATTCCAGCCACGCTGCCTCAGTTTCCCCCGTGCAGAGCCAGGGAGCTGAGGGAATGGGAATGCGGGAGGGATTACAGGGGTTTAATCCTGGCTGGAAAGCAAAAAGAGGAGATTGCAGCGGGTCTGTGCTGAAGAGATTGCCCTGAAAAACCCACGGGCACAGCACAGCTCGGGCACAGCAGCAGCACGACCTTCAGAGCCACCCCGAGGCGCCCCTTAAACAGGGGTTTAACAGGAATCCAGCCAGGAACAGGAATTCGGGATCATCACAGCAGCTGGATTCTTAACAAAGCTGGGGCACCAGGCCTGGAGTTAGGCCTGTTTCAGTACCCCCAGCAGTGAGGAGCCACCAGTCCCTCTGCCAGCTCTGAATATTTCACATTTATCCGCTATTTATCCACTATTTATTCATTACTTATTCACTGTTATTGCCCGTAAAATAAAAGGAGCAAGGCCCCGCGTCAGGTGGCTCTGCTGTCAAACCAATGATTTTTAAAGTTTTAAAGAAAAAACCCCAGGTTGTGCTGGTGACATGAGGCTTGTTTGCCAGAGAGATGCTGGGACACAACTGCCAGGTGCCTCTGGGCCGTGCCCAGGTGGGTCAGGGCTGTCCTAGTGACAGCCAAAGGAGCTGCTCCCTTCCCTTTAATCCCTTAAAGCTCAACCTGCTTGGCTCAGCCCAAGGGAGTGATGGGGCAGCTGGATCACACTGGGGACGGAGCAAAGCCCAGAGTCCCAACTCCTTCCTGAGATTCATCACAGAACCCGAGAATGGTTTGGGTTGGGAGGGACCTTAAAATCATCCAGCTCCAACCCTGACACCTTCCACTTGCTCCAATTCCCATCCAACCTGGCCTTGGACATTGCCAGGGATGGGGCAGCCACAGCTTCTCTGGGAATTCTGTTCCAGGGCCTCCCCACCCTCCCAGGGAAGGATTTTGACCCCCACACCCTCTCCCCAGCCCGGCACTCACGGATCCAGCTTGAAGACGTACTGGCCCTCGGGCAGGCGCTCCTGCAGGTAGGTGAGGTTGTAGGTGAGCATGGTGCTGATGAGCTCAGCCAGCTGCTGCTTCTCCCTCAGGCTGTAGAGCTGGGTGTTCACCTGGCCAGGGGACAGCAGAGAACTCAGAAACCCCAAACAGCCCAAGCACAGGGTTTGTTTCTGGGTGAGGAAGGACCCAGATCGAGTTTAGCTCCCTCTTAGAGACACACATCCTTCCCAGAGCAAGGACAGGCCCTCTCCTGGGTGGGGGTGACTCTGAGAGCTCCCCAAAGCCCTGCTCAGCCAAGCCCACCCCAGGTGGGGCCCAGGACCCCCCCCACACAGCTGGGCACCTCAACATTTCATCCCCAGCTTCTGCACCAGCTGCGACACCAAACCCACCCCGGATTTGGGACAGAAACAGGGGCAGCTCAGCAGGGCAGGGTTTACAGAGGGGTGCCAGCAGCCAGGCAGGGCTGCAGCAGGGACAGGGGCTGGGGACACTCACGGGCCGCAGTTTGGGGGCGATGATGTCCAGCAGCAGGCACAGCACGTCCAGCACCAGCGCCTGCTGCCCCGCGCGGCTCCGGGCGCCGGGCGCGATGCCCGACACCATGGACAGCACCAGGTTCTGCATCTGGCTCAGCTTGGCCACGGCCTGGGGACAGCGCAGGGACCCTCAGCCGGGTGTCCCTGCAGGGACAGAGCTGTGCCAGGCTGTCCCCAGGCCCGGCTGGACTTGCCTCGTGCTGGCTGCTGGGGTAGGCCAGCCGGGGGACGGAGGCGGCCGCGAAGAGCAGGTGGAAAGCCACGGGCAGGAAGGGCAGGTAGCGCAGCAGCTGGAAGCTCTGCCCGTGCAGCACGGCCCGGCCCAGCAGGTCAGAGAAGCCCAGCCACTCCAGGGCCAGGCACACGGAGCCCAGGCTGGAATCCCGCACCTTCATCTTCAGGAAGTTCTCAAACAGGCCCTGGGAGAGGGTGAGGGAGCAGAGAGATCCCACCTCGCTGGGGTTCTGAGCTTCCCACCGAGCTCAGCCCCAGCACCCGGCTCCCCCCTCTGCCTGCTCTCACCTGGGCCAGCTTCTCCTGCTCTCCCGAGGAGATGGAGAGGTGCAGGATGTGCTGGAAGCGGTGGGAGGAGGAATTGAAGCCCCCTGAGCCCCCAGGGTGGGACAGGTCCTCGTCCCCCAGCAGGAGCTGGGCTGGCAAAGAGGGGTCCATTCCTATCCTGTGCCTGGGGGGAGCCCAAAGGGAAGAGCTGAGGGTTTGCCAGTGCTGGGAAAGGAATATTTCAGCATGGAATATTCAGAAATATTTCAGCGTGGAATATTCAGAAATATTCCAGCAAGGAATATTTGGATCCTTGGAAACTGGACTGGAGGCAATGCCAATGCTGAATTATTGGGAATTAAATGGAGTTGTAACAAAGCATCTGGAATGGCTTCAGAGCGAGAGAGGAAAGGTTTAGATGGGATATTGGGAAGGAATTGTTCCCTGGGAGAGTGGGGAGGCCCTGGCACAGATTCCCAGAGAAGCTGTGGCTGCCCCTGGATCCCTGGCAGTGCCCCAGGCCAGGCTGGACAGGGCTTGGAGCAACCTGGGACAGTGGAAGGTGTCCCTGCCCATGGCAGGGGTGGGATGGGATGGGCTTTAAGGTCCTTTCCAACCCAAACCATTCCAGGATTCTCTGATGAACACAAACCTCAAGAAACTGCTCTCCAGGACCTTGCAGGTCATGGAATCACAACAGAATCACAATCAGAACATTGCTCCAAGCCCCATCCAACCTCCCTTGAACACTTCCAGGGATCCAGGGGCAGCCACAGCTTCTCTGGGGAATGGCAGTACCACCCCCCAAGCACCCAGCAGATCTAAAACCCCCTCCTCTTACTTCTGGGCCTTGGGCAGCTGGAAGATCTCTTGCCAGACGGAGAAGAGCCCCTTGTTCTGGTCCTTCAGGCCGATCCTCATGGTCTGCACCATCTGCACACTCAGCTCCTTCTGCCCCCGGCCGTGCAGGAACTGCAACAGGAGAGAGGGGCTGGGGATCCCAAAACCCCTGGGAAAAGCTGGGCACAGCCACCGCCCTCTTCCTCCACGAGCAGGGCTAAAAACACCCCAGGGGACCGGGCGGGTGCTTCAGGGATCTGCCTGGGAGGGAGTTTTGTCCCCTCTGTCCCTGTGTGAGCCTGGAGCTGCAGCAGGAGCGCGTCTGCAGGGCCATCTCTGCATCCCCAGAGCCATGCCCATGTCCCCAGAGCCACCTCTGCATCCCCAGGGCCATCCCGATGTGCTCAGGGCCATTCCTGTATCCCCAAGGCCAACCTTGTGTCCCCAGAGCCATCCCTGTATCCTCAAGGCCATCCTCGTGTCCCCAGAGCCATGCCCATGTCCCCAGGGCCACCTCTGCATCCCCAGGGCCATTCTCGTGCGCCCGGGGCCATTCCCATATCCCCAAGGCCATCCTCACGTCCCCAGGGCCACCCTCGTGTCCCCAGGGCCATCCCTGTATCCCCAAGGCCATCCTCGTGTCCCCAGGGCCACCTCTGCATCCCCAGGGCCATTCTCGTGCGCCCGGGGCCATTCCCATATCCCCAAGGCCATCCTCGTGTCCCCAGGGCCACCTCTGCATCCCCAGGGCCATTCTCGTGCGCCCGGGGCCATTCCCATATCCCCAAGGCCATCCTCGTGTCCCCAGGGCCACCCCTGCATCCCCAGGGCCACCCCCGTGTCCCCAGGCCTATCCTCAGTGTCCCCAGGGCCACGCTGGTGTCCCCAGCACCTGCAGGGTGTTGATGCAGGAGCGGATGTCGTTGTCGGTTTTCTCGCAGAGCGCCAGCAGCGCGCCCGTGTCCGCTCGCATTCCCTGCCGGAGCGCGATCTGCGGGAGCGGGACAGGGCTCAGGGGGAGGGGACACGCAGCCAGGGGGACAGGGGGGCCTGGGGACAGCGCAGACCTCGCTGAGGCGCTGGGCGAGGCGGGAGGGAGCGGTGCGGGGGAAGCTGAGCAGGAAGGATTGCTGCCGGAGCGGGCGCAGGGCGGGCACGTACCTGGGGAGGGAAACACGGGGGGCTGAGAGAGCCCAGCAGGGAGCTCCACTCTTAAATCACGGAATTATTTAGCTTGGGAAAGACATCCCAGAGCATCGAGTCCAACCGTTCCCCCAGCACTGTCACCATGAAATGATGTCCCCAAGTGCCACATCCACATAGCTTTTAAATCCCCCCAGGGATGGGGACTCCACCGCTGCCCTGAGCAGTCTGGTTCAGCCAATGCTTGGCCGCCCTTTCCATGAAGGAATTTTCCCTAATATCCACCCAAACCTCCCCTGGCCCAGCCCGAGGCCGTTCCCTCTCCTCCTGTCCCTGTTCCCTGGAGCAGAGCCCGAACCCCCCGGCTGCCCCCTCCTGTCAGGGAGCTGTGCAGAGCCACAAGGTCCCCCTGAGCCTCCTTTTCTCCAGGCTGAGCCCCTTCCCAGCTCCCTCAGGATTCTCCAGCCCCTTCCCAGCTCCATTCCCTCCCCTGGACACCCTCCACCCCTCAGCATCTCCCTTGTCCTCAGGGGCCCAAACCACTCGCAGGATTTGAGTCGCTCCACTCAAACAGAGACACCCCCAGCAGCCACCAGCTGTCTGGGGCAGGGTCTGGCATCCCTGTCCCCCCCCCCAGGGCAGGTGACACTCACTGGTCGTTGCAGATGCAGATGATGGGCCGCAGCAGGAGCCCGGCCTCGCGCCGCCGCCGCCGCCCCNCACTCAGGGGCTCACCTGGCACTCAGGGCACACCTGGCACTCAGGGCTCACCTGGCACTCACGGCACACCTGGCACTCAGGGACTCACCTGGCACTCAGGGGCTCACCTGGCACTCAGAGCTCACCTGGCACTCAGGGGCTCACCTGGCACTCAGGGCACACCTGGCACTCAGGGCTCACCTGGCACTCACGGCACACCTGGCACTCAGGGACTCACCTGGCACTCAGGGGCTCACCTGGCACTCAGGCTCACCTGGCATTCAGGGGCACACCTGGCACTCAGGGGCACACCTGGCACTCAGGGGCACCTGGCATTCAGGGCTCACCTGGCACTCAGGCTCACCTGGCGTTCATCTCCACGGCGTTGTACCCCGCGTGCCTGGCGATGACGTGTGCCAGCGTGGTCTTGCCCAGGCCAGGGGGGCCACAGAGCAGGGCCACCTGTGGCACAGAGGGGAGGTCACCCCTGGAGGGCTTGCTCCTCGGAGGGGACAACGCTGCTCCTCGGAGGGGACAACGCTGCTCCTCAGCCGCTGGCAGCAGAGGCACCCACAGCGATGTCCCCTCCTGCCCACCTTGTGTTTGGGTCTCTTGTGCTGGTCCAGCTCGGCCTCCAGCATCTCCTCGGTGAGCTGGACCTTGGTTTTCCACTTGTTGGGATTCTCCTTGGGGTGGCTGAGTGGGGGATGAGCCGCAGGGCTGGGCTTGGGCTTCTTCCCACTCTTGTCCTTGCCGAACACCACCGTGTCCCACAGCTTGAGCCACTTCAGCAGGCAGCGGTTGGTGTACTGCAGGGGGGGCAGGAAAGCCAGGAAAATCCATGGGACCCGGGAAAAATCCAGCTCAGGGCAGAGGAAGGCTCTCCCTCGTGGAGGAGGCTGCTCAGGGCTCCACCTGGCATCTCCCTGGGACAATGTGGGAACGTTTTCCTCCCCAGCTCAGCCCCCATCCCTCAGGGAAACCCGGGATCAGCCACATCAGCCCTGTCCCTGCTGTCCCTGCTCTGTTCTGGCTGAACTCAGCACTTCTCCCAGCACATCCAATCCCACACAAAACTCCTAATATTCCCCAAATAATCCAAAATAGCCAGCAATTCCTCGCCAAAGCCCTCCCAATTTTTTTTCCTCTCGTTTTGGTCATGTTCCATAGTTTCTTTTGCCAGAACATCCACAGCCTCCAGCGAAAATCTGCCATCCCAAACTCTCAGGGGCTCAGGACTGCTCCCAGGCAGGGCCAGCTCAGACACAGCGCCCCAGGCAGCGCTTCCAAAGGCAATTCCTGATCCCATGGCTTTAAGGAAGAGCTGCACAGCTGCTGACCCCACCCATCCCAAGCCCCCCCTTATCCCAGCACCTCACATCGTCACTGAGCAGCTCCATGTAGCGCCGGGGCGTGAACTTGTCCACCCACAGGCAGTGGGATGCAGGCTCCTCCTCGGCTGCTGGAGCCGTGTCCATGCTGGGATCCGGGCTCTCGGCGCTGGGCTCGCTCCCCAGGCAACTGCAGGGAGGAGTTGATTTACCCCAAACCATCCAGGGAGCCAGGGCGGGGTGAAATTTCCACCCAGACTCCCCAGGCTGGGGGTGATGAGGGCAAAAAGGCTCCTCTGCTTGCAGGTCCCCCAAAAATTCCATCCCGAAAGAGCAGCTGGGAGGCAAATCCAGCAGCGTGGCAGGGATTGGGGCAGGATTTCATGCCAACATCTCACCTGTTTATGATCTCTGTCAGCTGCTGGGAGGCCTCCAGAACCTGCCTGCGACGCTTGAGCACAAACACAGAGAGGGGGGGGTCAGTGACAGCCCCCAATCCATGGCTGGGGGACAGGAATTTGGGATCCAGCCCCACGGCAGGGACAGAGGGGAAAGTCTGGGAGATGTGGTACCTCCTCATCCACCTGCTCCTTCAGGTAGGAGAAGGGCACCCCCAGCAAGTGGAGCGGCCTGCGAGCGTTCCAGCCCAGGGAATCCGGGAGCTGCAGGGACACAGCACAAACAGGGCCCTCCTGAACCACCTGGAGGCCACAGAGGAGCAATCCCGACCTTCAGACCCCTCCTCACCTCCAGCCCCGTCCCGCAGGGATCATCCCTCAGCACCAGGAAGACCCTGGTGCCCTGGGTGGATGTCACATTGATGTAATCCTCCAGGATGGGGGGTCTCCTGAGGACCCTCTTCTTTTCCAAGCGCGGTGTGGTCTGCAGGGGGCTCATTCCACTCATCTCCAGGTGGTTCGAGCTGGAAAACACCAATTCCTTCAGCAGGGAAAGGGCCCTTTCCCTCGCCCCTGATAAAAACGGGGTTCAGGGTGGCCGACCTGGTGTTGTGGGGAGCCAGAGGTGCCTCTGGGCCACCATCCCAGGAGACATCCGGAGCCAACTCATCGTCTGCACCGAAATCGAGCTTCTTCACAGCTTCCAGGCGCTGCCGCTTCGGCTTCGGGGCTGGGAGAGACGCGGGGCGGGAGCACGGGGAGAGCATCACTGACGGACCGTGGTACCAGGGGATGCTCCAGCACCCGGCACCGCCCGAGGCGGGGGCACAGCGGGCAGCAGCACCCGGGGAACCGGGTCAAACCTACTGCGGGGTTCGGGTGCTGGCGGGGACACGGCGGGGACACAGTCCCGGTCCCTCTTCCTGGCGTTGGTGCCCCCGGGAGAGTCGGGCTCCTCCGGCGGCTGCCTCTTGCCCCGGAACTGGGAGATTTTGGGGCCGGCGGGTGGGAACGGCTCATCTGCAAGAGGGGTCAGACCACGGTGCCGGTCACCGGAGGGGACGCGCGGCGGGGCGGGCACACGCGGGCGCGCAAAGCACGGTCCCGCCCGCTCCCTCCCTCCGCTGCCGCCG
>VZTG01007337.1:27437-39586 GCA_013397845.1 Melanocharis versteri | reverse complement strand
CCGGCGCGTCCCGGGACAGCGGGGCAGCGGCGGGGCCGTGCGGCGCGGGGACAGCGGGATGGCGGCGGCTGCGGCGCTGCTGTAGCACCCGTGCCGCTGTGGGACCTGCATCCACGTGCCGTGACACCGGTGAGGCTGGGGGACACGGGCGGGGTGGCGGCGGTGTCGCAGGGTGGCGGTGGTGCCTCGGCAGCACCGGTGCATCTCCGTTCCCCGCTGGAATATCCCACCTCCAGGCCCCGCTCCCGGCCCGGTCCGTCTCTGCCGGGATGCTGTCCCCATCCCGCAGCTGGCGGCTCCTCCTGCCCCGCTCATCCCGGTTTCCCCTCTCTCTCCCCCGCAGGGCGCTGGCCATGGAGCCGGGCACCATCGACAACCTGTCCATCCTGTACCAGAGCTCCGACTTCATCGTGGTCAACAAGCACTGGGACCTGCGCATCGACAGCAAGATGTGGTACGAGACGCTGACCCTGCAGAGCCAGCTCAAGCACCGCTTCCCCGAGCTGGCCGACCCCGACACCTACTACGGCTTCAGGTGAGCAGCTGGGCGCCGAGCCCGGCTCTGCCCTCAGGGCCCCAGGAGGTCCCCAGGATGCTCCTTTACCCCCGTGTCCTCCCCAGGTTCTGCCACCAGCTGGATTTCTCCACCAGCGGGGCCCTGTGTGTGGCACTCAACAAAGCGGCGGCAGGGAGCGCCTACAAGTGCTTCAAGGAGCGCCTGGTGACCAAAGCCTACCTGGCCCTGGTGAGCTCTCCCTGCCACCTCCTGCCTTGGCCTTCTGCTGTGAGGCAGAGCTGGGGGAGTTGGGGGTGTTCAGACAGAGAAGAGAAAGATCCAGAGTTGGAGCCTAAAGGGGCTGCAAGAGAGCGGGAGAGGGATTTGGACAAGGGCATGGAAGGACAGGACACAGGGAGTGGCTTCCCACTGCCAGAGGGTGGGGCTTGGTTGGATATTAGGAAGGAATTCTGGCACAGGGTGCCCAGAGAAGCTGTGGCTGCCTCTGGATCCCTGGGAGTGTCCAAGGCCAGGTTGGATGGAGTTTGGAGCACCCTGGGATATGTCTGTGCCCCCGACAAGGCATTGGGGTTTGGGAAATGGATGGGCTTTGAGGTCCTTCCCACCCCACCCTTTCTGTGATTCCGTGGCTCCTGCCATCGAGGGGTGGGTGAGGAGCAGGTGCCGGGGCTCAGTTCCCGTGTTGCTGTCCCCAGGTGAGGGGCCACGTGAGGCAGAGCCGGATGACGATCCGCTACGCCATCGGGAAGAACACCACGGAGGGCATGACCCACATGATGTGCATTGAGGGGACAGAGGGTGAGCACCCCATTCCCCTGCCCTGCCCACACCCCCTGGCATGCGCTGGGGGATCCCAAACTCCCTCTGGATCTCCTTGCAGGCTGTGAGAATCCCAAGCCGTGCCAGTCAGAGCTGATCGTGCTGGAACACGGATCCTACAGCGGAGACCCTGTCACCAAGGTGCTGCTGCAGCCACTGACAGGTGGGGACAGGGGCAGCTCCGGGGGCTGGGACATGGAAACTGGGCTTGGAAAGGGATGAGGGAAGCTGAGAACTGCCATGCTCAGGGGACAAATGCCATTAGGTGCGTTGTCACCATGCCCAGAAGGAGGGATTCAGGATTTCCTTGTCCCCGATTCCCGCTCTCCCCCCAGGGAGGACTCACCAGCTCCGGGTTCACTGCAGCGCCATCGGCCACCCCATCGTGGGGGACTTCACCTACAGCCACAGGCAGGACAGCAATCCCTACAGGATGATGCTCCACGCCTACTACCTGCGCATCCCCACCGGGAAGGAGCTGATCGAGGTGTGCGCGCCCGACCCCTTCGTCACCGCCATGGACAGCAACTGGGTGCCCCAGCACGTCACCCAGCGCCTGGAGGACGTCATCCAGGAGCTGAAGGACAAGGGGATGCAGAAGGAAGAGGAGGAGGAGGGCCGGGAAGCTGCTGGAGAAGAGGAAGCAGGGAGTGAAGGCAGGAGGGAGGAGACGGAGGAGCAGCGGGCGCGGTGCGAGCAGTGGTTGGCTGAGTGGGCTCTGGAGTGAGCACAAAGCACATCCCTGCATTTCCAGCTCCATCCTTGTCCCAGTGGGTCCCCACGGAGCCCAGCGCTGACTCCACACCTGCACTCCCTGTATGGCTTCCCTCACTGCTGGGGCTGGCGTCAGGTGGATTTTAGGAGCGGTTGAGGTGGGGTTATTTTGTGATGTCCATCATCCATCTGGCCACGGGGTGTCCCTTTCCCAATCCCGGGCCTCAGCAGCACAGTCAGTGTCACATTCCAGCTTAGAGTGACCCCAAAGCTTTCCATCCCTGTGCTGGGGCTCGGGCACAGCCGGACACTGCCTTTGCCATGGACATTCCCACAGCCCCTCCGTGCTTGGGTGTGGAATTGCAGCCCAGCACAGGGAGGGGAGAACGTGCTGGGTGCAGCTCCAGTGTCCCTGTCCCCCGTTCCCATCCCCTCACTCCAGCTGCTGTGTCGTGTGGGAGGTGGGACACTGGGGGCTGGAGCACAGCCTGGGGACAATGACAGCCCCCCAGTCCCAGGGTGTCCTGCGGAACTGGACTGGGATGGGCATGGAGAGGTCCCTGCCCCTCGCCCCCTCCCTCCCTCAGCCCTGCTGGGGGCTTTTTAAAGGTTTGGTGGAGGTGAAGGAGTTGGTACCAATGGATTTTAAACTTTTTTCAATTTTCTAGGAAGAGAATCTAGTCTTTTAGGGTTTGTAAAATACGGGTGGTCTCGGGAATGAGGTATTTTTAGTACTTCTGTGGTCGGAGAGCCAGCAGCCCAAAGCTTTTTTAATGGATTTTATTATTCCTGCTACCAGCACTGCCTCTCCTGCTTTTACCCTTGCTGAGACAGGTCAGAGGACACAATTCCATTTCTGCTTACCCACCTGAGCAGGGATCAGTGTCCTGTGTGGGTCCCATGGGGTGGCTCCTGCCTGGCAGGTTTCCAGAGGGTCCTGGAGGCAGGTCCTTCAGGTGGACAGTTTGGGAAAGCTCTGGAGCTGTAGGAAAAGGATAAAGCTGAAAGAAAGGCTGAGAACTGATGGAAAGAGGAGGCAGGAGCTCAGCTTTAACAGATGCCAAGAAATTTCCTTGGAAGTGCCCTTGCCTTGCTGGTCATCCTGCTTTGCTTTCCCCTTCCCGTCCTGCTCATCCTCTGCAGCCCTTGGGGGACGTTTGGAAATGAGAACAGGACAGCTGAGGAGGGACAGAGGGGCTGGAGCCACACAGCCCCATCCCAGGGCTTTCAAGGACCACATCAGCACGTGCTCAGAGTTGTTGTCACCTCACCAGCCCCACCCCGTTGAAAACGCACCTGATGGGCTTCACACCACCGATATTCCCACCCTGAGGGGGAATAAAAAGTCCCGGCCCTCTCCTTGTGGATGAACACACCCTGCAAGTCACCGAAATCCCCGAGGGGAGGAATTGGATCACCTGTCCCGTGTGTCCCTTCCTTTTGTGGCTTGGTGCCACCGCCGCAGGGTGGGGATGGCCTGAGGTGCCAGCCCTGGGCACGGAGCGGGCACGGTGGGCTCTGAGCTGGTGCCAGAGGAGCAGGAGCCCCTTCTCCCTCCTGCCAGGCGCTGTCCCTGCCCATCCGCTCTGCCAGGAGGAGCCGGGAGGGGCCGGGCGGGTCCCGCAGCTGGGAGCGAACACAACGAACCTGTTTGCCAAAGAGCCGAGGGGTGACGCGCACGGGAGGCGCTGCAGTGACAGCGGAGCTTTGCGCGTCACGGGGGGGACTCAGCCTTCCCTGCTGGGAACACGGCCGGGATGAGGGGTGGGGACACGGGGACATGGATGGGGCTGGCACCCCGAGCCCACCCTGTGCCTGCAGCCCCCACGCCCCACCCCCGCCTCGGTGTGCTGCTTTACCCGAGCACCACAGATGAAAAGGAATTTTCCTTACCCTGCAGAGGAGGTTTTCCAGGCGCCCTCCCCGGCTGCATCCCGGGGCCGTGTCCCCGTCCTGTCCCCTCCTGCCCGCGGGGCTGTGCCTCCACTCGTGCCCTGGGGTTGTGGTGTGGCTGTGATGTCCTGTGCACTCTGCAGTTCCACTTTTGGTGTATTCGCTGTATTAAACGTGTCTCTCTCTGCCCTTCGCTCTCCGCTCTCTGGATCCATCCCGCGCTGCCGGGGGCTTCCAGGAATGAGGCCGGACCGGCCCCGCGGGAGCGGCCCCGGGGCTCCGACCCGGCCAACCCAACCTGTTGTGTGAGCAGCAGAATTCCTGCGAGCCCTGCTGGGACTGCCCCGGCCGAAACCGCCGGCACGAGCGGCCCCAGAGCCCTCCCGGTTTAGTAACAGAGATGGCCGGGGCTGATGGAGGAGCTGGGGCAGGTGTCGCTGCCCCGTCCTGTCCCCGCCCTCCGGGACAGCACCAACACCGGGATTGTCCCAAACCAAAGAGCAGAGCAGGAGAAAAGCTCCGGGTTTGGGAATTCTGCCTGGCAAGGAGGTGGGGAGCAGCCCCAGGGCTGAAGGGGTTTAGGGGGTGCACAGGGAAAGCTGCCGCCAGGAACGATCCATTGATGGGATGCTCCAAGGGCTGGAGCCCCTCTGCTCTGGGGCCAGGCTGGGAGAGCTGGGATTATCCAACCTGGAGAAGAGAAGCTCCAGGGAGAGCTCAGAGCCCCTGCCAAGGCCTAAAGGGGCTCCAGGAGAGCTGGAGAGAGACTTTGGATGAGGGGTTAAGGGACAGGACCCAGGGAATGGCTGCAAACTGACGGGGATGGATGGGATATTGGGAAGGAATCCTTCCCGTGAGTCTGGCACAGGGTGCCCAGAGAAGCTGTGGCTGCCCCTGGATCCCTGGAAGTGTCCAAGGCCAGGCTGGAGGGGGCTTGGAGCAATGGGACAGTGGAAGGTGTCCCTGCCCATGGCAGGGGTGGCACTGGATGGGCTTTAAAGTCCCTTCAAACCCAAACCATCCCAGGATTCCCAGTCCTTCAGGTTGGAGCAGTGGGAAAACCGATTGAAGACCCGAAGGAATTATCTGCAGTCTTCAAGACTGGGAGAATTTTTTTAAGATTATGAATCTGATGTGGGCAGGGAGCAGCTGGTTGAGGGGAGGGAACATTCCCAGCCCCTCTGGCATGGAGAGATGCAGTCAGAGCCCACAGCTGACCTGGGACCTCCGCATGTTCAGGTTCAGGGTGGATCCTCCTGTGGCAGCCCCTGAGGGGGTTTCAGGGCCAGCTTTGATCTGCACAGGGACACAGTGGCCGCGGTGACCCCCAGAGGGGCCCCGATGTGTCCCTGCCCTCCTGCTGCAGCCACCTCTGTCCGGCCAGCCCGGGGCAGGGGCCGTGTCCCTCCAGCAGCCTCATAGCAAACAAGTTTCTGTAATTTTACCGCCCCAACAGGAGCTATTTTTACAGTAAATCCTTCCAAAATAGAAACCAGCAACACCCGCGGGCGTCGACCGAGCCCTGGGGCTGCAGGACCGGTTGGGGGACGGGGCTGGGGACAGGACACTGCCGGGGGTGACAATCCCCTCTTGGCACTGTGCCAGCAGCTCCAGGGACCCTCGGTGAGGGCTGAGGCCCCCAAACCTGGCCGAGAAGGGGGTGCAGCCCTGCTCCAGCCCAGCCACCCGCTCTCACCCTTCCCTTTTCCCGGGATAAACGCTCAGATAACGTTCGTGCTCACAGCTCCTCCAGGCTGTCATCTCAGAGTCCCGGGAAGGATTTGATTCCTTTGGCTTTGGTCTCCTTCTTCGTGGCACGTGCTGGACAGCAGTTTTTGGAGCGTGATCAGGGGAAAAGCTGTGGAAAAGGGAATGGGATTGGCTGTGATCCAGGGAAAAAGGAGAGGCACAGGCGAAGCACCTCGCAGAGGGTGCTGAGCCCATCACAGAGCACTCGTCTGTTCTGCACCCCAGCTGCCCTAGAAAATAAACCCCTGAGCAGCTCTGAAGGTTTTCTCCTCACTGGGAGCACCTTTACCCTCCTCAGGAGCACAGAAACTCCCAAACCAGAGGCTTTAACTCCTTCTGGGTTCACTTTGGGTTCAGCTGAACCCAGAGTTCGAGGTGACCCTTTACCGGGGAATAGGAAACAACCCCAAAACCAAAACTAGGGAAGAAGGAAAGGAGCCTGACACAACAGAGTTGAGAAACAGCCCCGTCACACCCCGTGTGCGGAGCAACATCCCCACCCCGCACAGATAAAGTGCCGAGAGCTCCCGGCGCTGCCCAGCCCCTGCCCCAGCCTCGGGAGCACCTTCTCGGCCCAATCCTCCCACCCCGGAGCCAAATCCCCCTGGACAAGGAGGAGGAGGACGGCTCGGCACAGCCACGGTAGGATTTGGGGGAAAAAAAATGAGATTTTGGGGGGGAAATCGTTGCGTTGAGTTCAAAGGGTGATAACGGATTGCTGTGGGCAGCTCCGGGGGAATTCCAGGAGCAGGGATTGGTTTTCCATCCTGAGGGGTGTGGAGGGGGTTGGGAACACCTGCGGGGCTCCCCCACTGGGTTCCACTGGATTTCTCCCAGTCCGTGCTGGTGAGGAGCTGGGGGATGGAGGGGAACCTGTCCCCGCAGGACAATCGTGGAGTTTCTTTTAATAACGGGTGGGGAAAGCTCTGTTTTCTGTAATATAGGATTTAAATTTTTTCCCTTGGTTGTGGGGGGTCTGTGCGGGACCACAGAGCCGGGGTGAGCACTCTGAGACCCCCTGACCCCTCAGCTCCAGCACTGGGTGACAGAATCGGCTGCAGGACCTCCAGTGCTGTCCCCAAGCACTGACCCCGAGTGTGGGACAGCTCCAGCCCCAGCGCTGGGTCACAGAACCAGCCCCGGGACCTCCAGCACCTTCCAGCAATTCCAAGTGTGGGACACGGCTCTCCAGACCCGCTCCAAGGACAAACCCCCGGCACCAGCACCATGGTGTGGGCCCCAGCCCTGGCAGCCATCACCCTCTGCCTCCGTGAGTGATATCCTGTCCCCAAAAACTGCCCCGGGACCCCCAGGCAGCCCCTGGCACCAGGGCTGCTCCAGCTGTGCTGCTCCTCATCCCCACCCCGCTCGGTTCGGCTCTGCCTCCTGCTCCCCTCAGCATCCACAGGCTTCTCCCAGAGACAGATCTTCAAGGATTTCCAGGGATGGATTTATCCCTTTTTGTCTTCCATACCCACCTGGAGGGAGCCGGGGTGCTCGGGCTGGGGGCTGCTGCCTTCACAGTGATCCGCAGCATTTCCTAAACATTAAATCAGCAAAGAAAAGGTTTTCCCCAGGCTTTAAACCTGGAGCTGCTTGGAGCAACCCCAACCAGCTGCCCACAATCCATGGATGTTTCCTAACCTGCTCCTGCTTCCCTGCAGGTGTTTCCGCCGAGCCGGTGAAAGCCGCAGCGGTGAGTCCCTGCCGGCTCCGCTGGCTCCCAGGGCTTTCCCAAAATTCCCCAGCTGGCGCTGGAGCTGCCACCATTCCCCCAGCGCTCAGCTCCACCTCCCCGCTGTCCCCGGGGCTGTGCAGAGCGTGGCCCTGTCCTTGTCCCGTCCCCCGCCTCCCCGCCCTGCTCCCAAACCCAGCTCCAGGCAAGCAGGGACAGAGCCACCAAAGTGTCCCCGCTCCCGGGAGTGCCTGCGGTGGCTTTTGTCCCCACAAGTGACCCATAAACTGCTGCACCTCCTGTCTGCGGCCCACGGGTGCTCCAGCCGGGTCAGATGCCATTCCCTGCATCTCAAATCCCTTCTTCCCATTCCTCGCCGGGGCTGAGCATCCCCCACCCTCTCCCCAGGCTGCCCTGGTCATTGGAGCCGTCCTGTCCCACGCTGAGCATCCCCGGTAAGCGCCAGCCCCGGCGGGGGCTGTCCCCGCTCCGGGGGTCCCGGGGGGTCCGGCGGGGTGGGTTTGCGTTTGTCCCCACATCTGCCGCTGCGCCGGGTCGCCGGGGCGGGGAGGATTTACAGCCCTGCGCAGCCGGTTCCGTGCCGGGATTCCAGCGGGCTGGGCTCCTGCTGAAACACAAACACACCGAGAATTCTCCTTCCCCGACGGGGCTGCAGCGGGAGCCTCCCTCCCTGGCTGAAAGCCAGGCGTTTGTCCCCACACCGCACCCAAATCCCGGGATACGGGGGGTGGGGGTGGCAGCACCCTGGCACTGATTTTAGGGGACATTTTCGTGACACCCCGCGTGTACAGCCCCGGGGCGCTGGTGTGCGACCTGGAGCCGGCCTCGGATCCCGGCACCCTGGAGAAGCTGAAGCTCTGCCCGGCGCTGACGGGGGCCCAGCAGGACACCCTCAATGCCCTGCTCCTCTCGGGGGACACAGCCTACGGGTGAGGAGCCTCCCTGCTCCTGGAGGGCCGGGCGGCGGGCACCCGCGGGGATGCTGAGCTGGTCCTTCTGCTGCCGCAGGGACCCGTCAAGCTGGGATTTACGGACTCTGCAAGATTTGGGGCCGCTCGTGCTGGCGTTGAACCAGACCACGCTGAGCTTGGTGGCCGAGGTAAGGTCCCTCCTCGGGTCGCGGGGGGAAGATGTCCATCAGCCGGGTCAGCTCCGAGGCTGGGGGATCCAGGATCCTGTGTCCCCCGGTCCCAGCACCCTCTGTCCCTGTCCCTGTGTCCCCAAGTCCCTGTGTCCCCCTGTCCCAGCGTCCCCAAGTCCCAGCACCCTCTGTCCCTGTCCCTGTGTCCCCCGGACCCAGCACCCTCTGTCCCTGTGTCCCCCGGTCCCAGCACCCTCTGTCCCTGTGTCCCCAAGCCCCAGCACCCTCTGTCCCTGTGCCCCCCGGTCCCAGCACCCTCTGTCCCCGGTCCCATCACCCTCTACCCCCGCAGGCAGTGCGGGAGGATTTCAGGAGGAGCATCGCGGCCGCCTACAGGAGTCAGGGACATTCCCAGCGGGAGAAATCCCTGATCCTCCTCAGGGCCTTTGCAGCAGCAGCAGCTGCCTCCCGTCCCAGGCTGAAGCGCAGCGAGGACAGTGAGTGTTTCCCTCGGTTCCGGCCGGTCCGGAGCTCTGGGAGGGGAAAATTCCCCGGGGCTGATTGGCATCGGCAGAAATCTGGGATTCCCGTGAACTGGGGAAGTGGGGAGATGTCCTTACAGCCCGGGTGGGGGGTTTGCTCTTACCTGGGAGCAGGGATGTGGTGGCAGCACTCAGGAAGGAGCTGGGACAGCGGGACAGTCCCCAGGCAGGGCCGGCACCGGGGCAGGACCCTGCAGGGTCAGAGGATGCTCGTGGAGGGGACGTGGAGCAGTTTGAGTCGCCTTTAACAGGACAAAGCACAAGTGGGCTGCAAAAACATCACCAGGTTCTTCGGGAATAACTTTAGGGAATGAGGACAAATGAGGCTCCTCCATGGGCTGGGGACCAGTGGATGGGACAAGGATCCACAGCGGCTTCAGCCACAGTTTTGTGATTCCCTGTCCTTCACCAGGGCTCTTCCAGGGCTCTGAGCCCTGGGGCAGGACCAGAGCCAGGTGGGAAGGGGGCACAGGGGACACACACCCTCTGCCTGACACAATTCCTTGCCCTCAGGCTGCTGGTGCAAGCCCATCAACGCCAGCACCATCGACTGTGTCTCCTACCTCAGCCCTGAGGAACTCGACCGGTGCCTGAGCAGTGATTTCTTAATAGAAAACCTGGAGGCTGTGCTGGCACAGCCAATCACCTCACAGGCTTCCCAGATCCTGAAAAAAAAGGTGGATGAGGTGAGGGGTGACACAGCGCAGGAGCCGCCAGCAGCACGGGCGCGATCTGGGACGGGCAGGACAGGGATCAGTGGACACAGGGACGAAGGTGCCCGAGCGGGTTCTTTGCTCTCATTCCTGCCCTGTTTTCCCTTCCCTCACCCTCCTTCCTGCCCCACGGGCCGGGCCCCACAGTTTTTCTCGCCGGTGATCCCGGAGGAGCAGCTGAAGCGCCTGGGGCAGCTGTCCCGCCTGTACACGGAGCAGGAGATCAGCCGGTGGCCGGTGACATCCAGTGACACGCTCTCAGCCCTGCTCAGCCCCTCGGGAGGACAGTGGGACGATTCCCAGGTAAATCCACGGTGGCAGCAGCAGGGGATGGGCGCTGGGGAACCCAAACCGGGGCTGCCCCTGCCCCAGCCCCAGCCCAGCTCAGGGGAAAGGCGCTGTGGGGTTTGTTGGGGGTCGGCAGCGCTCCCACCCTCACCAGGAGCATCTCCCTTCCCTGCCGGTGCCCCCCACGTGCCCTGTGCCCCTCAGGTGCAGCAGCTGCTCAGCAGGTACCTGGAGCTGGGCGGCTCCTTGACCGGGCCCCTGCTGCGCCAAATCGGAGGCAAACGCCTGTGCAACATGCAGGAGGAGCAGATCCAGCAGATCCCTGCTGCAGCCATCCGGTGAGCCGCTTTTCGGGGATGCTGATCGGCCCTGAGGGGCCCCGGGGCTGTGGGGAGGTGGGTGGTGGGGTGGAAGACCCCCCAGCTCCGTTGTGGATCTCCCCAGTCCCAGGCAGCACAGTGGGATCGCTGTGTCCCAATCCCAGATCCCACGAGCAGGGACGTCCCACTCGTCCCTCCCAGCCACCAGAACACTTCAGCTGCGATTTGGGGCGCTGCTGACCTGTGTCCCCCCCTCTCCAGGACTGCTGGGCAGTTAAACATTTCTCTGTGCTCCCAAACCAAGAAGGAGCAGCTCTACAGGAAGGCGCGGGAGGCCTTTGCCAGCCCGGCCAGCAGCCCCGGCCCCTATTACTGCCAGATCTGGCCATACCTGGGTAGGTGCTTCCCCTCCACCCTCCCTCCCACCACCAGGTTCGGGGTCTCTTCTCAGCCACAGACAGGTGTGGCAGAGCCTCCCCAAACCCTCCCCAGAAACGCTGGAAGGGTCTGCACGTCTCCAGGCATCCCCTGCGCTCTCTTTAAGGTGGAGCTCCAGCAGAGGATCTGAAGGCCTTGGCTAATTCTGGTGTGGCCATAAACATGGATCTGGCCACGTTCCTGGCCCTAAACCCTGAGGAACTGCAGGTACAGCCCCGAGATGCTGCTGTCCCTCTCCCCACTGAAGGGCAGGGCTGGCTGAGGGCTGAGTAGGGAGATCCGAGGCCAGAGCCCCATCAAATCACCAATTCTCCACCTTCTCACCTTTTTGTAAATTTTCTTTAGGAAGTTTTTACCTGCTCTGCAGCCCCGTTAGCAAAGCTTTTGGGGCTGTGAGGGTGAAGGAAGGGGCTGCTGTGTTTGTGTGTGTTGCAGAAACTCAGCGTCACCGACGTGAAAAATTTGCTGGGGGAAAATCTCCTTGAGCTGAAGGAAGCTGAGAACGAGCCGTCGGTGGTGAGCTGGCTGCAGAGCCAGTCCCAGCGGGAGCTGGACTGCGTGCTGGGAATCGGCCTGCAGGGAGGGCGGCCGGGGCCCACGGGGACAGCCAGCCCTGCTTGTCCCACCACCGTCACCACCCCGGCCAGCGCCACCTCCACAGCCAGCGCCACCACCCCGGCCACTGTCACCACCCCGGCCAGTGTCACCACCCCAGCCAGTGTCACCACCCCGGCCAGCATCACCTCTACAGGCACCGTCACCACCCCAGCTAGAGTCACCTCCCCAGCCAGTGTCACCACCCCGGCCAGCATCACCTCTACAGGCACCGTCACCACCCCAGCTAGAGTCACCTCCCCAGCCAGTGTCACCACCCCGGCCAGCATCACCTCTACAGGCACCGTCACCACCCCAGCTAGAGTCACCTCCCCAGCCAGTGTCACCACCCCGGCCAGCATCACCTCTACAGGCACCGTCACCACCCCAGCTAGAGTCACCTCCCCAGCCAGTGTCACCACCCCGGCCAGCATCACCTCTACAGGCACCGTCACCACCCCAGCTAGAGTCACCTCCCCAGCCAGTGTCACCACCCCGGCCAGCATCACCTCTACAGGCACCGTCACCACCCCAGCTAGAGTCACCTCCCCAGCCAGTGTCACCACCCCGGCCAGCATCACCTCTACAGCCACTGTCACCACCCCAGCCACTGTCACCTCCACAGCTGCTGTCACCACCCCGGCCAGTGTCACCTCCACGACCACTGTCCCCACCTCTCCTCACCCTGCCACCTCAGCCAATGTCACCCCCACGGCCACCAACCCTGTGCCCACCACTCTCCTCACTGTCCCCACCACCTCAGGCAGCGCCACCACACAACCCAC
>VZTG01007337.1:7470-27015 GCA_013397845.1 Melanocharis versteri | reverse complement strand
CCTCCACCCAAAAAAGCCTCGGCTCCTCCCCGGCCGAGCCCACGACTCAGCCGTGCCCTCCCGGCTCCTCTCGGGAGCCTCCCAGCCCTTCTTCCAGCCCCAGCCCAACCCCTGCAGCTGTCCCGGAGTCAGCACGACCAACCTCCGACGGCCACATCAACCTGCGTCCTACGCCTGGTAAGGTGGCAGTGTTCGGAGCTGGAAAAGGCTTGGGAATGGTGGTGAGGACAAATTCGGCTGATGGCCCTCGTTCCTGGTGGGATTCAGGGCTGGGGGACAGGTGGGGACGTGGCTCTGCAGCCCCTGGAGGTGTCTCATCACCCTCTGAGCCCCCAGCCCTGCCCGGAGAGCTGGAGAAATCCCATTCCCTGTGTTCTCCCCGCAGGATCGGGATCCAGGCTCTGCCCCCGCCTCGTGCCCGTGCTGGCGGCCACCCTGGGGACCGTCCTGCTGCGGGGGCTGCTCTGAGCCCCCCCCAGCACCTCCCACCCCCACACCCCTCCCTCCGTCCCCGTGGAACAGCGCTGGGACAGGACATTCCCTGCTGGAAAGCAGAAACCCGGGAAGGGAAGAGAATCCATCCACGTTTGATGCCAGCGCAGGATTTGGCTGTTTTTGAGGCTGGCCACTGGAGGAGGACAGATTTTCGCAGCCCAGAGAAGCTCCACAGGTCCTTACTAGAGGTTTACTCCCTGTAGTACAAGCACCAGCAGTGCTGACTGCCCTGCCAAGGCAAGAACTCCAGGCCCACCAGGGATTTCTTGTCCATCCCATCCACTGGGATCTGTTAAACAGTGGGAAAACTCAGGGATTGGAGTCACTGCTGGCCCAGCACCGCAGCTGAGAGATCCCCAAAAATCATATTTAACTTTTTCCATGAACTGCTTTTCCATCGAGGTTTGTTCAAACCACACACAGACTCTCATGGCATGATTAGCTGGAGATAATTTATCTTGATTACTGTTTAGTGCTATACAATAAAACATCAATCAACTGTTTTTTCCTAATCCAACGTGTCCTTTGAGGTGTTCAGTGCTTTGTGGGGAAGTTTTTCCAGCATAAATCCAAAGTCTGCAGTGAAAGACCGACCTGCTCCCTCTCTATGAAGCTCAGACAACGAAGATTTGTATGATATAAAATAGATAAATCCCTTTTTCCCTCCCAGGCTCTCCTCCTGGGGGAAAGGGGGATGTCAGGAGCTGGATACAGGTTGCACTGTGGGGCTTTTTTGACAGATATTTCCAATGAGGGGGAAAAAAAAGATGGAAAACCTTGTACAAAGTTCCTTCCCCTCCACCGGAGGAAGCTGAGAACGGCCTCAGCTCTTAAATGTTGACCAGCCAACCCCAAGGAACAGGAACAGGCAGATCCTGGTTTTCTGAGCACTTAATCCAGGGGGGTTCCTGCAGACAGGAAGGTGAGGGCAGCCTCAAGGAAGAGCAGACAATTATCAGTTTGCTTCTGGCATTTTTACTCAATTCCAGGATTTATTTAGAAGCACACGGAAAACTTCCCTCCCTCCCTGAGGTCTTGGCAGTGGCACGAGGTCAGGCTCTGAGAAATGTCATTTTTAACCTGCAGAACTCACCCTTAAACCCAGCAGTAAGACGTGGTTTAGCAGTGGTTTGGGGCTGAGCTGGGCTTGGGTTTTCCCAAAGGCAAAGATCCTGCTCCAAAGAGTCTGGAATCTTCCCTTCAGACACAACTGGGTTTTTTTTTTTTCTTTTCCAAGAGATTTGAAAGCCAAAAGTACCTAGAAGTGAGTCCTGGGCTGATGGCAGCTGCCTGGAGCTCTGGGCACTCCTCACGCCAGGTCTCAGAGCAGGTCCCAGGCTGGGCCCCCTTGGCTCCTCGTGGGAGGAGGTGGTCAAGACAAGATGGACAGCATGAGGAAAGTGAGGAGCAGGGCGGGCAGGAGGTGGAACGCCATGGCCACGGTCCCCAGAGGGGCTGAGGACGGTGCTGGGGGGACAAAGAGGGGATCAGAGCAAAGAAATCAGTGACTGAACCACGCCTGCACGGGGAAAACATCCCTCAGTGCCCCCCGCCCAGGGATTCTCTCTGCCTGTTGAACCACAGCAAACACCAGGCTGAGTTTGGGGGTTGGAGCTGGAGGATCCTCACATTTCCTTCAACCCAAACCACTCCGTGATTCTGCCTGGAAGCCCAGATCCAACACCCCGAGGAGGAGGGCCTGGAAGTGCTCGCTCAGCTGGGATGTTCACCCACTGGGATTCCGGGGTTGCTCCTCACACTCGGCCCCACAATTTGCCCTGCAGGGCTCCAGGCTCCTCAGCAGAGCTGCCCCAGTCTGAATCCTTGCTGCAACCCCAACACAAACCTTTAAACCCCAGCCATCAGAGGCTAAAAATACCTGGGAATCTGGGGGTGACGATGTTGATGTAGCCCTCCTGCAGGCCCCCCGTGAGCCCGATGCGGAGTTTGTCCAGCTCCGACTGCTTCTGCAGCTGGATCCAGTCGCGGACAGGAGCCCTGCTCTGCCACTGGGCCAGCTCGGGGAGGTTCATCCCCAGCAGCCCCTGGACCTCACGGGGTGTCAGGCGCTAGGAGAGACCACGGAGCAGGGGTTGGGCTGGGCAGGTGGGGATGGAAAGGGCCCCTCTGGCCGGGGAAGTGATGGGGTTTCCACGGGAAGAACGCAGACAAATTCCCGGGAGTGGTTTCACTGGGATGAGCTTCCCCCAGGATGTGGTGGCTCCTCAGAGGCCATTCCTGTTGGCCTCTGATGCCAACGCTCCTGCACTCAGCTGAGGGTCCCATCCCTGCTGAAATCTCTGGGATTTCTGCCCAAATTGGTGACATTGTCTCGTCTGGAGATCTGTGGTCTCGTGGGACCGTCCCCTGCTCCTGCCACTGCCACTAGGATAGCCTGCCCTAAGGAAATCCCACTGGCTTCACATCCATCCAGGACTCCAAATTACATTTTTTAAAGTAATTTCAGGCCATTTCTCCACTTTCTACTGGCCAAACAGTAGAAATTTGGATTTGATGGAATTCGGATTTGATAGAATTTGGATTTGATGGAATCGCTCCTGGTTCCCGTCAGTGGACAACACAACCAAACCCAAGCACTTGACATGACAAAATGCCAGGAATTAAAGAATTCCAAGGCTCAGCTCACCATCAGAGAGTCTCTTCTCAGAGTCACAAGCGTGCTCACGTTCATGTTCACGTTGTTCTTGCTGAGAGCCTTGAGATCCACGGCAGGAGCCCCCCCTGGAACCAAAGCAAGGAGATCATCAAGGGATGGGAGACCCCAAAGGAGCTGGGCTGCTGGGAGTCTGCACAAAATGAGGATTTCTCCAAAATTCATCAGGTTGGGGCTGATAACACAGTGAGATCCAACTGCAAAATGTATGGATGCGCCTCCTTTTTTTATTGGGAGTTACTTTGCTGGGCATTAAAAATCTTCGGTGATGCCAAACAGTTGAAAGAGGGATGAGAAGAATTTGGAAAAATTCTTGGCTCAACAGGGCAAAAAAAAAATTAATTTTGTGACATGGAGAAGGGCTATGAGATAAATCCTGAGTTTGATGTTCCCTGTGATGGTCTGGAAACAGATTTGGGCAACTTAAAGCAGGCACAGGATCCTTCAATAATATTTTATGCCATCCACGGGTTGGAAAGACAAACTTTTAACAACTTGGCTTTGAAAATTCCCAAATCTTAGATGGATTTTGATACCCATTTGGCTTGTGGCTAAGAGTTCTCTTTCCCCACAACATCCTGGTTTTTTACATACCCAGGTAAGGTAAAATCAGCTCATAATAAGCAGGTAAACGGTTCTGGTCAGCGAAAGCATTTTTGGCTTTCTGGTACAAGATGTTCTTCGTCTCCTGTGAACAGGCTGAAGGATCCAGAGATGCCAGTCTGCAGAAAAATAAAGATTTAGAGTGAAAAAAGCTTTTATTCTCTTCAACCTGTTGGATTTTCACCTATTCTGAGTGTTTTTCTTGGATGCCCTGCACAGCACCGGTGATCCCTAATTCCCAGCTGTATGGAGAGAAGCTGAGAGGAAAAATAACGGCTCAGTTTCCTGCTGAGAATTTGTCCTTCAAGTGGTGATGGCTCTGATGGTGCCCAATAAATTCGTGTGCTTGCCAAGCGGTAATTAATTAATTAATTTCATTTACCAGTCTTTTAGAGGAACTCAAACTGGAAATGTTCAAAAACCACGAGGATGTGGCACTTGGAGGACGTGGTTTAGTGGTGACCACGGTGCTGGGTGATGATCTGAGAGGCCTTTTCCAACCTTAACGACTCAGCAATTCCATGAAATTCAATTTAATTAACTCTTTTGCAGGTGAAAGCAGGCGCAGAGTCAGATTTGCAGCCTGCTGGGCTGAAATAAAGAGAGTTTGATCGGAAGTCTGAGGCCTGCCTGGCAGGATAGAGATCCGCTTTTAAACCCTGACACAGAGCAGGCTCTAAGCTGCTTCCTAAATTTCCTTTCCCTGAGAGCAGAAAAAAGGAAAAGGATGGGAAAAGGCTTTTGGAAGAAGCCCAGGACACCCCAATTCGTGGCTCACCTGAGGCTGGGGGGGTCGATGGCCTTGAGCTCGGTGGCGTTCAGCAGGCACACGTAGCGGGTTCCGATGGCGTTCAGGGCCGTGGCATTCAGGGCATTGCCCAGCTCCACGTAGCGTTTAATCGCTGCTGAGGCCTGGAAACACGAGCAATTAAATTAATTTCATCCAACCAGAACGCGTGGTTTCGCCCCCGAAAGAAGCGCGTGCGGTCATTACGCAAATGAAACGGAGTCACTTCAAATTACTCGTCTGGGCCTCAGGGATGGGGCCACCCAACCTCGTGGCACCACAGAGGCTTCAACCCCCTCAGAACCCACTCAGCAGATCCTAAACCAGCCCCAAAACCTGGGAAGCAAAGCCAAGGCCTCACCAGGAAATCCGAGGGCTCGCTCTTCAGGAAGGCAGCCAGCGTGTCAGCTGATCTCATCTTCCAGGTGGAGATTGACTCCGGGGTGATGAAGGGAAAGAGAGGGCTTAGGCTGGAGAGCAGACTTTCGGGATAGCCATCGGGATACCTCTGTGGAGACAGCGCTGTTATGGGTACAGAGCGGGGCACTGGGGTTCAGGGAGCTGGGGTTTAGTCTGAGGGAAAGATGAAGTGATGATTTCAGTGCTGTTTGCAACTCTCTAATGGGAGATTGGAGGGAGGATGGAGCCACGTTCCTCCCAGAGGTGCCCTGTGAAAGGCTGAGGGCCAACAGGCCAGGAAAACTCTGATTAGAGACAGAAATAAGAGATAAGAAATGAACATTTTCCCAGTAAAGGTGGTCAAACCCTGGGAGAGGAGCCGAGAGATGGTGGAGTCACATCCCTGGAGATCCTGAATTCACCAGGAACTGCCCTGAGCAATCCCACCAGTGGAAATTTGCCCTGTTCAGGCTGGTATTACCTCGTCCAGGTATTCCTTCAGCACAGCCAGCTGCGGGATGCTGAAGGCGTAGGCGAGGACCTGGGAGAGGTGATCTTCCAGGGAGGCGTTGCGGAGGCAGGCGCGCAGCTCCTCGGGGCTGTAGAAGGTGGGCATCAGGTCATTGCCCAGAATTTCCTCTGTTATCACCTTGTCAGCTGGGCAACCTGCTGAAGCCACGGCAAACTCAGGGTTAAATGAAACCCTTCCGCTCCAAGCTTTGAATCCCAGAATTATTTCAGTTGGAAAAACCTCCCAGGTCGATCTGGGCCCGATCCCCGCCTTGCCACCAGCACTGAGCGCCATGTCCAGGCGTTCCTTGGACACCTCCGGGGATGGGCACTCCAAACCTCCCTGGGAGCCCCTCCCAAGGCCTGGCGAGCTCCAGGGTGAGCCCTGATCCCAGTGGGAATGCCTCTGGATCACGGGAGCTCCCGTACCTTCCGCTCGCTTGCGCCGGCGGGGCAGGAGCTCCCCAACGACCACGGCCAGCTGCTCCCTGGACAGGGGGGAATCCCAGGCAAAGTTCCTCAGCCACGTGGTTAAAGAGTTCTGCGGGGAAAAGGGATCATCAGGGGGATTTGGGAATGCTGGGTGCGCCTCCAGCACGACCCCTGCTCCTCACGCGCCGCGCCCTGACCGTGGAGATCCTGAGGCCAAAGCAATTCCTTAAATGTTTGTCCTAGGTTAAAAATAGGTTTATTCTATCACTACCTCCACTGCCGTTCAAACAGCTGGGGCACTGTTTGTTATCTCCTGCTATCCGGGGCCCATTGTCTCTGCTAATGGGCCATTAAGAACCCACCACATGACTCATGAGTCATCTCATCCCATTGGAAGAGGCTCCACCCAGGGGGGAGGAGCCAAGCATTCCCACCTGGATATAAGCTGGACTCTGGGACTGTACAGTACCTCCTGACTACTGGATTTCCAGAGGACAAGAGCTTTCACTGGACCATCAGGACCTTTCTACCCGATCAGCGCTTCAGAGAACCATTTCATCTGGACTGCTACCACCACCCTGAACAGGGTGTCAGGTTGTATTCTGACTCTGTCAGTGGGTACCGTTGTTGTTTATATTAATAAAGAACTGTTATTCTTTTTCCTCATATCATTGCCTAAAAGCTCCTTAATTTCAGAATTATATTAATTGGGAGGGAAGGGGAGTGCATTTCCTCTTCCAAGGGAGGCTCCTGCCTTCCTTAGCAGACTCCTGTCTTTTCAAACCAAGACAATGTTTGAAGTCTCCCTGTCCCCCGGCCCATGGGCGACTGGAGCTCCTCACAAAGCACTGGCAGAGTTATTCCTGCTTTCCCCTGTGACAGCACAGGGCTGACAGTGCCCTGGACTTGTAGTTCCAGCCTGTCAGCTCCACGAACCCCCACTTCTCACAAACCACCGTCCCTCCGGCCCCGGGCTCCTTGCAACAGGAGAAGCTGCTGAGAGCAGAGTGGCTCGGCACCCCCAGCACATTCCAGGCCTGCTCCAAGCCCCAGGAGCGCTTCCCAAACTCCCCAGCCCCGCGAGAAGAGCCCACACCTTGGGGATCTGCTGCAGGATGCTGTGATCCAGCACGGGGATCAGCCCGCTCAGCTCGCTCAGGGTGAAGGCTGACCACGCTGCAGGAGGCCTGCAGACAAAAACGGGCAAAAGTGAGCAGGAATCAGCTCTCGAGGAGGAACAAAACTGAAAAATCCACCTTAAAATCCCCCTGGGTTACATCCTTGTAACACCTGATGCTAGGAAAACACAAGGTTTAAACCCTGAAACACCTCCATCACTTCCTGCTGCCCAAAACTTCGTTGCAGCAGAGCAGGAGAAGTTGTCAGGGACATGAATCAGGGTGGGAAAATGGCCTTGAACAAACACATTCTTTCCTTAAGCATGGAACCCAAAAAATTTCTGTTGCTCACTGTGGCCCAATTCAGTGCCAAGATCTTGGGGCAGCTGATACAGGAAGGAAAATATTTTGTTTCCCTGTGTGTTGGAAGCAGGGATTTATCAAACATCTCTCACTGGGCAGGTAGAGGCAGGATGTTTCCTGGAAAGCTGTGCCTGACAAAGAGCTTGAACTCACCTGTGATCTCCAGGCCAGTCAGAGAAGTTTGATAAATGAAAAACAGAGCAGAGGAAAAGCTTTAATAGCTCCAGCAAGAGAGACACAGAGGTCACCGCTTATTTTTCAGGAGAATTTCACCCAGGCCTTTCAGCTGAAATCATTTCAGCTCAAACAACATAAAAGACCCAATGTAAAGCTCAAAAGCAACCAATTTTTCGGGGTTTTGATCAAGCTGCTTGGCTGGAGTTCACTCAGACCACGGGTTTGATTACGGGAACAGTTTGGTGGCATCCAGGAGAAAAATCCATACCCAAAGGTGGTGTTGCCACTGCTGAGGACGTCCCTGATGGCCTCTTCTTGCTCAGGCAGGAAAGATCCACAGTGGCTCAAATCCTTCAGCAGCCTCCCCCCAGAGCTCCTGATGTATTCCCCAGCCAGGTCACACACCAGCCGCCCCAGAACCTCGGCGTTCTCCTCGTCGATTTCTGTGCCAGGAATGTTCTGGAATCAAGGCAGAGGCATTAAGCGGGATGGAGCATCCCTGGATGCCCATCCCTGCAAAATCCCAGTCCCTCTCCCCGTACCAGACACGCCAGAGCCTCCAGGAGCAGCTGCTGCCTCCGAGGCGCCTCTCTGGGCAGAACATCCACGTTGGCCTTCCCAACGTTGATGAAGAACTGGCTGCAGCTCCCTGTGGCTGCATAATCCGAGGGGCTGGGAAGACAAAACACTCCATGAATTCTAGGGAACGAGTCCTGGCCAGGTTTGAGGCAGCTCTACAGGAACTGGGTTTAATAAAACATCCTCCACACCTTCACACTGAACTCCAGGAGTTCTTCTTCCCCATTTTTCTTCTATTCCATTAAAGTCTTTAAAAACCCTTTACATTTCAAATGGTTCCTCAAAAATTAATTTTCACCTTAAGGAAACTGTTGTGAGACACAGCTTCAAACTGTTCGAGGTTTGGGTACAGAACCACAGTGGGAAGGTCCTGGAACGAGGGAATCCACTTTATTCCCCGTTTTCTTTGGTGTTGTAAGGGAAAAGCACTTTCAGAAGCCTGGGAATGCTGAAATTTGGCTTTGGACACTGCCAGGGATCCAGGGGCAGCCACAGCTTCTCTGGGCAACCTGGGCCAGGGCCTCCCCACCCTCTCAGGGAAGGATTTATTCCCAATATCTGACATAAATCTACCCTCCTTCAGCTTTCTGCAATCCCATTTTTTATTCCCCAGAAAGAGGGCCAAACAACTCCGAAATACAAATCAAATTAGTCAGCCTGGTTATAAACTAATCCTTATTTTCCCCATGAAGTACTAAGGCAACAACACGAAAACCACAGCACAGTTAACCTTAAAAACAGCAACAGGTCTTTGGGATAACTGTCCAAATCCTTGGGAATCCCATGCAGTGTCACCATCTTCAGCAAGCAGCTCAGCTGGAAGGACACCAGAGGTTGCATCAAACAGAGAAACCACCAGGAGACACAAGGAAAAGATAAAATAATGTAAAGATTTTTACACTGTTCTGAAGAAAGAAAGAAAAAAAAAAAGGGTGAAAAAAGATGGAAATGAGAGGGTTTGGACTTCTCCTGTCTTCAGGGAAATTTGGAACTGTGGGAGGGACACCCAGGATGTTTGTTCACAGGGATCACCCAGTGCAGCTCCTGCCCTGGCACCCCAAAATCTCCCCCTGTGCCTGGCTCACTGTCTGGGGGAAGAACCTTTCCCTAAAACCCATCCTAAACCCCCCTGCCACATCCCAGTCCAGCCCCTGCACTCCAAGGGCTGTTCTGGCTGAACAATCCCCTCTGGCACCTCCAGGACAACAGCAAACCCTCGGGAACGTGGGGATTACCTGGTCCTGTCCCAGCCTGACGTTCTTCCTCCTCATCACCTTGGCCAGCTCCCGGGATCTTTCTGCTCCCACGGCGCCGGCAGCTGCACAGGTGAAGCCTTGCAGGACAGACTGGGAAAGCCTGGGAATTCCCAGCAGGAAAATCAGAAGGGAAAGGCCGTCAGGAAGGTGCATTCAGGGCAGGACACTGCTGACTCCACTGTTTTCCCAGATATATATCACTGGTCTCATAATTTTCATCCCAGATATTTCAAAAGACGCATCAGCCCTTCTGAATTAACCCCTGGAATTGCCCTGTGGAAGGTTTATTCTGATTCTTATTATTTTCCTTTCAGTTCTGTTAATAAAGTTTTCTTTATGCTCTTTAAAGCTTTGAGCCTGCTTTGCCTCCTCCTAATCTGTATCTCACAGCAGAAATCGAATAGATGATTTTAGCAGGTGCACTAATGTTCAATCAGTGCTTAAACCCAAGGCACTGGGACAACTCCCTGATGGGAAATTTCCAAGGAATTCCCAATCCCCTGACTGGAAATTTCCAAGGAATTCCCAATCCCCTGACTGGAAATGCCTTCCAGAGGCAATCTGGAGCAAGATTCCAGCTGCAGCCTGAGCCAGAAGCATCATTTTACAAAGAAAATGTGGCCTCTGGGTGTATTTTACAGCTGAGCCCTGGTAAATCTCCATGTTCCAGGTCTGTGTTTGGGTTCCCATTTTATTTCCCATCTGTTTCTATGGATTCAGGAGGGTGGATGTGCCATATGCTCCATGGGAAACATGGGAATTGCCAGGAAAACAAACAGAAAATGGAAGGAGAGGAGGAAAATCTTTACCTGCTGAAGTCAGGCTCTGCCTTCACCACATCACTGAAGAACATGGCAGCCTGGGAAGCACAGCCAGAGGTCAGCGGTTTTCCAGGAAAACCAGCTCCATTTCCAGGTGGATTTGTGGAATTCTTGGCCCCCCAGAGGGCAGGGCTGGCAGGGAGGGGAAGAGGAGCCCACCCCCCGTTACCTGTTCTCTGCTCCACGGTTTATCGTTGAGATCCTGCATGTTTGGCTTCTCTTCCCCAAAAACCAGCAGGGATTTTGGGATGTACTCGACCAGAGCATTGGGAATGAGCTTAACCAGCTCAGCAGGGTGGCCAACACTGGAGGAAACCTTTAAAAAAACCCAACAGGACAAACCATGGCAATCTCACCCAGCTTTAGTCCAAATCACGGCAATATCAGAGAATTGTTTGGGTTGGAAAAGACCTCCAGGATCAAGCCCAAGCCTGAATTAATTCTGCTCCATTCATTCTGCTCCATTTATATTCTTCCCCATCTACTGGGAAGCAGTTTCTGGGACCACCCCATGAAATTAATCCCTCCTGCCCTTGTCCCCAGGAGGCTGAGCAGGGCAAGGACACGGACGCAGGCACAGTGACAGGACTGGGGTCTCTTGTCCTGCTGGCTGTGACCAACCCCGCAGGGAATGCTGCGTGTCACACCCGGCCCCAGGCCACCAGTGCTCCCAGTCCTGCTCCTCTGGGAGGCCTGAGGAGGAAAAACAAGGTCACCTTTTCCACCAGGGTCCTTTTCAGAGCAGAGGGCAGCGCGTCCACGTGCTGGGCAAAGCCTGGCAGCTGCACGGCCTCCAGGACAACCTCAGGGGACAAACTCCACAGCGTGCTGCTGTTGAGGCCACCCAGCAAACTGCCCAGCTCCGCCAGGCTCTGTCCATCCACGATCTGCAAGGCAACCCCAGAATAAATCAGGCTGGAAAAGACCTTCGGGATCCTCGAGTCCACGCTGTGCCCAATCCCCACCTTGTCCCCAGCCCAGAGCTCTGAGTGCCACCTGCAGACATTCCTTGGACACCTCCAGGGACCCAAACCTCCCTGGTGGCTCCAGACCTCTCTGGGCAGCTGTTTCCAGTGCCTGAGCACCCTTCCCATGAGGAAATTGCCCCTGGGTTTGTGGATTTCGGTACCTGGTAGCCAGAGCGGAGCAGTTTGGTGACAATGGCCCTGGACTGCTCAGCACTCCAGCCACGGATCCTCGCCAGGGCAGGCAGAGCTGCTCGCAGGTGCTCCTCAGGAATGCTGCTCTGGATGCTGGGCACTGAGAGCCCCAGGGCAGCCTGGCCCAAAGCTCCCAGCACTGCTGGGGAGAAATCCTCCAAATTCCTCACCAGGGAGGACGCGACCTGCCAAGGTCCCACGGAGACAGAGCAGAGTCAGAGGAGCAACACTGGACCCCACAGCCTTTGGATGGCTTAAATGCCTGGATTTCTGCCTTGGGTTTTCCTGCTGGAGGCTGTGGATGGAGCATTTCCAGCAGCATGGGAATGGCGAGGTGATGAAAACCCAGGCAGATGCCACCATAATGACACAAGGTGACCTCGAGGAGTGGGACACGAGGGGACACAAGAGCTGACACAAGGTGACCTCGAGGAGTGGGACACGAGGGGACACAAGAGCTGACACAAGGTGACCTCGAGGAGTGGGACACGAGGGGACACAAGAGCTGACACAAGGTGACCTCGAGGAGTGGGACACGAGGGGACACAAGAGCTGACACAAGGTGACCTCGAGGAGTGGGACACGAGGGGACACAAGAGCTGACACAAGGTGACCTCGAGGAGTGGGACACGAGGGGACACAAGAGCTGACACAAGGTGACCTCGAGGAGTGGGACANATAAAAATGTATCCATCGCAAACCCATGTGGGAGTCAGATTTGGGTTTGTACCCCTGATTCCCAGAGCTCTTCAATAAAAGCACCTGCATAGAATCACACCGTGATGATGTGTTCCTACGCTAACCAGGGAACTCCCAGGTGCTCACCTGCAGCTCCTGCGCTGCCGGGGAGGAGGGAGCTCTCCCTCCAGGCATTCCCTCGCTCCAGGGGCAGCTCCTCCCGAGCCTCTGCACCACGCTCAGAGCCTCCTCCCTGCTCAGGTTCCCCACTGCCTGGGGGCTCAGGTAGCAAATCAATCCGTCCGGGAGGCTGCAGGGAGAAAGGGGAGGCTGCCGGTCAGAGCGGCTCCATCAGACCTTTCCCCTTTTCCAGAGGATGCTCTTTTTTCCAGGCACGTTTCCCCTGATTCCTTTTAGCTCGGATGATGCCAAAGTTCCAGCTCAGAGAGCTGGAAATCCCTGGAAGCACTGCTGGGCATCAGCTGGAGCTGGCACTGCAGGGAAATCATCTCCCAGGAAACAGAATTTGGGATCTGGCCCTCAAGACCAAGAGTCGTGGGATTATTTGAAAATGAAACCCTTAAAGAGAAAATTATTGGAACCCGTAAAGAGGGAATTAAAGGAACCTTTAAAGAGAAAATTAAAGGGACCTGTAAAGAGAAAATTAATGGAACCTTTCCAGAGGTTTAAATGAGAACCCCACTCAAACTCCTGCTGTGTCACAGTCCCACGCTGAGCCATCCCAGGAAATCAGATCCCACTAGATCCATACCTGGACAGTGGAAAAGCAGGAGCAGAGGTCAGAAGGAGGGTGTAGTACAGGGCAGTCTCCTGGAGCAAGGTGAGGTTCCCGACCATCTCCATGTTCACCGGATCCTTGGCAAATTTTTGAAGCTGAGGGTGACAAAAAATAAAAAGGGAAAATGGTTCGGATGGATCCTTCAATCCTGACAGTGACGTGGGACAGTTTGAGCCAACCTCAGGGTTTTTCACCTGGATTTAAAGTTGTGCTGAGGTTTTTTTGTTTTTTTTTGTTTTCATGTAAACACTGGGACCTTGGTCAAGTTTGGGGCTGTTCCTTTTACTGGCTCCAGTTTGGACCCTGCAGAATTCCCTGTGTGAAACCAACTCCTGTGCAAGTCCCTCAGCACGTGATGGGGGAAATAATTGCAAAGATCATTCACCTCAAACAAACAGAAATATTCCTGCTGGCAGCATTCCAGGAGTTCCAGGACCAGGTTGGACAGGGATTGGAGCACCCTGGGGTAGTGGGAGGTGTGCCTGCCCATGGCAGGGGGTGGAATGGGATGGATGAGCCTTAAATCCTTCCAACCAAACCATCCTGGGATTCTGATTTTGCTCAGGGCAGGATTGTGACCTCCCAGGGTCTCCACTCACTGTTGGCTCATCCCCAAAAAGCTGCAGGTCCTCCACAGTGGCGTGCTCCAGAAAGGGTCCGAGGTAATTCCGAAACCAGGCGGTGGAATTCAGGCTGGGAACGGCCTCGCTGTAGCATTTCTGGCTGGATTCTGCACTCAGACAGGCAGGAAAACAGACACCATGAAACCACAGCCTTGCCCCGGGTCAGGAAATGGGTGGGAATTGGGGATTTCTGAGGGTGGAAGAGGCTTCAGCCCACCCAGGAACTCGGAGAGCTCCCTGGTCACACCTTGCACCCAAATCCACCTGTTCACACCCCAAATTCCCATGGGACAGGACAAAAAGAACCCAGCCCCCCAAATATTCCATCCCCAGCCTTTCTTCCTCCCTCCAAATGTGCCAGAAGCTTTTTGCAGGACGTTCAATCAGTGCCTGGAAGCTCCTGCCTGGGTCCCTTTCTGAGCTGGATTCTTCCCTCTCAGAACAAAACCCAGCACAAGCAGGAGATGCAGTGAATTTAAACCAGCATAGCCCTGACTGTGCTGATTTATAAAAATCCTGGGTTAATAAAGCCTTCAGGCAGGGAAATGATTCCCAAATCCACTAATTCCTGACATGCCCAGGCTGCTTCTGCTGAAAATTCACAAAAACCCCACGAAGCCTCAGCCCCGTGAGAGATCCCAGGAAAATCAGCTCGTTTACCATCCTGGCTGAGGAAGTGTTTGATCCCAGAGTAAAGATTCCTCTGCTCTCTCACGGGAAGCTGGGAGTAAATTCCATCCAGGGCAGCCACTCTGGAAAAGGAAGGGAAACACCTCAAACACTGCTGAGGTCAGGGCTGGGCTCTCACAAAAAACGCTGATTTTCTCAGTCCCACCCTTTTCCAAAGGGGTTTTCCCTCACGGGGAATGTCCCAGACACGCTCTGGTGGCACAGAGGGGACATCCCACACTTACACCAGCTGGAATTCCTCACAGGACACATCCTTGGCACGGAGGCAGCCAAAGACCTCGGGCTGCACCAGGAAGGGCTCCAGTCCCTCGTGGACCCACTGGGAAAGCACTGGGGGGGTCTCAATTCCAGGCACTCGGAGCAGCTTTTCCCACAAACCATTCATGAAAATCAGGCTCCACTCCAGGGAAAGGGGCACGTGGGAAAACTGGGAGCAGGAGAGGAGAAAAAACCCCTGAATTCCAAGGAATTCAAAGCAGACATCAACATAAATCCGAGCAAATCCGAACGCTAGGAATAGGTTGGTTGGAACGGGGCTCTTTCCAAAATAAGGTAAAAATCAGGGGGTTTGAAATAAAGCCTTTTCCTGGAGAGCAAACGGGTGGATTTGGGAATACTCACCCGCTGGCTGAACACAGTCAGGGAGGCCAAAAGCTTCCTGGCATCATATTTGGAAAAGAACAGGATGGAATATTCTGGATCCACGGCTGTGGCAGGCTCAGAGGCCAGGCAGGAATACAAGGATACGAGGAAATCATCCTGAAGGTCCTGCAGCCAAGTTCCCTGGAAAAGAGAAGGGAAATGTAAATAAAGATGGTCAAGGATGGGTCATATTTAGAGGTGAAATCACCTTCAGGGGGCTCATCCACACCTGGGCATTTGGGAAAGGATTCTTCCCTTGAGGGGGTAAAACACTGGCACAGGTTTTAAAAGATTTGTCCAAAAAAAATTAATAATCGGCCATTATTAATTTAATAAAATTTAATAAAATTGGCTACAATTTTGCCAAAATTTCAGAAAAATTTGGTGTAACTAGAAAACTCCATGGGGAACTCTCTAATTCCCAAACATTTTTCAGGGAAACAGTTTACGAACAGTAGAAGCTTCCAACAAAACCCAAAAAACCAAAAAAACCAAAAAAACACAAACACCAAAAAAAATCCCCAAACCCACAAAGCCAGAAGTGACAGAATTCCCAAGGAAAACAAATCCCAGCTCCAGGGGAAGCAGGGGATTGTCCTCACCTGGGCACAGGCGAGTTGGCCAAAGGTGAGGTTGCACGGGGACCTTTGGCCTCGGGCCACCTCCAGGAGCTGCTCCTGGCTGGAACTGGGGGAAGCAAGGACAGCACTGGGAAAGGTGCTGGGGCAGGAGGGGCTGGGAATGGGGGAAACTGGGTGGGGAATTGGGGGAAACTGGGTGGGGAATGGGGGAAAAACTGGATGGGGAACTGGAGGAAACTGGATGGGGAATGGGGGAAAACTGGATGGGGAACTGGGACAGGATGGGCTGGGAACTGGGGGAAACTGGATGGGGAATGGGGGAAAACTGGATGGGGAACTGGGGGAAAACTGGATGGGGAACTGGGGGAAAACTGGATGAGGAACTGGGGAAAACTGGATGAGGAACTGGGACAGGATGGGCTGGGAACAGGGGAAACTGGGGGAAAACTGGATGGGAAACTGGGACAGGATGGGTGGGGAGAGAATTGGTGGGGAACTGGGACAGGACTGGGTGGGAGCTGGGGAAGAACTGGGTGGGGACAGAACTGGAGGGGAGCTGGGACGGAATGGGTGGGGACAGATCCAGATGTGCACCGGCACCCCTCAGCTGCAAACCCAGGCCGGAGCACATCTGGACAAGCAACCCAAAGGCACCGAGTGCCCCTGGGCAGCGCTGGGCTCCCAAACCTGGGCAGGAGCAGGGCTCAGCCCCACTGCAAACACGGGGACACGCAGTGACAGCACGGGACGAGGAGTGCTGGCAGCAGGGACAGGGGAGGGGTGCACTGTTGACCCTCAGGGATAAATCAGGTTGAGTGAAGGTCTGGAGTGGAGCTGTTTGAGCCCCACTTGGAGCCAAGATAAGCCCAGCGCCAGTGCCAAGGTCCTTGGCTGCCTCCCCAGGGCCCGGCCCTGCCTTTCTTTGTCCTGCACAGACACAAAACCCCAGCCAGGCCCTTTCCCTTCACTGTTTGAACAAGTGCAACCAGAGCCCGCCCTGCCCACGGGCAACCGCGGGGCTTTTCGGGGAGAAAGTCACCAAATCTGGTTTCAGAGGGGTCTTGTTACCCCAGGAAAGCAGAATCCCTCCCAAGGAAATGCTGCCACAATCACTGGGGGCGGCTCACATACCTCTGCACCGAGGCACACGCGGCAGATTCTGGTCCCCAAAACAAAAAGAGAGACAAAGAGAAGGAATTGTGAGAGGAATTGGCACACAGAGCCCTGGCTGAATTTTCCTGATGGGGGATATTTGGGAAGAAACTCACCATTGACGGGGGAGCTGGAGCACTGCAGCAGGAGAAAGAGAAAAGAAACGGTGTTAAAATGCAGTTCTAATGTTATTTGTGATCACTGCAGACAGACAGGCGGGAGCTGCAGCCCTTGGGATCGGGACGTGACCTGAATACACCCAAATCCCAAATCCAGAGCTCCAGGACGTGAGAGTGGCTCTGTATCTCAAGCAGCTGGGAAGTGCCAGCTTATCCCACCCCTCGGGCACGAGGAGGGAATGTTCTCCTGGAGGTTTGAGCACGGTTGGAGGGTGGTTCTGGAGGAAGGGCGGCTGGAACCGGATGAGCTTTAAGGTCCCTGCAACCCAAACCATCCCGGCACGTTTTGGACACGCAGGTTTCCCTTACCAGGTGCGTCCCAGCAGCAGCTGCAGCAGCTCCCTGCCACCCTGCAAGACACGGAGCCGTGGTTTCAGAGCAAAGCCAGGGCAGAGCTCGTTCGTTCCCACCCCTCCCTCAGCTCCCTGCCACCCTGCAAGGCAAGGAGCCGTGGTTTCAGAGCAAACCCAGGGCAGAGCTCGTTCATTCCCACCCCTCCCTCAGCTCCCTGCAGGCTCTCAGCGCTCGTTTTTAACCCCGAGTTTCGCACACTCCCTCCTGCTGTCCCCGAGGGGTGACAGACACGAGGTGCCCCTCTGCCCCCCAGCTGTGTGCAGGTGACCCGAGGGATGTCCTGCACCTGTCCCCAAGGAGGGACAGCAGTGGAAGGACAGAACCAGCACTCAGGGGATGCTCCTCTCCAGGATTTCCCTGCTCCACAGGCAGGGATCAGCCCAGGAATCACCTCAGGTCTCCTTCCACGTGCTTTTAGCTTTGCAGCTTCTTGTTCCTCCCCACGCGGGAATTGGAGCCTGTGCTGAGCTGAGCTTCACTTTTCCCTCCTGCTGATGCCCCAAACGGATCCAAACCTCTGTGCTGGGGTGGGAACCCCAGTTCAGGACAGCCCTGCCCCATTCCTGCCCCAGAGCCCGGCAGGGATTTACTGGGAAAAGTCAAACTGCTCCTTCCTGGCAGCTCCACCCGTCTGCCCCTCATTTCCCGATTTCCAGGGTGATCCCGAAGGCAGCTCCCACCTCCCTGCCGATTCCCTGGAGCTGGGAAGGTGGGAAATGCAAGGGTGGGAGCCCAGGAACAGCATGCACGGGATAAAAAATAAACCCTGAGCCTGCCGCGCTCAGCATCCCTCCCGCACAGAAAAAAGGGGAAAGGTGGAGATTCCCGGTGCTCCTGGAGGGACAGAACCGGGGGAATGAGAGCAGGGACAGGGACACAGCGAGGGGCAGCTGCAGCTCCACAGCCACGGTTCGGTGGCACAGGTCGGTGGAGGAGGAGGGCAGGAGCTTTCCCGGGTGTGGATGAGCTCATAATCCCAAAAAACTGCATCAGGAAGGGGGTTATAAAACAGCTCGGATGAGCCCTTAATTAGCACAACACCTGTCTTGATTACCTGCTGATTTTTAATCATTTCATTAACGGAGAACTGTCACTAATTAACAGACAAAGGAGCCTTCCCCCACGGGGTCCAGGAGAGGTGGAAAGGGACTTCGGACAAAGGATGGAGGGACAGGAGAAGGGGGAACAGCTTCAAACTGCCAGGGGGCAGGGAGAGAGGGGCTATTGGGAAGGAATTCCTCCCTGGGAGGGTGGGGAGGCCCTGGGATGGATTTCCCAGAGGATGCCCCATCCCTGGAAGTGCCCAAGGCCAGGACAGGGCTTGGAGCAGCCTGGGACGGTGGGAGGTGTCCCTGCCCGTGGAAGTGGATGAGATTTAAGGTCCCTCCCAACCCAAACCATTCTGGGATTTATTATTCAATATTCAGTCAGTTGTGATTATTCCTTAAGTGCTTTCCCACTTTTTTTTTCCCACCTGCATGCTCCAGCAAGAGGAACAGGGAGCAGACAGCTCTGAAAAGCCAGGAGGAGAATCAATCCCAGTGAGACCTTCCCACCCTGTTTATCACCAAAATGGAAATATTTTGCTCACAGACCCAACAAAAAACCAGACAACGAAAGGCTGGGGGTTTAGGGCAACCACCAAAGTCACATTCAATGGTCTGGCAGCACAATTCCCACTTTTGAGGATTGTCTCTGGGATGGAAAACCCTCCCGGGACACCCCTCCCTCCCCAGGCAGACTCACCCAGCAGGAGGAGGAATCCCAGCCCCGGGAGCAGGGGAGGCATTTCTGGTCTTCAGGACACCCACGGGAAGCACCTCCGTTCAGCCAGGAAAAACCAAACAGGAATAAATGAACGCCGAGCCCGAACTCAGAGGAGGAAACCTAAAGCTCCCGTGGAAATCCGGGCACGCCAACACCCCTCACAAACCCCAAAAACGAGACCCAAAGCACGGGGGAAACTCCTGGGGGTCTGGGAGAATTTGGAGTTAATTAATTCAGCTCATTGCTGCCCACGCCCTGAGCCGGGTCTGCGGTGGCAGAGGGACAGGAGGGGCGGCGGAGGGGACACGGGGACACGGGGACACTCACCTGCGGCGGCCGCTCCTGCCGGGCAGGCTCCGCGCATCGCGGGCTGCTTTTCACCGGGCGAGCCGGGGTGTGGCCCTGCCTCCTGCCGCTGCATCTCCGCGGGATGGACCGGGAGCCCCGGGCACACCCACGGGTCCCCGGGAACACCCACGGGTCCCCGGGCACACCCACGGGTCCCTGGCAACACCCACGGGTCCCTGGGAACACCCACGGGCTGGGGGACAAAGAACCGGGCTCCTGGGGGATGCCTGGCATTCCTGGGTTATGGCAGCGAGCTGGATCCTGGATCCCAGCATTCCCAGGACACAGCTGGATTCTGGATTCCAGCATTCCCAGGTTATGGCAGGAAGCTGGATCCTGGATTCCAGCATTCCCAGGA
>VZTG01007336.1:139303-150610 GCA_013397845.1 Melanocharis versteri | reverse complement strand
TAGGAGCTGAGTCATGGAATCCCGGAATCCCAGAATGGTACAGGTTGGAAAGAAAACTATGGGCAGGGACACCTTCCACCATCCCAAGTTGCTCCAAGCCCTATCCAGCCTGGCCTTGGACACTTCCAGGGATCCAGGGGCAACCACAGCTTCTCTGGGCACCCTGTGCCAGGGCCTCACCACCCTCTCAGGGAACTATTTCTTCCCAATAGCCCATGTAACCCTGCCCTCCTTTGGCTTCCTGTAGCTTCTTGCTATAAAATCAGACTTTTAAAATACACAGGTATGGCTTTTGTTATTAAAATTTATTCTGCAATAAAAAACTATTAACCTTTTTCTTTCCAGATATTTCTGAAAACGGTAACTCCAGACTCTCTTTATTTGACTCAATGTCTGAAGCCCTGAGTTATTTATGAGTGCGTTGGTGCAACAAACCTGTGGCTCTGCAATGTGCTGCCCCTTCAGAGGTGTTTTTGTTTGCACCTGAGCTTTTTCCTGGGCTCCTGCACTGCCCCAGAAAAGAGATAGAGATGGTATTTGCCCACACGCATGTGGCTCTCTTTTTATCTGTCAGTGACTGGTAACTTTTTTTTACATACAAATGTTCTATTTATTATCTGTTGTTAGACTACTTCTTTTTTACTTAAAGTGTAAAGCCAGGTGATTTCAGGCTAGAAGTAAGTTCCAAGGTTTTACCCGTGAGGGCAATTTACCTTGGGAGCAACTTGTCCTGGGATGTGGTGAAGCTTTTGCCACATCTTTAGATCAGAACTGAATGTGTGACTAATCTATAAACACTTGTGTGAGTTGAAGGAGGAGTTGTGATTACAGGGAGGAAATTGCTGAATGGGATTCTGTGGTCTCCAGGGCATGTGAAGCCCTATTTGGGTTATAAAAATGAGTCCACTCAGACCTTAAAGCCACAATTCCACCACCAACAGAGACATGAACTCGAGGACATGGTCTAGTGATGGTGCTTGCTTGATGATTGGACATGATGATCTTAAAGATCTTCTCCAAACCCATTGATTCTGTGATTCCATGATCAATTCCTTCTTTAATTCCTGTGTATTAGGTAGAACAATAGAGTGAGGTGGGGGAATTTGTGCTGGAGAGGCCATGGAGAGGAAAACTGTGTCCGTGAATTGTTTTTACTTTTTGTCTGAGTTTTCTTAAGAAAAGTTTCTTGTGTTTCATACCTAATTAGAAAATTGTTTGTGGCCTGGCAGTGAATGTATTATGGTAAAAAAATCTGTGTTCAACACTGTCAGTTACAGCTAAATGAAAATGAAAGAATTTTGGGCTTAATGATAATTTTCCTCAGTTGAAGATGCTTGTTGAGGTAGCAGTTTGGGATGCAGCCTGGGGTTCTGGCCATGTGTGATGATTTACCACATTGCAGCAGCCAATTTCAGTTGGAGTCATAATTGGAGTTATATTCTAGCCTTTTAAAAGTATTTTTCTAATAAGAAATGAAAAGTATGAAAATCTAAAAGCAAAAGACAAATAACACCCCAGCCTAAAATGTTTATCTCTGTAAAGATTTTGGTGTAGAGGAATTGTACAGCCCAGCCTTGTTTAGCAGTTTCAGGACTGGACTCCTAATTTGTTTATTTTTGTCATAAATCATGTTGTTAAATAATGCACTTGTGTTCTTCTTAGTTTCTAGATGTAATAACATTTTTTTGAAATGGGTAAAAATGCTTAAATTTGAATGTCATTAATATATGTAAAGCACAACTTCTGCATCTGACGCTATTCATCACATCCCAAATTAATCATCAGGGACAGAACCGAATAGCTCATTTCAAGCAAAGGCCAATAGCTCTTGGGGAAATTAAATCATCTTTCAGAAATATTTCATTTTGAAAAGCTAATAATTCAATGGAAATGGATTTTTAGAAGAAAAACCTGAGTGTGTTACATAATCTTTCTGTAGGGTTCTCCATCTCATACATTAACATTTCATGTCATATTTTAAAGCAGAATTTGTTGAAAAATAGTTTACACTGTTGTGGTGAGCATCATAGTCCTTTAATATGCTGAAAGTGATAATAATATCATTAGGGAATTCAAGGGAACATCACTTAAATCTGATTGAGATGGAGAAAACACAAAGGAAGTGGCAGATACAGAGCAGGAAATCCTCATTTTTGTGATGAGATTTTTATCTCATCTCTTCCCTTCCCTGTTCTGCTGGAGAATGGGGTGTCCAACCACTTCGACAAAATACTGTGCAATCTGCTGTTCTCTACCCCTCCTCTCTTGGTGTGACAACTTAATGGAGAATGGAAAAGGCTTTAAAAGCACATTTATTTTTAACTTTGCTCCTCTAGGTACTGGACAGCTCATGGCTATGCAGGGAGGGAGGAATGGAAGGACCTGTACCCTGTCCCGATGGGAACAAGGGAGATGATGTCCTTGGAAGGGGGAAGGCTGGTTTGGGAATTTTTTTGTTCCTGTAAGTGTTTGTAACTCTTGCCACTTGACAGTTATATTGGTCATTTAAAAATAAACCTATAACAGATTTGTATTAATATTATTTAATTATAATATCATATTACATTAATTATAATACTGTATTAATATTATTTAATTATAAAACAGGTTCAGGTTTGCCCTCTGAAAGGAACAGACCCTGTTCCACTGCCATGTGTTGGATGTTGATTCATGGTACTTTCAGGCTCTGCTGTCAAAGAAGTTTGCAGTGAAGTCTTCCCAACACCAGGATGGCTGGAATACACTCTGACAGCCAAAAGAGGGCTTGTTTCGTAAGTTTTCAGAATATATTTTTTTCCTTTATTGGGAAAAATATTTATTCTCTTTCTCTAAAAACCTCGAGGAGCAAGAAGTATGACCATCAGCAGGGCTCACCCTTTGAGGGTCCTGTGTCCCCACGTCACCCCGTGGGCTACTCACCCCAAAAAGGAAGGGAAGCCCAGCCCTACCCATGCCTGGAGCTCCACCCTGCACCACAAACAATGGGCCCCATGCTCGTGAATCTTTTTGGATCAGTCCTAGCACAGGCACAACTTAATCCATATGTTTCGTCCAAGTGACATATTAATTATTGATTATGCCTAATGAATATGCTAATGGGCAGGATTCCAGAGTTTCTGCTGTGCTCTCCAGGTGCTCATCCATTTTTCAAGAGGTGTCTGGAGGAGACAGCATCTGGGCCTACGCCAAGGCTCCATAATGAAGGCCACACACAGAGTTCAAGGGCTGGTGCTCGTCCTTCCGGGAGAGCAGCAGAAACTTGTTCAGTCTGACAGTTGTTCTTGAGATTTGAAATTAGATTATTCACTCTTTCCCAGTGTAAATGGGGGAAGTTGTTAGCGCTTTTCCATTCGGCGGGGGATAAGGTGTGACCTCATTTTCCACTTCAAATGAAGGGAGAAGGGGAGAAAAACAAGTGGAAAGAAGTTCAGCCCAGTGGTGTAGTCGATAATATATTAAAAGTGAAGCACTCCTGCCTGCATTTGCAATGAGATTACAAAAGCTGTCAAGCCTCTCTATCATCCTGCCGGTTTTCATCCTCAGGTGAAATAACAAAAAGGAAACAAAAAGTTCCTCTGGTGAGGCCTTGACTGAGGGTTTTGAATGCAGCCTCAAGCAAAGGCTGGTGTTTAAATTGCTTCACCCTAAATAGCCCTGGGTGCTGTGGAGTGTCTGTAGGGACCTCAGCAGGTGCTTTCATAAAGCTCTGTGGTTTGAACCATTTATACAATAGCACATATTAGAGCAGGGACAATTAAAGTAATAACAAAGATGGAAACAGGAATAGTTTGGTGCACCAGGCTTGGAAGAAAGTGCTATTGTAGTCCTTTACAAATAGGAGACAGAAGTGCTTCTTGAGAAGATTACCATGAGCACTCATGAGCTGATAAAATATCAACCTTGAAGATATCAGATTGCAAAGAAAAAAAAGCCCCTTTTCTGGTTTTTGAACACTGAATTATTTAATTTCAGCAATTGTTATTTTTCTGTTGTTTTTCAAGTGTTAGCAGGCTCTCTCCAGTACATCATAAATTAAATGATGCTGCAGCTGCAGGCCAAGGCCTCACAAGAAATCAAATATTACCTAAAGAGAAGTGCCACTAAAGACTTTACTCCAAAGCACAGACTGGGTATTAATGAGTGAGTAAAGGAGTGTTAGATAAAGGCCATGACCCAGAGTTATTTCCACAATCAGTTTTTCTTTCTTATAATTCTATTTAAAAATTCTTTGGAGAGTTTGGAAAAGTTCTTTCTTTGGTGGGGATTAATTCAGGGAAATGTCGAGTTTATCTGTGAGGAACTGGGATGGGACCGTGATTCAGTCCTAGATTTTAAAAGTGTCTTTATGTACAGGTTTGTATGTTTTAAGTTTTAATTTTAGTGTAATCCAAAGCACTAATGTGTAGCATAAACTTAAAGAGAGATTTTCCCCCAAAGCCTGGAAATGCAGCTGACAACATCTACTGGAGATCTCCATAGTTTGTAAAAAGGAAAGTTGTGTTACTGTTAAAGAATACAAACATAATCGTAACAAAATCACATTTTTTCCCCTAGCAGGTGCAGATAAGATTCCTCTTTCAGCTAGGGATAAATACTTTTTATTGATCCATCAGTTGTGCAACAAGAATGTTGAGATGAAACAGTTTAAACTGCCCTAAGGTTTCCTAAAACAGTAGAATAAATTGTGTAACAGTAGGTTCTGTTCTTCAGAACTAACAAAAAATCGAAATCTCTTCATAGAATCCCAGGATGCAGAACATCCTGTGTCTTCACTGACTGGAGATACTCTTCTAAAGAACATGAAGATTTGTTCTTAGGGATTTGCCTTGAAAAAATAGGGATTGTCCCTGTTTCTGGAGCTGGATACCTTAAAAAAAGGCTGTCCTGAAATGCTGGGGTAAAATGCTGATTGTTTTTCTCTCTGCTAATCACAGAGCCATTGAGTCACTCAACACCAGCTGATGAAGGAGTCCCTCTGCCCTCTGGATATTTGCTTTTGTATTTTTTCTCCTCCCCAAATTTGAAAGTGGGATATAAAAAATAGATTGCCAGAAACCGGTAGTCTGGGCAGAAGTAATACAGAAGGTGCTACACTGAATGAAGGGAAAGGCTTCTGCCTCAAAGGTAAACAAGAATAAGCTCTGTGTTTCTGCACTTGCCCTTGGAGGTCAAAGCAATAAATACTCTGTTTTCCTTTCTTGAAGTTTATACTTTCTGTAGGAATGTGATTTTGCTTTCAAAAAAAGCCTTAATTCTTCTTCCTTGTGAAAACAAATTTCATCACCAACCCATAAATAATCACAGGAAAAAAAATAATAGCAGCCTAATTTACATCTAACCTTTCTTTTTAATGATTAATGGATACTATTTATGTAAACTGTTTCTACATTCCAGCGTGAAATGAAATTTAAATTGCAAATTTTACAGTGGTGTATTTTAACTGGTGACCCTTTCCCCAATCACAAATTAAAAAAAACCCAATTACATTTGTAATAAAGATGCTAATGCATTTCTTGTTTTTAGGGCATGTAAAGTTCTTGCTGCCGGCAACTTTCATTCTCCCTGCCGATGAGCCACTAAAAATATATTTTCCAAAATGCTCCAAGATGTGTGGATGTGGAGGAATTCTCAGCTCATCCACTCCGTGTCCATGGCCAGGTAATCCTGTTGAGGGCTGTATTGTCCACGATTTCCCCTGGACAAGGGCAGCCCTTGGAAGGAAGGGGGGTTTTCCTCACCTTTGAGGCACTGAACTTTCGCACAAGGAGCCAAAGGGCTCCAGGGATTACTTGGTCCTTGGACACTGGTGTGGAAGGTGCTCCCCTCTGCCTGCTGCAGGTTGTGTTGTCCTTCGTGCGGGGCTGTGGCTCTTCTCGGTTCTTTGTGCCCCACAGAGCTTTGGATTAAAGGTCTTGGAGGCAACTCAGTCCCAGCCTGAAACAGTGATTTCTTCTTTTGCTTCCAGTCGCACTCAGGACCTCTTTGGCAGTTAGAAGGAGAAGGTATTTCGGTACCTTGCTGTTGCTCTATTAAAACTCCAGGAGGATCCAGGGGTGGAGAGGAAGGAGCTGAGTGGTTTCCTGTGTCCCATCACACTCAGGACTGTGTTCAGCCGTGGCTTTCAAAGGGCAGCAGGCTCTGCACCCCCTCTGGAAGAGGCTGGTGGCTGCTGTGAGCTGCACAGACCCTCTGGGATGCAACTGGAGCCCCAAGACCCCAGTGATGTGTCACATCTGTTTGGGAATCTGGAAGGGAATGAGGAGGAACAGGGACTAGCCAAGGGGGTGTGGGGGAAATTGTGCCAGAACTGGGTGTGCTTTGCTGCCTTAGGGCAGCTGGCCTTGTGAAGGGAACAGGGACACAGCTTTCCAGCTGGATGTATTTTCCTCCCAAGGGCAGAAAACTGGAGAGAAACACATCAAAACTACCTGAGAAATATTTTTTATTTGTAAGGCCTTTTGTTTTGGTGGTTTGGGGGGCTTTATTCTATTTTTGTAGCAATGCGCTGTTGGAAAAGTGCAGGACTAAATATTGTATTTATGTCTGCACATCTGTGGGGGCAAGAAGAAAGGTGATAGGGACAAAAAATTGGAAGAGTTTGCAGAAAGGCAGAGTTTGGGGACTGCATCAGGCTGTTTCTGACAGTGCCAGCAGACAGAGCACTGCAGTGCTCATCACTTTTTTCTGGTCTCTGTGTCCAGCAGTATGAAAATATCGTTTTACCCATAGACTGAGCAAACTCATTCTGTGAAACATTAAATGTGGAACCCCTGGGTGTCGTTTTGAGATTTGCTTTGCAGACTAAAAGAGCACTTTAATAGCAGGTATATAAACCTCCTTAGCAATGCTTTTGAAAGCTGTGACAGAGATGACCCCAAGGAATCTCAAGCTGTAACTTTTGCAGCACTCAGTTGTTCCTGGCTGTGACAGATGCCCTGGGAGAGGGAGCACCATTGTGTGGTGGGGATTCACATGACTTAGAGCTGTGCTTAGGCTGATCAGGACAATAATTTAACAAGGGAAATCACCTCCCTTTAACTTGGATGGGATCAACTTCTGTGTATCACAGGGGCTGGAACTGGATGGGCTCTAAGGTCCCTTCCAACCAAACCATTCTGTGCTTTTATGATTTTATGATGACTGAGCATCTTGTTTTCCAGAAATCCCCCATCTGACCTTGGGCACACAGGCTCAAAATCCAGCCTGATGGTCTCAGCACAGCACATCAGGATCTGCATTTGCAGTTTCTGGGGTCCATGGCAGCCCAGTGTTGGTGTTTTTGCTGGATCACTGGCGGTACACGACGCCTACTCACTGCTTGTGGAACTTTGCTTAGCTCTTATCACAGAATTCAAGAGGCCTGAAATCTCAGGGCTCATTGCAATCGCTTCTCTCTGTGACATGATATAATTGTTTGCCCTGACAATTTATTAGCACATAATGCTGCCTTTGTGTTGCCACCAGCCTTGAGCTCTGCTGTTGTGGGGTTTTTAGAGTTCCCTGCTATTGTTCTGGTCAGCAAAAGCCCACCTGGCCTTACCTTTTTGCTTAACAACTCCTTGGGAAGGCTAATTTAGTCTGATTTCTCTGTGCTCTCAACGCTATCTTATTATTTTCTCATTTAATTTCTAGCTGAAAGTGTTATGTAGTTACAGCTAAGGGGTTGGGTCCCTTCAGTGTATCATTTTTTGTCATTGTACAGTGACCAAAGCACTCAGCTCAAGCGACAGAATTCACACAAAGCCTGATGCTCTGGCTGCCCTTCAGAGGAGGCTTCTGGGTTCAGATCTTGACAAAGAGGCACCAAATTGATTTAATGGACTGTTATAACCTCAGCCAAGGCTTCAGATTAGTATAAAAACACTTTTTCCACCCTCAGTTACTTCCCTGTGGAGGTTAGTGGCTTTCACTGAACATGAACTTATTTCTGCTGATATTAGAAGTAACGCATCTGGGTTTGTAAATGAACATGGTTAAATGGAGTCTATAATAGACAAAAATGAAAGTTTGACTGTTTCACCTTTAATGAAGGTATTCAGGCAAGGTATTACTTAAATTGCTTAAGCAGTTCTGGTTATAATACAGCACTGAAGATGCTGAACTTGTTAGCTTGTTGATTGCATGGTTGTGTCAGGGCTAATCATGACTGACAAATAATTGAAGCAGTCTTTCTAACTCTATTAAAGGATATATTCCAACAACCACAAAATCCTCATCTGAAAGGCAAATCCTGTGTGCTACAGCCCACTGAGAACCTTTCCAAGCTGTGCACAGAGCAAAATGTTTGTTGTGCTGCTAGATGTGAATATTGACTTTTAATTTACCCTTTAAAATGAAAATCAGGAGGGGAGAAAACCTCTTTGAAAGGGTTTTAGTCCTTGTTATTTAAGCAATTATCAGAATATGCTTAAGGAAACATGACGTAAGATCCCTCTTCCGTGACTTATAATTTGCCCTGGTGGGCAAGGGAAGGCTTTGGTGGCTGAGTTAGTTTTGCTTTTAAATGAAATTATTAATTTTGTACAATCTCTTCTGTTGTGAGGGCAGGGAATGAAACCATTGCCTATTTCTACTCCTTCTGAGTAAATGCCTCTAGGGATACCTTCCACAAGCCCAGGTTGCTCCAAGCCCTCGCCTTGGACACTTCCAGGGATCCAGGGGCAGCCACAGCTTCTCTGGCCTCCCCACCCTCACAGGGAAGAAATTCTTCCTAATATCCCATCTAACTCCACTCTCAGTCAGGTTAAAGCCATTCAATCCTGTCTGAGATCTGGGTCTGTTCCAGATCCATCAGGTCAGAAGAGGTGGGTGTTACCTGGCCCTTGGTGCTTATCTCCTTGGATCCAGATTTTGGGGTTTTGGGGTGGGTATGGGGGTGTAACTGCAGGTGTTTGGGGCAGATTTCTGCTGCTAAGGATCTGTTCAGGGCCAGCATTGTTCCAGGACGTTCCCTTGGGGACATTCAGAGCACAGATCTGGATCCTCTGCCTGTGGTTTGAGCACCTCTGAGCCTTCTGCCTCTGTTGCTCCATCTGCAGCTGAGCCTGTCCTGCTCCCCAGCACTGCTCAGGGTGCTGTGCAGCATCCTGCAAAGCATCCTGGATCTGCCAGACAAGGATTTCCTACCGAGGGAGACATTTTCTTCTGCTGTTCTCAGAGTACAGACTTTAAAACCATTTGCAACCTACTGAATTACTTTAGGTTTTCTCTCCCCCTGTAGGGCACGTTTGAAAAAAAAAAACCCATCTGCCTTCCTTTTATGTTTTCATGGAATCATGGAATATCCTGAGCTGGAAGGGACCCACCAGGATCATCCAGTCCCAGCCCTGGCCCTGCACAGACACCCCATCAATCCCACCCTGTGCCTGGGAGCATTGCCCAAATACCCCTGGAGCTCTGGCAATGTGTGGAAAACCCTACATCACACATCCCTCAGAAGTATTAAGCTCAGGAGGCAAATCCATATTATTTATTCTTATTTATTTTTATGGTCATATATTTTTCTGCCAAAAATAAAATGAAGCTCAAGCAGAAGCTTGTATTGTGGGCATTGTATTTCAAATTTCAAATTGTATTTCCAAAGTATCTGAAATAAAAATTAAAACATTAACATGAAAAACATAAGAATGGGAATAATACAATGCATGACATTTAAAAAGCCAAAAAGGATTACAACTATGTCATTTTAGGCTTCTGAAGAATACCTGTATCAGTGAAACAAGCTGGACAGGACTGTTTCAAAAGGATAGTTTGAAATGTATTTTGGTTCTGTTAATTAAATCATCAGCTTAATAATGCTGAGGAGGCTGTGGGTTGTTGCAAAGCTTGGTGAGTGGCAGAACTTGCTGTTCCCTTGTCATTTCTAGGCTGGTCCCATTTCTGCTCAGCCTGCCTTATCAGCACGTCAGATGGAAATCAGATCTTGCAGAAGCTGTATTATTATTGTTTTGTTTTTCAGCAGCCATAAAACCTGACAGTTTTCTGACATTTTCAGCAATTGAGGGCACAGACATTTCGGATTGCAATGTTTCTCTGCACAAAAGCTTAATAGACTTGACGTGCTTTTCCATCTCTCCTTGTTTAAGAGGGACACAGGAGCCAAAGTGAGATGTTAACTTCCACAAAGAAAATCAGAATCTGCCACTTTCTCTTTTATCTGCTGGATCAGATCCTCAATTTCCATCAGCTGTCTCCAGTTGTGCTGAAATATGATTGAACATTCATCTTGTTCCCTGGCTTTGGCGTATGCCATACAGCACAAGTGGCTACAAATTGAGAGCTTAATACTGGTTGTTATTTTTATTTGTTAAAAAGGTACCAGTTTATGCTCTTTTTGCTCATAGTAGCATAAAACTGGAGTTAAGCATTGCTTTGGCCGAACAAAATGTGATGTATTCATGCTTTGAACAGCCTAGTTTTGCTCTTTTTCTGTCCTTAGTTTTGCTATGTTCCAGTGTCAGCCTGCAGCAATGAAACATCCTGGGTTAAACATGATCCAGGTGTTTGGGCAGTTTTAACTTTACTGATGCTCTCAGACAAGGCTGTGAAAAGGGGAGGGGGCAGTGAGTCACTGACCCTCCTGAGGGGCATTCCTGTGCTGCCCTCAGAATTCCACAGTTTCCCCTTCTTTCTGTGCCTTGGTGCAATTTCAGCAGTTTTAGTGAAAAAATTTACAGTGAGGTGGTGTTGCTCATTAAAAGGATTCATGGTAATGAACATCCTGGCAACTACACTTATTTTGGCAGTTTTTAAAGTACAGCACAGGCTTTTCCTAGTGACAGGTCTAATCACACAGGACTTTCCTTTTGCATTTTCCCATTGTGGATAGATAAATATGCCCATTGTGAATAGATAAATACTGCAAAGCTGTATGGACACGATTGGGAGGCAGGACTTGGGCTTTAGGAGCCTTCCACAAACATTTAGTGAGCTGCACAAAGAGCTTTCCAATTAAACTTCCTTTTTGTGGGTCAAGTAGTCCTGAGAAACCTTGGCTAGGAGCACTCAGCACCCTGGCAAAATTCAGCTTTGCTGGACCAACAAGAAAATCCCTTGGAAAGGGATGCTGAGGGATGAGGCAGGAAGGGTCAGGGAGAAATTGGGGCTGGAAAGAAATAGAAGAAGTCAATGATGGTTCAGGTGGGACAAAAAGGATTGCTGGGACTGGAAAGTGGAAGGATTTGATATCACTGCTTTCTGCCCATGCAGCCTCCCAGTTCTACGTCCATTGAGTCCCAGGACTGCAGCCTTGTGCCTCCCTGGATGCTGAGGAGAGACCTGGAAAAGATGATGTCTAAAACAAAAAAA
>VZTG01007336.1:71361-139293 GCA_013397845.1 Melanocharis versteri | reverse complement strand
AAAAAAAAAAAAGAGGGGAAAATCCTGTGGAGGGAGAGCAAGGAAAACCAGTTGAGTTTGGTGGGAAACTGGAGTTTTCCGCTCCTGGCAGCTGGTGGCGCAGGATGTGGTGGCATCTCCTGAGGAGTTCATCTTGCTGTGGATTTGCTCCCATGTCCTTTTCTTCTCCCAGCAGGAACTGGGATGGATGGATAGCTATGAGACAGAAGGGCTGAGGCTGCCAATCCCTGTTTCAGCAGCTAAAGGAGCTGAATTTGTGAGTTACAAGTTGTGTACTCAAAATAAGGGGGTTGGTAGAAGAAGCAAATTCATCGCACACAGTAATTTTACCGACCTCCCCAGGAAGCAATGTAGCCATGTAGGTTTTAGCACATAGAACATCTGTCAACTCTATTTTTGTTTTGTTTTGTTTTGTTTTTATTGCATTTGTATGCTCTTTTATTACTTTGAAAACTTTTCCTTTTGAAAAGCAGCAAAACTGCATCAAACCTCCTCAGTCTAAGCCTATGAAGTACTTTACCTGTATGCTGGTTGCTCCTCATACAAAACCGATAAATAATACTTTTTGGGCATTCAAAACATGTACAAATCATCATTCAACTCATCACTGCTATTTTGTTAGTGAATTATGAAACCAGGAGAAAAGTTTTTGTAGCCAGTATCCTGAAAACTCCCATAATGAACTCCCAGGATACAGCAAAGATTGCTGCCAATAATATAAATAAATGTTGTATCAGGCTGTGAACATGAAATGGAATACAAAATGTAACAACTGAAAGGTTGGGAACGGTTGTTCTTTGGTACCCGGTTTATATTTTATAACTATGGGAACTAAATCAATACCATGATTCTTTATGCACGGACATTTCCGATCTTGTTATGGAATTCTTATAAAATATTCAGAAAACCAGGGGGAAGACAGCAACTTGAAGGGTTCAGGTTATTTTCTTGGCTGCCAGGGGAGCATTGCTTGAGAGGATTGAAAAATATCCCAGAGCATTTTTTCCCGGATGGTGTTTCAGGCAGCTGTGTGCTCAGGGATGGGAATAAACCCACAGTTTTATGGAATTGTGTTAATCCAGTTGTGAGCAGAGGTTCGTACCCACAATGATCTTTGCCAAACGAGGCCATGGGCTGGGGGAGCCACCCCAGCAGGGAGAGGCAGTGGGCTCAGTGGAGCAGACATGATTTGAGCAGGCAGTTTTGTTCCTTGTGTCCCTCAGGGTTTGCACTTGGGATGGCGACGGAGCTCCGGGGCTCTTGGGGCTGTGTCCACACCACGAGGCATCAGCACCCAGCTGGGGCTCACAGAGCTGCCAGCAGAACTGCACAGCATGCCCTGGCATTGCACTTTCCCAAACCCCAAACTCTGTCCTGAGACACAGAATCCCAGAATGGCTGAGGCTGGAAAAGCCCTCCCACCCCATCGAGTCCAACCCGTGACCAATACCCAGCTTGTCAACCCAACCAAATCACCAAGTGCCACGTCCAGTTTTTCCTCGGACACCTCCAGGAATGGGGTCTCCACCACCTCCCTGTTCTTTTCCAATGCTCTTTTTTAACTCATATATTCTTTCCCAACTTACCCATAAATTGGCTTTAAATATGTGCTTAAACCAAACCATTTTAAAAGGAGCATCTGCTGCCGTAGAGAAGAAGGGAGAGCAAGTTTTCCTGTGAGTGGGAATCTCATTTGTTATCACCTGTCTTAGGTACTTAGGAATATGATTTGTGGCCTACATGAAAAATGGAGTTGTTTCATGTAGTAAAGCTCAATTTTGTACTTCAAAGAGCACATAATTTTGTAGCTGCTTCTCAGAATAATAGAATTTCATTTTATTCAATTATTTTTGTTGTATATTTGAGCTTACTCTTTAGTTAGTAAATTAAGTTGTTTTATTTATTATTCTGTTAAACAGAATAATTTTATTATTTCTATTTCTATTAAATCCAATTCATTAACTCAGAAGGGTTCCTGGGGTCGTCTTCTCCTTCCTGCACTCAGAGCACAACTAACTTTGAAGTTACTGTAGCTTTCTCAATTTCATTATGCTTTTTATTCTTTATTCTTTATTTCCAAGGATGGAAACTCCACCACCTCCCTATAAAAGCATGAGACACCCATGAAATTCTTGATCCAGTTCTTCTCCTGATGAGCTCAGCACAGCACTAAGGAGGTCACAGAAACCTCTGCCTTGTACCAAGGAGGGTTTATTTTTGATGGACAATGCAGTTCAGGGGAGGTAAGGCAGCTAAATACAATTTATACTGCAAAATTAATCCCTTTATTGATGAACTGAGTGACCTGTTGCATGGCAACTACTTGTTTTTTTAGGAGAGTCTATAAAGGACTTCATGCAGGAATTTATTAAATCCTGCTTTCATGAAGAATATTCTGAACCTTTCTCTGCTTTTTCCAAGCAGAAATGCTTCTTTAGGAAATGATTCATTGCTCCTTAATGCTGTCTAAAAAAAACCATTGACTTTTTCATCCAGAGGGAGTCTCTTATTCTGCCTTTTGGGTGAAAACACTTAGCCTTGTGCACATGAAGCATTAAAAACTATGAGCCAGACCCGCCGCACGTGTCTGCAACAGCTGTGATTTTATTCCTTTAGTTTCTAAGGATCCTTCTTCTTCTCCTCTATGGCAGCCTGGTCATTGTTTTTGTATCTTTCACATCAAGTAAATTTTATAAATTTAGCTGTTACACCTGGAACCATTTCTCTCTAAGGAAAGCAGAGACTCTCATGGACTCTCATGGACTCCAAGGATGCCGGAATTATGGAATCTTTATACATGCAAAATATAAGCAACAAAATTTAAAAACTGTGACTGTAACTCTGTGTTTACAATTAGGACAGATTCCAGTGCAAGGAAAAATCCTGGATTTTAGGACAGACTATTTTTCTTTGATATTTGAATAACTATTATTTGCCCTTTTCCTTGCCTTTACAGTTTCAGGAAAATCGCATAGAAAGGTGAGATGGGTAAAAAGGCACCAAAGGATGGTGGTGGTGTTTTCAGCTAAAAACCAGTGTCCACAAAGGGGTTTCAGATCTGTTTTGTGAATAAAATAAAATAAAATAAAATAAAATAAAATAAAATAAAATAAAATAAAATAAAATAAAATAAAATTCACAAAGCATGTTTAGGCTAGATCTAAATTACCTTTTGTGTAGTCAGGCGAACTGTGGATTTTCTGATCTCCATCCAACCCCTCCTGTCTTTGGTGTGTTTCATACAGAATATGTTTCGATTCATCAGACCTCTAGATTTGATCAATTTGTGCTAGTATTGATGCAGAAATGAAGCCACTGCCCTATAACAGGTGTTGCAATAAAATGCCTGTAAAGCAGTAGCCAGTTATTTCTGCACTGACTTTGCCTTCATCTGAAGGGCTGCTATTTTTATATTCCATGTTTTTTACAGGATTAGCTCTGGTTGCTGGAATGGTTTCAGCTCGCTGCAGCTCTGGCAATTGCAGTCTTTGGAATTAAATTACAGAATTTTCTGCTGTGAAAGACACAAAGGCTGTGCACTGCATTGTTTTTGAGCTAAATATAACACTGTGCTAAGCACAGGTTTGTTCCACTGCAGACATGAAGGTCCCAGAAAAATCAAACCACCCAAACTCCTCCATGCATCCCATACCAGGATTTCACTCCAGGACAACTTCTTCCTGTAACTTCTGGTTTTGGGAAGCAGGAGGCCTGAGCAGCAGTGTGAGTTCCACATCTTAGCTGAGAGTGGCTCAGCTCCTTTGCACTCTGCTTCCTCCATGGGCCTTGCAGGAGTCCAGATTTCAGAGAAAAGAAACCTCACCCAGTGCCTTCTTTCAGGTACTGAGACCTAATTAGGATCCCTGTTAAAATGCTGAGTCTTTGCCAGATGGCAGAAGGCTTTCAGTGCCAGTGACTGGTTATTTCATTAAAAGTTAATACCATAAGATTTTAAACAATGTTTCATTTACACACTGTTAGACTTAATACAGAAAATAATAGAAAACCCCAAGCAAATAAAGAGTACTATCTAAGGTCATTGCTATAGTGTGATTGCTTCTCATTTCTCTTTATTTCACAAGGTCTTTGCCCTTCAGATCCTGTGAAAGGCAGAACAGGGAATTTTTTTATATGTACTTTATTATGTTCCCTTAAAAAAAACTCCAAACCCAACTGTCTTCCCCTCAAATGAATCGAGACTGTGTGAAATCCTTTCTGTGTTCTCAGTAATGAAAACACACTTTGAAGGAATCCTTTGTTTCTCTTTTTCAGGTGTTTGGTTGGTATTTTTGGTTTTGTTTCTCTTTTTTTGCTGAGTCCATCCCATATGCCTTAAGTTTCAGAGGTTGTTCAGCCTGGAGAAGTCTCTGGGGAGACCTTAGAGCACCTTCCAGTGCCAAAAAGAGGCTCCAGGAGAGCTGGAGAGGGACTTGGGACAAAGGATGGAGTGACAGGACAAGGGGGAATGGCTTGAAGTTGCAGGAGGGTAGGTTTGCATTGGATATTGGGAAGGAATTGTTCCCTGTGAGGGTGGGGAGGCCCTGGCACAGGGTGCCCAGAGAAGCTGTGGCTGCCCCTGCATCCCTGGATGTGTCCAAGGCCACGTTGGACAGGGCTTGGAGCACCCTGGACTAGTGGGAGGTGTCCCTGCCCGTGGCAGGGGGTGGGATGAAGTCTTTGAGGTCAAACTCTCCCGGGATTCCATGATGGTTTATATGCTAAAAGGCATCTCTGGGAAGCTCTCAAAACTGCAGTGTATTTAATGCGTATCGAGCTCATCAGGATTAGATTTTCTCCCTCTCTTTAAATCATGGTTTGCCTTGCAAGCTTTTATTGTGTAATATTTTATGTTTAAACCCAGCCCGATTCCCTCAGGAGCCCATTCATCACGGCTGGCTGTTATCACAGTGCTGTAACTTTGCAGCCACGCTGGTTTGCCTAGCTGTCACCTTTGTTTGTCATGTAAATGCCCCGAAGTTGGTGGCACCCGTGGCCTGAAGACAAGAAAATCGTGTCCAAAGAGCCCATCCAGGAGCAGGACATCCCATGCCGTTACAACCTGGAGTAGCTCTGCTGTGAGAGCAGCAGGTTCCTGGTCTCATGAATCTTGTTAAGATACTTTTAACAGCAAAGGAAGCATTTATTTCCACCATGGAAATATTAACAACCTTTGGATATTTATTCACAGCAAGGAGCATCTTATTTACTGCAGTGCTAAACTGGCCAAACCTTGCAAACTTTTATTGTGTCTTAAAAAACCGACTAAATAGGTACCAAAAAGTGAGACTCAACAGCATAATGATCAAAGCTTTTACATTTTGCATTTTCTTGGGAAAAGAAAAATCTTAAAATAATTTTAAAATAGAGGTTTTCCAGTGTATCTGAGTGCTACTGGTCTGATACAAACCCTGCATTGGAAAGGAATGACTGGAAACTTTCAAACACACCTTTGGAGTGAATAAAAACTGAGATTATTTGAGGAACAGTGGTGATTAATTTGAGAATGAGATAAGAGATGTACCCCATATCACTCCACCTTTTGTTTATAATACTCACATTGGTGTTTTCTACTGCAACTGGGTATTAAGAATATTCACTGCTGGTTTTTCCTGATGCTCAATAAATGTTGCCCAGCCAATAATTCCTAGACAGCAAAGATTCTGGTGGCTGCTATTGCCTACCCCTCACTTCAGGAGTAATGAAGCTGTATTTAATTATTATAATCTAAGTTAATATTAGTATTTATTTGATTATTTCATACTTTTAAACGAGCTTGATCACAACTCTTGGATGAGATCATAAGGTCTTGGAACTCAATAAATGGGATTAGAAGGTAAAACTGTTCAATTTAAGTGCTGCTAAAACTCATGTCTTGTTCTAACTTTTTGTATTTTGTTTTTTTTCTCAAAATTCCTCCTCAGCCAAGACATAACTATGAGTACTTGAGTGATAAAACCAGAGCACTCTGAAGATGTGTTCAAGCAGCAGGCAGGTGCTTCCCTTTATTAATATATGGAGCTTGTCAGAAGTACAAGACTACAAAAATTGGCTTACTTTGATGTATTGAACTGTTTAAGAGAAATATTGTGCCAGCAATTTCCCGTCCCTTGGCCTCAGAAGAAAGTGTCTGTCTGAAGTGACTCTGGGAAGAAGGAAAGGCTCCCTCCCAGCTCCAGAAGGCTGTGCCTAAGGAAGTTTGGTGGATGGAGGTGAGCAAATCTGACCTTTCTTTGTCGTGATCTTTTCTAAATGGGGGTAAGAGATCTTTGCAAAGAGTGATTTTCCTAGTAATCCAGTATTAATGGGAGGAATTCAGTCTTTGAGGTTTGGTCAGATTGGGGTATTCCTGTGGATCACGTGCACTTCCTTATCCACAAATCCGAGTAGCTCTGCCTTCGGTGAATTGTCCAACCTGGAAAAGATTATCCTGGTCACTGAAAAATGCCTTTTCCTGTCCCTTCCATGGGATGCAGTGTGGCTGTAGGTGATACACATCTCCCCAGCTTCTCTCCCCTCCTGTTCCTGTCCTGACCTTTGCAGTTTTCAACTACTCTGCCACTGGATGATGCAGGGGGAAATATTGCTGTCTGATGGAATTAAAGTGGATCTAGAACTGTCTGAATGATCCAATCAAAGTGATTAAAAACTTGGAAAGTTGGCCCTGTGCATCTTTGTTGGGCCCTGCCTGTGAGGATATGAAAGGAAATTCTAAATGCTTGTTGTGACAAGTGTTATTCATGTTTGCCATTTGTGCCAATTTGCTGGCTGTTCTCCTAATTAATCATCCCTTTAGGCTGCCATTTAGTTTCTGACAATTGCTAACACATGCTTTCAAAACCTGCACCCTACAGACCGTGCTGTTTGTGGGTGTCTGAGGGGAGAGAGGATGTGGCCATATAAATGCATTCCACAGCCTTTGAAATGAATTCCCAAGTGCTTCAATCACTCTTCCCTGCTCTAGGCCAAAACCAAACATTGTTCTTACTGACTGAGATGAGAGTTTCATTTACCAGTGCTGTGATGTTAAACTAACCAAGATTCCATTACACAAGGAGTATTGAAATGAAATATTATGGAAATAGAGATTGTCTAACCCTCTGCATGAAATCAGTGTCGTTTGAAAGGGAAGGTGTCCGTGCTAAATACTGTTATCTCTCCACGGTGTTAGCTCCCTGCTTGCCTTTGAGCAGGGAAAAAAAGAAGGAAGGATGGTGACCCCCCCTTTAGTGCAGCCTCAGCAAACGTGAATTTGATTATGCAAACTGGACAAGTCTGCAAGGCTCTTCCCTGCTGCGTGCAAGACAGGCCCGGGGAGAAAGAGATTCTTCTTTCTTGTAAAAGTATTTAAATTATACAGTAATTAGCTGAAATTTCTAAATAGCCTTTGTCACAAGGATTGGGCAGGACTCACAGGAATGTGCCAGGCACTGCTTTGCAAAGTCGGGCTCCAACTTGCTTTCCCTCTCCTTGTGCTGAGTATCCTGAAGGATTTTCCTGATTTGTGTTGGAGATCATCTTTCCTGGCCCAATAGAAGAATAGCCTTGATTTCACTTGGGCAGAGCAGGAAATGGAACATTCTCACTTCTGGGTAAATGAGTGCAGTGTATAGATATTTTCTGTGATTTGAGTTTTTTCTATCTTTTGTTTTCCTCCTTGGGTCACTCACCAAAGCGCTTCTCCAGTCATGAGTAAAGGCACGGAGGGAGATGGACTTTAATTTCTCTCCTCAGTTTCTTAGCTAGATCTAGGTAAAAATCACCAAAACTCATTGGATTTTGTGCAAAGTCTCTGAGGGTCTCGCAGTGCTCCTGGCCACTCTCAGTGATCCCAAATTTCAGTGCACACTTCACTCCTGTAAGGTCTGACTCTTAATTTTTGCCTGTATTTCAATATGCAATGTATTACTTATATTTTTTAGACCATAACGTGTTCTGGGAGGATTTTTTGCCGGTTTCCTGGGCTCTGTCTGGTGGCATTGTTTGCTCACATCAACAGGATCACAAATGGGGGATTAGCAATGCTAAGTGGATTGTTTCCCTAATTGGTTGGCATTGTCATGGAAATGAATGTTTGTTGTGGAACTCTGCTCCAGGTGTTACTCCAGTAGGACAGTTTGGAAAGGGATGGACTTTTCTGCAGATTCCCTGGGTCTTGACTTGGTTGAAAACACACAGTTAAAGCATTGCAGAGAAAATCTAAATGTGACTGAAACATAACTGGAGTGTAACATCATAAATGTCGTGGAAAAGCCAGGTTTTCCCGAGTTTCCAGGGAGCAGCTTCCAGCGTGAGGGCTCCTGCTTGATTCACTGGAGCCTCGTTCAGACCATACTGAGGATTTCTTAATGCTCAGCACATGATGATAAATTTTGTACCCGGGAGATTTTCCTCCTTGTCCTTAAAATTTTCTCCGGAATATTGTTTTAAGAGAGCATTCTCCTAGAAAGCAGGCTCAGCTTAGGTTTATGCTGTGTTCAACTATTACAGATAAAGATTTTTAATTAGAATATAATGATTTCGTGTACAAGGTACTGATTTGGGATGTGAGAGGCGTCGATTCTGCTGCTGATTTCATCATGGACCTGCTGTTTACTCATTGACTTATTACTTAATTGTGTCTGTGTTTACCTTTTTTTCTGCCTTGTCTCTCAAAGACTGTAAATGTTTTAGGGATTGGGATTTTTTCCCTGCTGAGTTGTATGAAGCAAACACAAGGCAACCCTGATCTCACCGAGGGCTTCAGTCATTACCATGTAGCATTTATAATACTCCTGATTAATAATATATTCCACGTGAGCTTCCTAAAGCCCAGCTTTGAAAGTTTAATCAGTTAGCAATTTCTGAGATAATTCAGATGTTAAAAAAAAATCTAATGAATTGATTTCTCTGTGTTCCTCTGTTGACATTGTGGTAACTCAGCTCCCAATCCTACAATGACTTCTCTGCAAACCTGAGTGTACTATTGAGCAGCTTCCCTGATGAGGGGAGCTGCTCATGTTTGCAATGTTAAGTTTGTGTGAGCTATTGAATTAGAAGAAAACATAAAACCCCAGATTCTCTTCATTGTTTCGAAATCCTGGTTTGTGTTCTTGCATACAAATCTTTGCCTTGTACAGAGGATTTCTGTCTTCTGACCTTTACAACAATGAGTTATTGCATGTACTCTATGTTTACAACCCATTTATAGCAGCCCCAAAAGCAGGCATTTTGGGTGAAAATGCTGTCATGTTCTCTGTGTTGGCTGTAGGAATATGGAATCCGTGTCATTTCAGGCTTCCTTAGTGTCTTTAATTATGTGCAAGCCAAAAATTAATGAGCCAGCTCTCTGCATGTGAAAGAAGTCAGCAGTTTTTGGGTATTTCTGCACGAACACTTCACAGATTCTGACTGAGGTTAGGGAGCTACTGTAGCACAAATTAATCTCATTCTGCAGGGGATGTCTAAGGAAATTAGGTGATTACTCTCTGAGAGTGCCAGTTTCTCTCTAGTGTGAGAAATCTCTAATAGCAGCAGTGTGAGCAACCAGCTCAGATGAACTGCCTGGTACTGGATGAGATGAATCCCCTCGTGATGGGCCACGGGGGAATTCTGAGGGAGCAGGTCTGGATGCACAGGATGGAGCAGGAAGCCTGCCTTCACAGCTCTGGGGAAAGTTTCCTTCTGTAGGAGCACCCAGAGTTTTCTTGCATCATCAGGAAGGTAGATTCTGTGATTCAAAAGCAAGGAATTTAAAATATTTCAGAGATTCTGACTTTCCCTTAATGAATGTGGTACACTGGGTGAGGCCGGTAAATATGTTTTTGGCTTTTTTTATGCTTCTAATTATTGTTTCTGGTCTGGCTGTGGGCAGTTTCCTGAAACCCTGGAAGAACCCTTGTAAATCCCCCGTCGTTGTTTTGACATCAAATATTAGAAGAAAGGTTAACCCGGAATATAACTCATCTAGAGAGGTGGGGCTTTGGAAAAAGTGTGCAATTTCTTCTCAAGGACTAGTACTTGGTGTCAGACTACTTTGTGCAGCAATAGGTAGGAGAAATAACTTACAGAAAACCTCAGAAATGGTAATTACACAGGTCTGAAAATCCCCCAGTACAGGGTGACTTGGTCCCAGTGGCACTAAATGATTCCATGTCATATAGAAGCACTGACTGGTTTTTTGTGATGCCAATATGTGGGGCCCTTGCAAAACCAGACTGTTTATCCGAAGGCAGATTCTTCTTTGTTAGTATTTGCCTTCATCTTGTATGGGAACAAAGAGTTGAAAGTATTTGTGAAAAGCAGAGGCCTTTAAAAGATGAACTGGAGATCCCTGAAACATTTGACTTGGTCTGGTGGTAATCCAGACCTACCTGCACTGTCTGATATCTCCTCTGAGCAGGGATTTCACTCCTGTGAGATCCAAGGAGCCCCCAAACATGGAATCAACTGGATTCCACCAGCTGTGGAATCAGCAAGGCTGGGTTACAGCTGCATCAGGTCAAGGTTTGGTTTTGACTATAGGGTAAATCTTTACCTTCCATTGTCTTTTCATAGAACCGCAGAATGGTTTGGGTGGGAAGGGACCATAAAGATCAATATCCAATCCCCCAGCCATGGGCAGGGACACCTTCCACTATCCCAGGTTGCTCCAAGCCCCATCCAATGTGGTCTTGGACACTTCCAGGGATCCAGGGGCAGCCACAGCTTCTCTGGGCACCCTGTGCCAGGGCTACACCACCCTCACAGGGAAGGATTCCTTCCCAATATCCCATTTAACCCTGCCCTCTGGCAGTAGGAGCCATTCCCTGTGTCCTGTCACTCCATCCCTTGTCCCAAGGGCAGGGACACTGCAGCCACTGCTCCATGTGCTGCTCATAAAATGCACCCAGGAAGGTCAGCCCTAGGAACAAACCTGGCAGGCAAACTGAAGTTTAGTTAAGCTGAAGGGCCAAGTGTCAGCCTGAGGGTGATGGACAGTGCTTGGAGTGCATCCTGAGCAGGCTGGGAGGTAGCAGGGCTTGGTCCAGCTGCAAGAGGAACTATGTAGGGCTGGGACGAGAAAATCTCACACAGCGTTTCCAGAAAACAAAGATAAGGGTGGAATGTCTTAGATAAGCCACCTTGTCGTGACACAAAAGACCTGCTGGTGACCTTAGTTGAAGTTGTTTGGAGTTTTTTGCCATTCCATTTTCCCCAGACTGGTTTACATTAGAGTTAAAAGTCTACAGACCGAACACGCAACTTTGCTTGGGTGGGGTAAATCTGTCCAAGGGTCATCTCTAAACCCAGCTGTGGTTGTTCTGTGGACAAGTCAGGGCTGGGACCTCCTGCCTCAGGGTCTGCTGGCGTGGCAGTGCTTGGACGTGGCCCCTGGCACGGTGACAAGGCCACAGGAGAGCAGCAGCCCCAGGGCTGTCACTGGTGACCACCAGGCACAAGGCACTGAGCAGCCACAGCACAGCCCAGGTGTGACCACAAAACTGGGAGTGTTGCAGCTGGGGAGAACCTGGCCTCGGAGAGATTGGTTTGATTGCCCTCATGGATTTGATGTGTTTTGAGCAAAAGTGATGTTTTGCCACAGGGAAAACACTGAGTTGGAGAATTTCCACTCAGTGCGATGCGCAAGGAGCTTCTTCATTTAATCAAATCCTTGTCAGGCACACTTCACACATCTCTCACAGCAATTAAAGGAGCCATTTTCCTGGAGTAAGGAAGGCGTTTGGTTAGACATTATTTTAAATATAAAATATGACATGTTTTGTCAAGAGTATCTTTAAAATGACAGTCTTGCTTTATGCTCAATTCTCGCTCTGTGGCTGACTGTTGAGAACTGAGATAACTTTTAGGGCAATAATTTAGCATGTTTTTAATTAGTTTGCTATTTGCATCTGATATTTTGCTCAATAAAAAATGATAAAAAATATTTTTTTCCTGCAAAAGGGCTACATATCAAAATTCAGACACCAGCATGGAAAGGTGCAGTACATTTATGACCTTGTGTGATTAGTGATCTCTGAATCTAATCTTAAGGTACTTTAATGGACTATAATTATCTACAGTGTATAGTTACTGCCTTTCCTGAGATTGATTTAAAATTGCCTCAGGAGGCAAGTGCTGTGTAATTATCTGATAAGAACTAAACTTGATACTCTGACTGGAAACTTTTGGAAACACAAAAATAAATATAGTTCAGGACAAAACTTACTGCTGGCCAGCTTCAGAAATGAAATCTGTTCTCCCAGGCTGTCTCTGCAGTGACAGATAAAGAAGAAAAGGAGAAAAGCTTACAACCATTTCCAAGATATCAGCCTAATTCAGCAAACTTGGTGGAAGGTGGGCTTGCCCTCTGCCACAGATGTTTCTGCAGAACCTTGAGTAGAAGAGGGGAAGCTGGAAGAGAGAGACGTGTGAACTCCTCCGACCCAGATGCTGAGACAATAGTTTTTTATTAAAATAAACAAGGTGCCCAGGAGGTTTTTCCATGGAAATTGGTGACCCCAGGAAGGGAGGGAGGCTTTGCAAACATTCCCTGAGCTGTCCCTGACGCTCTGCCGGAGTTTCCAGAAGCAGACACAAACAAACCCCATCCCAGGGTGACGTTGTCACTGGACGAGGTGACACCAATGCCAGTTCACAGCTCCACTGAATTCATCCTCTTTTAGTATTTAACACACGTTGCTGACAGCACTGCTGAGTGTAGCATGGGCCAGGGAAATCAGACATTCAATTACCTGGTTTTGAAAAATTCAACCCTCCTTGCACTTTCCCTATTATTTCAAACATCCCTGTTCTTTGGACCTACCCCAATTTCAGAGATTCCTTGACAAGTTTGCCGTAGGAGGAGGACAGAACTCTCTTTAGACTCTCCTCATGTGCTGACTGCAGTAAGAGTTTGGGAGTTCATATCAGATTAATGAGTTGTTATCTCAAGGAGCGACTGATTTTGGTTTTCTCTAGGAATATGAGGGTACACAGATCCCGTCTGCACTGGGACAAGGAACAGTGGCCTTCGGGGTGATCTTCAGGATGCTGAGGTCTTGATTTAGGCTTTTTCCTTTCTTTTTGATTGGCCTGGATAGGGCTGAAATTGTGCTTAGGAAAATGGGGTGTGCAGATGGGCCAAACTTTTCCATATTCAGTTGTGTCTCATTGTCCAAAAATGCATTGACAAGAGTTTGTGCCAGTGGGACAATCCTGGGAAGAGGAGAGACTCAATCCCTCCTCCTCTCATAAGCCCACAGCGCTTTCAAGTCAGGTCCTGTGGACAACCCAGCTCAGTTTCCTGTTCCTGAGGGATGGTGCAAAACTATCCTGTGGAACAAAGGAGGTCTTTGGTTAATCCCTTGAAGTCTTCTCAAACTGTAAGAGATAATTTCCTTACATGAAAGTTGTTGTATCTTCATCAGTGCACCTCAGTTTGGGACTTTTTTGATGAGGAATGGAGGCAAATCACTCTGTGGAATGGGAGCTGTTGGTTTCTGAGGATCCTGAAGTGGTTTGATGGTGCAGACAGCAGGCAGTCCCTATGTACTTAGTGGAAAGGTAAAGTTCTTCAGGTGGAAGAAGTTAAAAGCTAAAAATATGTTGTCAGGAAAATTGAAAGAGTAAAATGTGAACGGAGTTTGGAGCCTTCCCACCTAAATGCCACAATGCAGCAATAGGGGAGGACGCGTGTTCAATGGGGAAGTGGAGGAAATAAAAAGGGAAAAAAAACAATGCAAAAAGGGACAAAAAAGGAAATTAGCTGGCAATATGATGTGGAATCTCAAAACACTGAGAAAGAACCACATCTGGCAGAAGGATTTTCTTATGTAGCTTTGGAACACGAAACCTTTACAGGCCCACTGGAAGATGGAGGTGATAAAATCTCTAATAGTGACTCAGAAATGGCAACACAATGAAATATTCAGGAAGAATGACACTCCACATCACAGTCCACATGTCATCTGAGCATTTCCAGCTTGGGTAGCATGACATCAGTTGTGGATCTAATATGTTATTCAATTAATATGGAATGAGGGGACAGGAATAGAATGATCATGACAGAACATGGCTTATGGAAATAGACTCTGGACTTGTTCAATCATGAGGAGATTACAAATGTAGGTGGCAAAGGAAGTGGAGAGCTTGATATACTTAGTCCAGTAGATTTTTGTAAGGCATTTAACCCAATCTGCTTGACATTCTGTAAAAGAGCAAGTGATACCATGTCAGGGAAGTTCACATTAATTGGATTGAAACCTGACTGGCACAGCTCAAGCTGTCGTTACTGCAGAACAACCATCAGATTTTTTTCTGATTTTCTCTCCCCAGAGCTGAAGTCTGCCTGGATTAGGAGTAGGCAGAAGCTATTGAATATTTTTATCTAGAAGCAGGGCAAACTCAATGCAGATAAAGCGTGGAGATGACAGAGGGCTGATGAAGAGGTAAATAATGAGGAGGCTTGGGAATGATCTAGAAAGCTTGACAAGTCAGCCCACTCAAAATGAGTTTGTTTTAATATCATCAAAGTCAGGACAGGAAAGGTTTATATCTCTCTTTATGTAACTATTGCTGTAGCTGGAATAAAACAGACAGTGTTCAGGTGTGTAAAACTCTGAGCAGCCTGGGCTAGTGGAAGGTAACCCTGCCCATGGGACAAGATGAGTTTTAAGGTCCCTTCCAACCCAAACCATTCTGGGCTTTTATGAGTCCTGTCCCTGCTCCCTCTCTGTTCCCTGTGGAGACAGTTCTCCCTCCCTTCCATCCCAAGGGCAGCAGCTCTCCACAAACTGCCACGTGGGTCACTCTTCCACGTGCTCAGTCCTTCAGGAACATCCTGCTCCCATCTGGGGCCCCCACAGGGTCACAAATGCCAGCAAACCCGCTCCAGCGTGCAGGGCTCCTGCCTGCAGGTCCCTGCCAGGATCCTGCTCCTGCGTGCACTTCTCATGAGATCACAGCTTCTTTTGGGCATCCCCTGCTCTGGTGTGGGCTCCTCCAGGGGCTGCAGGTGTACCTCTGCCCCCCGTGCCCTCCATGGCCTGCAGGGGCACAGCTGCTTCACCCTGGGCTTCCCCACACCATCTCAGGGAATTGTCAGCTCCAGCACCTGGAGCATCTCCTGCCCTTCCTCCTGCACTGACCCTGCTGCCTGCCGAGCTGTTCCTCTCTCATATTCTCACCCCGCTCTTCTCTGGCAGTGATTCCATCTGCCCAATAAGGGGTTTTTTCCTTCTTAAATCTGCTGTCCCAGAGGTGTTACCATCATTCCTGCTGGGCTCGGCCTTGGCCAGCAGTGGGTCTGTCCTGGAGCCGGCTGGAATTGGCTCTGCTGGACACTGGGGAAGCTTATGGCAGCTGCTCACAGAAGCCACCCCCGCAGCCCCCTCACTCCCAAAACCTGGCCATGCCATCCCAACACAAGGGAGAAGGTCTGGGAGAGGTCAAAGAGGGATTTGAGGGGCAAGGAGAGTCCAGGGGACCCTGTGACGGGGCTGGCTGGGAATGCTCGGTGCTTGGTGACACTCTGCCCTTGGAGATAGGGCAGCATGGGAAAAGTGTCCATGGAAAAGTGTCCCTGACCTCTTCCTAGTCAACGGGGAAGTGTCCCTGACCTCTTCCCACGTCAGGGTCCACAGGTGATTAGTGGGGAAGTGGAATTCATGTTTCCCATGAATGCGCAGTGCAGTTCTGTTCTCTGGCTGAAGTTTTCACTGCAGTACCAATCTGAGCAGAGTTACTAGATTTTTGTTCTAGATATATAATTTACTGGCTGTTTTGAAACAAATGTCACTTGCTTTTCATATTTACGGACAGCTGGGGACCATGAGGCAGCTGTTTAAAGAACTGTATTTACTTTTAGATGTAAACAAAATATTAAAGTGCCCTGCAGAAATCTCTGTGCTCACACAAACAGCTCATATTCTATATTATTTATATGTGAGAGTGTGTGGGTCGCTGCAGCTTGTCTCTGTCTGATGCATTAACTCTCCCTATGTGACAACTCTCTCTGGATGAAGCAATCTGCTGAGGTGGACAGACAGTTGCTGGAGGGCCACTCCAAAGATGTTGTTAAGGGAAAAAAATGTCTTTTTTTTCGGTCATCTTAGATGAACAAGGTGAAAAAAACCATCTTCTTAAACTCAAACTTTTCTTGCTGGCAAAAACTTGGTAGATTTTCCTCATGAAAGAATTATGGAAATTTAAAATAAGTGTTTTGCATAACTTGGAAGAATGTGATGGGAAGTTGTAGCTCTGAGAAACTGTTCTTACTCATGATGAGCAGTGGCAGATGTGCTTTCTCTCAACTTATTACGTGCGTTCAGTTGCAGCCTTAAAATTCTCCTTGAGTCACCCTGACCCCCCTGCCTGGTGGGGAGATTGCCATCGACCTGTGAGCTGTTCCCATTTATTTTAAAATCACAGGGAAGAGGAGACCCTCTCCTGGAAGGTTAATTAGAGTGTTCAAGGATTCTGGGTTGTGATTCTCGTTCTCACTAAATGATTTCATGTGCCATTCGCCCATGACAGTCTTTCCTTGGGCTTTCCTCGGGCTTGTCAAAGGCCTGGATGGAGGCACGCGGGACACGTCTTCGGAATGCAGAATGACAAGGTGTCACTTTGGGTGGCAATGCTCACAAGCAGCTCTGCAGAGGTGTTGGGGACAAGCAGGAGGGACTGAAACTGAGGAGCTGATTGCTGCTTCCAGAGGGTTTGCTCAGGAAGGAGTGGGGATTGCCCAGGGCCTGAATCCAGGTGCCCCGTGGGCTTTCCTGCCTCACACCATAGCAATTTTGGCCTTTCACCTCTGCAGGAATGAACACGACATCTGAGTAGGAGCCAACTTGCACAAAAATGTGAGGGGTTTTTTGAGTGCTTTCAGCCTCCATTGAGGTCAGGATGTTATAGGTGGATGCTTCTTTGGGGCATGCCAGGGCTTCTGGTTCAGACAGAGACGGTGTGGTGGGATGGATTTCACTTAATGAGTGCTGTGTACTCCTCAGCAGCACCAACCTTATAACCTTGGTGTTCTGAGACAGCCTCTGTTCGTATTGACTCAGACGCATAATAAATTTGGGTGATATCCATAGTATCAGAGGAGAATTTTTATGATTACATGACACAATGCCAGAAAAAACCCCCAAACAATCCGAGGCCTATGAAAATCAGCAGTATGTGCTGAGAAAAATCAATAAGCAATTTGCCCAGAGAATCCCAAAGAGAATGCATGTTTTTTGAGACTTAGAATAACTTTTGCTTATTGATTCCTAAAATCTCCCAGACAGGGAGAAATGTAAATACAGGGATCCTTGCTCCTCTGGAGTTCAGTGGGAGGAGGATCAGGCCCTGAGCTGGCAGCTGTGGGATTTACAAAGGTACGCTCTGCCGCTTAATGAAACTGTTTAATTAGAAAACTTTGTCACAGCCTATATGTGGCTTGAAGGCAGTTTTACCAAACAGGCTGAATAATTCCTGCCAAGCATTAAGGCTGATTGGTATTCTCAGCTTGGAAGGGAGAGGAACACGGAGGGCACTGATAATGAGAGTGAGGCGGCTCTTGGGGACTCGCCCTTGTGGGCTCAGTGGGAGTCTTTGTCTTTTGAGCAGGTTCTGGTGTCTTCTGCCACCTGACAAGCCAGAATTAAGCTGAAATATTAATAACTATGTATTTTAACTGGTTGTAAGTCAGCCTGTGCAAAGCCAGAGTGCTAAACCAGGACTAACTTAACTCAATGTGACCATGTGTGTAACTATGCCTACTTTTAACCAGTTTAACTCTATATTCACATAATTTTTAAAATTTTCATCTTAAAAGCTTCTGCTTCTGTCAGAGAGTGGAGTACCTACTGCTAATTCAGTCTGTGTTTCTGATGTTTCCGTGTTTCTGATGTTTCTATGTTTAAAAAAAAAAAGGAAGCTTAAATTGAGAACCCAATTTTAAAACTCAATTGCAGCACGATTTTAAGTTAAGAAAAAACTTTTTATCTTCAGGGTAATTTTCTTATAAGGATAAACCTCACATTTTGCATATTCTCCCTTATTCACGCTGCTGGATATTAAAGCACAGTTGGGGCTCTCCACAAGTGAGATTGACAATTCTCTTATTCTTAAAATGCCAAAGGAAAAAAAATCTGTGTCAGTTCTTCAGTCTGATTTTTTTTTTTTTTTGCTGTGCAAATGTATCCAAAATATTGAGAATTCATGTGAGGAGAAAGTGAAAAATTGTGGCAAACACACCCTCCTCTGTTCTTAAAAATGTCATTGTTTTTACCTGCCAGTTATTGAACTGCTCCTCCTGACTTAGTGTGGTGCCTGAGCTAATTTTACTGCTGGGTACCTCATATCATCATTCCCCGAAATTCAGCCTCATTTCCATCTCCTCACAAAACTCAGCTCAGACAGAAACAGGCTACTCCTTTGATTAAAATGTTGAGGCAAAAATTTCCCGGATGAGCATTGAACAGATTCTTACTGTGGTCATATAGAAAGAGTAATCAGAAGTTAGGAAGAATTGCTTCTAAAAGGAACAGTTTCCCCTTAATGTCATTCTTGTGGATTTTATAAAATTAGCTCCATAGAGTCAGATTTTCGAAAGACGTACAGCAAACAAGTATAAAAAAATGAGAACAAGGGTTTTAGAGATACTCTGTGACCATGGGCATAGACCCTGAGGACATATTTTGTGAAGCTTATCAGCACGATGGGTTTCTTTGTGACGTGTGGTCTTATCTAATAAACATTTCCTTTGTTTCTGCTCATGTCCATTGGCTCTTGCTGCACATTTTTGAGAACTGTATGGTCTTGTCTATCTGATAGCTGAACATGAGCACTGGCAGAAGCCGTGGCCAGATGCTCCAGTCCCTGAACAATATTTGTGCTCTTCACTGGACTCTCTCTGGTGTGTTGGAGCCCAGATCTGGACACGTGCTCCAGGGGTGGCCTCTCCAGTGCTAAAAAGAGGGAGAATTTCCCCTCCTGTAGGTGCTGGCAGCATTTCCAGTGCAGCCCAGGCCCTGCTGGCCCCCTTTGCTGCTCGGCCACGATGCTGGCTCATGTCCAGCCCAGCGTCCACCCTGACCCCCAGCTCCTTCTCTGCCAAGCTGCTTTCAGCCCCAGCCTGTGCTGAGCTTATCCCACCCTTGGGGCAGAGGTTTGCACTTTCCTTTATTACCTTTATTGAATTTCAGGCCGTTCACCCTGGCCCATTTTTCCATCCAGTTGAAGTCTCGCTGAAGGGTGGCCAGAGCTGCCAGCACATCCACGGCTCCGCCCAGTGATGAATCACGGGTGAAGCTGATGGGAGTGCACTCTACCCCAGCAGCCAGGTCATTTAATAAACTCATTGAGCAGTATTGGCAACACTATTGATCCCTGAGGGATGGAGATTGAACGTGCGCACGTCCTTTCCCAAGGAAAATCTCTGGAGGTTTTCAGTGGCGGCTGCTCCTGACCACGGTAACTCCTTGTGCACAGACACAGCAGTTTGGAGACACCAGGAGCCTCTCGGACGTAAATGGTGAGAGAATTACGCTGCACCTTCCCAGTGATAACAATTTCAGCCCCTCACAATGTGTGAAGTCACACAACACCAGAGTCACAGAATCATTTAGGTTGGAAAAGGCCTCCAAGATCATTGAGTCCAACATTAAAGTAATATTTAATACATTTTTGATGTTTTTTAAGATGTCTGCGTGAAGATTTGCAAATAGCCTTGCCTTAGCACTGTTAAACAACCCAGATAAGAAGAGAGCTCAGCAGTTCCAGGGTTCCAGCTTGCTCTACCAGTTTAGGGGGACTGAATGTTGTGCCTCAGAGTTTTACCCCTACCCCTGTCACGACAAATAACTTCTGGGAGCCCCATCCAATGATTACTCATAGAAATTTTAGGGGGAAAGAATATTTTCCTTGGAGGTCTCACAGTGGTAGGGAGTTCAAGACAGAATATAGCATTTTGTGAGGTAAACTCAGAGCCTTCCTTCCCTCTACACACATGTGACTTTTGGAGGTAAGGTTTTGCACTTCAGTAAGATTTGGGTAGAATTTTGAACGAAAATGAAGAAATAAAGTTTTTATTTTTCTCACTGATTCCTTCTTATAACTTATGCTCTGGATTTTAGGAAATCAGGCACAAAGATTCCACTAGCATCTACTTTTCATTAAAATCCTTTAAAAGATAATACTGGTTATTAATCTGAATTGGAAACCAGATTAATTCCTACAACTACTATTACTACTGCTAAAATTCCTATAACGGGGAAATAGGATGTGAAAGCCTTTTAACTGAGGCCTTGCAGCTAAAGCCCACTTTCTGATGGACGAAGTTTGTGCAGGATAGTTAAATCCTGTCTGGGAAAAGAGCTTTGTGCAAGGTAGGAAGCTCCTCTTGGAGCTTGTAAGTATGTTCAGATGAAAAGAGTGCTCTGATTTTTGCTGATTTTGCCTTAGGAGCACAGTAATGATGGTGAGGTACTTCTCCTGCTTCTGGAATTGGTATTCCCTCAGCAGAAAAGCAGATAATTTAAGAGGATGGATAAAGTTTTATTTCGCATGCAACTCCTTTCAGGTGCCTTGTCCAAGGCGGTGGAAAGGATGAGATGAGAGAGGATGAGAGGAAGCAGCCTCAAGATGCCCCAGGAGAGGTTTAGATTGGATATTGATATCTGTCCAATATAAATTGGAAAATATTCTTCACAGAAGGGGTTGTCAAGCATTGGCACAGGCTGCCCAGGACAGTGGTGGAATCACCATTCCTGAAGGTGTTCAAAAAACATATGGATGTGACACATGGGGACAAGGTTTAGTGGTGAACATGGTGGGGCTGCTGGGTTGGTGGTTGGACTAGATGATCTTAAATTATTATCTTCAAAATTCCGTGATTCTGAGAGGTTTCACCTCCATTTGGGGTGGTGCTGCATCACCTCCTGGAGCTGCTTCCAGAGGCAGGGTCCAACCCGAGTGATGGGCACAGGAAAAGACTTGGGAATAAAGTGTGGAGCTCCTGCCGATGGAGGGTCCTCATGTGGGCTGTGCCCCTCCTCCTGTGTGTGCGCTGCTCACCTCTCTGTGATTCCATCTGTTATCCTTGGTGCATCAGGACATAGAGCTTGGTGAGGGAGGGGAGGGGTGTCTGCAGCCAGGACCATTTGCTCTGTGTGCTGGAAATCGGATGGGAGCCTCTGGATTTGCTTTTACACCTTTCACAAACCAGAGCTACTTGAATGCCTCACTGCAAGGCGTTCAGAAATACTTTGAGACTCCAAAGTGTTTGAATAATGCCATGGAAATCCCATGGGTACAGTAGGAATATGTTCCCTGGCTGCTGGGGAGTGGCTCATTTCTGGTGGGTGGTGCAGTGGAGTCCCAGGGCTCCGGGATATTCACACTTGGGCAGCCTGCAAGAGAGCTGGGGAGGGAACTGGGACAAGGAATGGAGGGAAGGACAAGGGGGAGCACCTCTAAGCTGCAGGAGGGCAGGGTTAGATGGGATATTGGGGTGAAGTCCTTCCCTATGAGGGTGGGGAGGCCCTGGCACAAGCTGCCCAGAGAAGCTGTGGCTGCCCCTGGATCCCTGGCAGTGTCCAAGGCCAGGTTGGACAGGGCTTGGAGCACCCTGGGATAGTGGAAGGTGTCCCTGCCCATGGCTGGGGGTGGAATGGGATGATCTTTAAGGTCCCTTCCCACCCAAACCATTCCAGAATTCTCTGCTCTCAGACCAGTGCAGAGGGGTGGGTCAGACCACAGGCATTGCTTCAGTCCTGGCAGGACCCCACAGGATTTATTTTTATAACTCATTATCTATCAGTGCTAAAACTGCCCTGACTGGACACTGAAATCAGCCTGCAAAGGGAAGAGCAGCATGGCAGAGTAGCTGCTTGAGAACGCTTCAGAATACAAACCTCTGCCAAAAAACCTCGGCAGTTTGTCTCCTCCCTGTGAAAAGATTTTGTTTTTCTTCTCAGGCTCTGTTAGATTCTGCCTACAGTTGTCATAATTTTCCTAGCTAGTTACAGACATTAGGGAAAAATACCTTGCAAGGATGAGGTAAATGGAAATTTCTCTTGTCTGTCGAGCTCAGTGGGTTGTAAAGGAAAATATCCATAGTATTTATTTCTATGATATTAAAATTGCTGCCTACATCTCCCAGTGACTTAAAAGCAACAGAAAATTAGATATTTATTTTCCACATTGCTGGACATTCCCATCCTGTTGTGTTATGCTTTTTTATTTTTTTGGTACTTCACTTTGTGCTGTTAGCCCAAGCTCTGGCGCTTTGCTAAGTAAGGAGCTAAGGCGGCTGATTTGTGTAACACCTGCCATTATTTCAAGGCAGGCCGACAGCTTTAATAAACCCTTTTTGCAGGGAAAGAGGGAGCTGTATTTCACAGATCTGGAGGGAAAGCCGGCGTCTCCCTGCCCGCCGCATCCCGCCTGCGTGTGGCAGTGCTGAATCAATAACTGCTGCTCCCAGTCCCTCCAGAACATCCCTCAGTGCCTGGGAACTCAAGCCAGTGAGTCCTCAAACAGTACAGCCTCTTCCCCAGGCTGTGCATGCTTGTTAGCTTCCCTCTTCCCCTTATTTTTTATTGGGAATGCTGTGTATGCTTCATTACAATAAATGCTTTGCTGTTAAATTTTCTCCAATACATTTTGGCAGCTGCATAACAGATAAATGCCTTCTCTCCCCACAGTGCAGGAGGACCCTAAATTAGGAATACATTTACCTTCAGCTTTGGGAATTGTTTTGTTTTATTGCTTTTCAAGGCGAGGGCTCTCATATATGGGAAAATGATGCTCCCAGGTGGGAGTTCTTCAGAGACCTCAGTGGGAACAGGATGAAGTCCCCACTTTGTCCTTGGAAGTGCTCAATAAACACATGGATGTGGTACTTGGGGATGTGGTTTAGTGGTAACGTGGTGGTGCTGGGTTAATGGTTGGGCTCGATGATCTTAGAGGGCTTTTCCAAGCATAGTGATTCCATGATTCTGAGTGGGTTGTGACTCAGGAGAGCGGGAATACCTAGCACAGAAATATGTTCTGTGCTTCAGTGCCACAAACCCAAGCACTGGAGGAAGGAGGCTGTCTTACCCTGATCTCTGAGGTCAGGAGGCAGCAGGGGCGTGCACAAGGTTTCCCCTCCCTCGTGTCTCCTCTGCTCCTACAACAGAGGATCAAGGCCATCATCTGAACCTCCCACCTGGGGCTGGAATCAGGGAATTCCCTGCAGTCCAAGGCCACAGCAGTGGAGGAGGGAGAGCATGGATTTCAATAAGGTTGTGCTGGTTCAGAAAGAAAACTCCAGATGGGAGCTGAAGGTGAAAGAATCCAAATTAGGCTCTGCTCAGCTCCCTTGTACAGGCAAGTCCTCCTTGCTCATTTCCGGTAGTTCAAATGCTCAGACTGCTAGATGGACCGAGCTATAAAATATTTAATCAGGTTTCCCAACATTTCTTTTCAATATGCAATAATCATGATGAAGAAAAGGGGCTGGACCCCACTCTTCGAGGCAACCCAGGAGTGCATTTTAAATTCTTCCTGTCACCAAGAAAAAAAATCTCAGCTTTCTAAAAATGCCTGGGTGAGAGTTGATGTGTGTGCTCTGCCCCAGTCCAGTCCTGAGAGGTGCTGGGTGCTCCTGGTTACACACAGCCAGGGCCAATATTCTAAAGGCATTCAGAGATTGTTTCACCCTGTTATAATCCCCTACTTCACATTAATTTTTATTATAAAATCTGCTTTGCAAAAATGGCCCTAAGCACCTTTTTCTATTTTTCAAGAATATTCTTTAAATGGAAGAATATTTAGGCTTTTCATTCTCTATGCTTTCCAGAAGAGGCTCGGGAGCAGATGCAAAGCCAGACTTGAGAAAAGAAGGAACAAAAGATTTCCCTGAGTGATCAGGGGGATGCTGCAGGCTTGGTGGGATGATGGTGACCCTGAAGGGAAGGACACACCCAGCAACAGGTGACAAAAGGAAGTGGGGACACTTTCCTACTAGCCCTTTTATTTGCTCTCTGTCCCCTTTTTACTGTCTGTATTTTAAGAAAGGTTGACTGTGACAATTTTTAGTCTCGTTTTGAGGTTAAAAGGCCTCTTTCTGGTTCCAAGGGTAGACTTCCAGAAGGGCTGTGGCACTTCAGGACTTTGACAGGACTCAGCATCTTGTCACACTTGTGAACATGAGTAGCAACATGAAGAGATTTTGTTTATGTCCATTTTCCATTTGCTCTTTTTGCAGGCTTGAAAGTGCAAAAATATCTAGAATCTAATCAGAGGGCAGGGGACAGGTCTGTATTTTCTGTCCTATTTCACGTATCACTAAGCCATGACTGCAGTGCAGGTGGTGGAGCTGTAGGAATAAATGACTGCTAATGAGATTGATAAGAGTTCAACCTCACGTGTTAATTTATTTATTTACAGACACTGCACTGAATTTTGGACAGGAGTTCAGGCCTCTGCTAAATGTACACTCACATGTTTTTTTTCAGGTTTTCCCATCTTCCCATTTCCATGTGCAATGTTAAAGGATGTCAAGAAATTATTGTCTGTACTTGTTCCCATGCCAACCTATGGAGGGAGGTCTGACATAGCTGAATTTAAAGCAGGGATCATCTGTATTTCTTCTCAGGAGGTGGGAATGGTCACCTCAGGCTGCAGCACACTCTGACACCCCAGCTGACATCCCAGGTCTCCAGTGGTCATTGCTCCACCTAGAGATGCTACTGCATTATTTCTTACTGTGGTTATGGTGCTGCAGCTGCTTTGCAACTGTTTTTTTGGAGCATCTCCATCCTAAAGATCAAGCTGGGAGTTTCCCCCAAGGAATTTCCCTTGCTTGTTGCTGTGAACAGATGTATTCTGCAGAAAGTCCAGCAAATTAATTAACAAATTAATCCACCAAATCCAGCAAATTAATCCAAGCAATTAACAAGCTACATATTTGTGTCTTCTGACACCAGTTTGTGTCTTCTGGCACAAATATCTTTCTGTACTCCTAGTTAGGGCAAACCCTGAAACCACTCCCAAACCTCTCCAGTTTGAGTAACCAAGATTTCACCGCAAATTAATGGGAAGAGAAATGCAGGATTTTTCAGTTCAGTGCTCTAAAGCTGATTTAATACTTCACGAGGGCTGCATTTCACACTGATGTGAGCAACCTGTTGGAGCTGAAGATGTCCCTGCTCGTTGCAGGGGAGCTGGGTTACATGACCTTTAAAAGGTCCCTTCCAACTCGCACAGTTCTGTGGCCCAGAAAAGGATAACCAGGACTCGTTCACTAGGCAGGACTTATCCTTGTTTCCAGCCCAGCACAAACAGGGATAAAGCCCTGGCTTTTGCACTGCCTGATTGGTGCTGCTGGTTTCCCAGTGACAACTCAGACTGCTACACTGTGCTGGACATTTCAGGGTGCTTTGTGAGCTTTGGAGATTGAAAACCTTGGCACCAGGTTTCCAAACCCTGGTTCACACCCGGCGGAGACCTTGTGGTAACACAGCCATGAATAGATTTGCAGAAGGGAGCAGAGAGTGCCAGGGAACACGGAGGAAGCACAGTGTGCTCTTGTGTGCGGCTCTTGGAGGCAGATGGTGCTGTTGGCCAAGGAACGGTGCTGCGGAGGCTGCCGTGCTCCTCAGACAGACCCCCGCAGACAATTGCAATAATGATGGCTCTCAGAACTCCTCTGAGATCAGCAGGCATCATTCTGGGTGGAGATGCTCCCAGAATTTCAAGCAGCGTTGGTGTGATCTGTGGGGGTTGTGGGTTTGGAGGAGCATCAGCAGCCTCATGTGCACCTCTGGGTGTGTGTGAGCTGCTCAAACCTTCCCTGGCTGCAACCCTGAGCAGAAAGTCTTCTGGGAACAGTCTCTCCCAGCATGTCAGTGTGGGAATTTCAGGTTTCCAGACATATCTGGGAGGCTCAGAGGTAAAACCAAAGCAGGAATTGTTGCAGGAATGCTGTTTCTGTGGAGCAGAGTGCCTGTCTGCTGGGCTTTAATCACACACTGCTTTATGGAACCACTTCAAGGTGCTCACCACGCTCCAGACCTCATTGACCAAGTCCAGGCTGCAGTAAAACACAGCCCTTGCTCAGGATTACTGTTGAATATGAGTTTGTGAACAGTGGGGAAATGGAGATTTAGGCCTTTTAAATGCGAAGTGTGACGTTCTTAGTGGCAAGTGGCACTCAGCGGAATGAGAACTGTCTTTGCACAGGGCTTGCAGGGAAGCAAAGCCTGTGTTTGATGAACTACACAGGCAATGATTGGGCTGATGCACGAGCCACAAACCGGTGTGAGAGTCTTGGGACTGTCACGAGCATCAGGACGCTCACTCACGCTGGCAGGAATGTGCACCAGGGCAGAGAGGTTTGGGATTTTGGGCAGCACCCCGGAGTCTCTCCTTGTGTTCGACTCACACTGACAGAACTGGGTCAGGTACCCAGCCAGAGCGTGTGCGAGGGGCACAGTCAAGGGTGGCTCAGGTGGCACCTGAACCTAGAAGGGGCCTCACCTTTTCATAAAATAATCTCCCTTCTTTTTCCATAAGCTCTGTAAGTGCTGTTTTTATGGTTATGCTATTGCTGAGCCCAAGTGTTGGAGAATGATGAAATCTAATAAACATGCCCGGCTCTTTTATTCATCATTAGACTCAGAACACTTTAGGACTCACTTGGGTCACATTTTGGAGCTTTTCTCTGCAGCTATCAGGGTTAGCAGGGCCATTTTATCAAAACAGGCCTGAGCTATTCACACATTCACAAGAATCCTGAGGAATGAAGGAGCTCACTGCAGATTCGTGTGAGCTGAATCAATATCAAGGGCACGGAGCTGAGGACTGTGATTTTATCCCTCTATCTTTTTGGTTGGTTAAGTTCTCTGTGAGATAGAACTGAAGCCTCAGAAATTTCTTCCTTTATCCAGCTCTCCCTTAGTCTCAAGTTTTTCAGAACCAGGTTAAAAGTATAACAGAGGAAAAGAAAAGTCTTCATTTGTGATACAAGTGCCTCTAAACCAAAAGTACTTTTAGAATTCTTCCTTCACCTTTCCCCTTGTTCCTCTTGTCCTTATGCTCATTTTTAAGGTGCAGGGGAGAGGAAGCCATGGAAAAATTTCAACCTGAAATTTTAATCAAGGCTCTGTGAATTTTCAGCCACTTACCTACAGAAGCAATTTTAGTATTGAAAACTCAACAAGGAAATCTGTCGCTTCTACTTAAATGCCTTTCTTGAGCAAAGTGCTATTTTTTTCCCAGACAATTATTACACCTGTTGTGGATTTGTTTTTGTCTACTTGCAGAGTTTGTGTATGATATCTCACCAAATATGAGCTCAGAAGAGTATCTACTGAAAAACATTATTATCAGGTGAGAGATTTATGGGCTTAGTAGCAAATTTATGATGGATAAGTAAAATTGGAAGCAAATAATAATGGAAAATCTCACTTATTCTTACACTGTCAGTGAAAGAGCTGTAAGGCAGATTCATGTGATGCAGAGCAAATATTTATTCCCAGTTGGAGTCATTTTATTTGTCTGTAGTGGGTGAGCAGCTGGGTGCAGTTTACTCATAAATTAAGCTTTGGGATCTTGTTTTCTTCATTGTGGGTCTTGGTCAGGAATAGTCCATGCCTGGCAGGAAAATTGCTTTCTTATGAAACTCTGGCCCCTGTTATTCAACTCAGATTTCTCTGGGCCTGACTGACATTTACTTTTTTCTTGCTTTTTTCCTACATTTCAATGCATTTTCAAACTCTGATTAGAGATGAAATGTTAATCTTTATGATTGTTTTGGCATAGAAAATAATAATCCTAAAATTACCCTTTGATTTTCAGCGTTTGGCTATGAAATCAGTGCACCTACTGATATTTTACTGGTAAAGAGCTCATTCTGCTGAAGTCTTGAGGATATTTAAGAATTATTAATACCAAAGCCATCACTTGACAATAAACATTTCGGAGCAGATTTGGGAGGACATCAGTGAGTTATAAGAATATGCAGTTCCAATTTTTTTTTCAAAATCTGAATGTGGAGGGTGGAGTTTTAAAATGCTGATACTTTTCATTGGCAGCCTATTTCAGGAAAAAAAAAAAACTAAAATAGAAATAAACCCGTCAGTTCATTGGGAAGATTAGAGAGGGGTGGATCAAACTGTGGTTCTACCAGAGCCTAAAAAAGGTAATTAATCATTAATGAATTAATGGAGCCCAGGTTGCAAAGCTCCCGTCCCATGAAGCAATACACAATTAATCCAACCTTACGGATGTGTGCTGTAAATCCTGATGACCCTTTGGCAGTGTGAGTGTTACAGAATGAGAAGCTCTGGGCGCCTAGAATGAAGTTCACCCAAGACAGGATGCCCCGGAGGGAAAAAAACTACCTGGAAAATTAAAAAGGGAAATATCCCTTTCTCTTCCCCCATGTTCCCCTCCCATCCCCATGCCTGCACACAACCTTTCACGTCTTAATTGATTTATGTGTGGGCAAACATCACCTGCATGACTTATTTCTGAAAGGATTTTAATGCTTTGGAAGTACTTAAGGGGGGAACAGCGAGATTCATAGCTGGCATAACTCTGCACAGCTCTGCTGAAGTCAGGGGATTTATAATGACTTGACTACTTAGGAACCAGGCTTAAAATATGCAGCTACAGAACTGCAATGCTTCCTTACTCGGAAAAGTTTTCCTTTGGGTGAATTTCACACCAGAAGATGGAACACCTCAACCCTTTCACCAGGAACAAAAGGGGGAATGGTTCGTTCTGGACCTGTCAGAGCGGCCACATTTATGGCCAGTGTGGCTTAGGAAGATGTGAGCACCAGCATGTGGGAGACAGCTCTGTGCAGGGAAGAGCAGTTTCTGTGGATATCTTTCTGCCTTACCTGCTCTGATGCTGTGGCAGAGATTTATTTACGTCTGCAGTGCAGCTCCGTTGCTGCTGCCTTGTCTGAAGACACCATTAGTTCCCATCTGCTGCTGCAAGGGAGGAGCTGGCATAGCTGGATGGGAAGGGGAGCCCTCGACCTCAGTCTTTGCTGTGGGTACTCTGCAGGCAAAACCCCCAAAACTATTTTGCTGGAATTTTCCCAATAGCTAAAATGCTTCTGTGGGGAATCCTATCTCTTCTCAGGCCAGGCCACCACTTCCCAGGTGGTGACAGAGCTGGTGCAGTGCTGTCTCCAGGGGATCCAGGCAGACTCCCCAAACCTGCCCCGTGGTCCTGCTGACCACTACAGGGAATGCAGGCTCCATTGCTGCTTGTTACCTTGAGCCAGGCACAGAACAGCCCCACCAGTTCAATTGTTTGGGGCAGACTGGGAGGTGCCCCTCAGCTGCCGTGTGGCACATCCCTCTCACGGAGCCCAAGAAGAGATGAGCCAGAAAAAAGAGATGTTTCCATCCTTACCCTGGGATCCCAGCCACAAAATGAGAGACTAAACCGAGGACCTGGCTCAAACTGTGCAGCCAGAGGAGGAACCACCTCATTTACACCAAGTTTTCCCTCAAAGTAGGTCTTGAGGAAGTCTGCCCTGCAATGGACTCCAACTTCACTGCTCTCAGCAGGGGAGCAGCAAACAGAGGAGTTAGATCTGGAGAAAACTCAGAGAAGGAGTAAGATCTGGAGCAAATCCAGAGAAGGAGTTAGATCTGGGGCAAATAAGATGTTGAGGGTCATTTCAGAGCCACTGCACTTCCACAAGACAGCTTTACGTGACAAAAGAATGAATCCCGGCACCAAATCCTTTTAAGGAAATCAAAATATAATTTGTGTGCCAAACACCAGCAGCATATGCGAGAAGCAAAATTATGCACCACGAGTAGCCCCTGTGTTCCTGCTGCTTATCAGCCCTTCCAAGATAGTTGGCTAACGGCCTCATCTGGGAATTTTGAGTAATACTCAGAATTCCTTTGAACACAGAGTTCCATTAGCTGCAAATTAATTGGATCTGTAGGTCAGTGGGAAGTGGATTACCACAGTGGAGGGAAGTGGTGAGCACTCTGCACATTCGTAGTACATCAGAAAACCTCTGCAGGAACAGTCTTTGGAATATTTCAACACAGGATGCATCTTATGAGTCTTAGGATTTCAATAGTAGCCTGTGCCTCCGGCAGCAATGAAGAGACACTGGGAACAGTTGCAAATTGCTTTTCATTGTCCTGCACGTCTACTGGAGACATTCCTATTCTATTTCAGATAATAATGAACTCTTGAGCTCAGAGCGAGTGCCAGAGTGTGTCCAGATGGCCAAGAAGGAATCCAGGCTTGTCCCAGCCCTGGTGTGGCCACAGGCCCAGGGCAGTGACTGTCCCCTGTGCTGGCACTGCTGAGGCCCCTCGAGTGCTGTGTCCAGTTCTGGGCCCTCGTGGCCAGAGAGACCTTGAGGGGCTGCAGCAGGTCCAGGGGGGGGAATGGGGCTGGAGAAGGCTCTGGAGCACCAGGAGTGGCTGAGGGAGCTGGGAAAGGGGCTCAGTCTGGAGAAAAGGAGGCTCAGGGGGAACCTTCTGGCTCTGCACAACTCCCTGACAGGAGGGAGCAGCAGGGGGGGTCGGGCTCTGCTCCCAGGGAACAGGGACAGGATGAGAGGGAACGGCCTCAAGCTGTGCCAGGGGAGGCTCAGGTTGGACATCAGGAGGAATTTCTTCCTGGAAAGGGTGGTGAGGGCTTGGAAGGGGCTGCCCAGGGAGGTGTTGGAGTCCCCATCCCTGGAGGTGTCCAAGGAAGAGCTGGAGGTGGCACTCAGTGCTCTGGGCTGGTGACAAGGTGGGGATCAGGCACAGCTTGGACTTGGTGATCCTGGAGGGCCTTTCCAACCTCAGGGATTCTGGGATTCTGTGAGCAGACTGGCTTCCAGCACCTGATAGCATCCAGAAGCCACAAGTGTGTATTTTAAGAAAGGGGTTGAGCTCAGCATCACAAATTTAAAGAAAAAAGGGTGAGAATGAAGGTATGCTCTGAAAGGATGGGTATGGCATAGCTAGAGCCTCTGATTTTTAGTTTAATTTTAAGCAAGAAGTCTCCAAAATCTACTGAACTTCTGAGCTTTCCTAAGATTTTTTTGTGGATCTCCATCTACACGTTTACTATTTCCCCCTTGCTTTCTGTTTAGGGATTTCTTTCCCTTGTTTGTTTGTTTTGCTTGTTTTTTATATTATGTTTTGTGGTTTTGGTTTTGTTTGGTTGGGGTTTTTTTTGCTGGTTTACTTTTTTGCTTGGTTTGGTTTTGGTCTCGGTCTTTTTTTTTTAGCAATTTCTATGAATTTATATAAACAAATCCCTAGTTCTTGTTATTTTCACCTCTAGTCGCACCAGTTTCTGTTGTCTCTTTTTAGTTAGATCCTTGCCATCGGCTTCCTTCCTCCTTTCCTTTATTTCCTGTATTCTGTATTGGCACAGACTTGTAGTGGTTTGCCACAATGGGAACTGAAGAATTCCAAATAAATCCCAGTTCTCCCCATTCCTTTACTAGGAACTAATATACAGTTAACTCGTCTTATACTTCCCAGAAACATCAGCTGCACTGAGCCAGTGCTTTAGATTAATTCAGTTTATTGTTTCAGCAGGTTGACACCTTCGCAGAATTCCACAGATTTCCACAACGCCCAGCAAGAGCTGGGGATTGGTGATGTTTGTATATTTTGGCCTGTTCCCTGGTGATGGAATGTGTGTAATCATCCTTTTCCAATATGCAAAAATTAGGAGCAAAAGCAGCCCAGTGCCTGCACTCTGCCATAATTGATGCTGCCTTTATGGATTATATTTTCTTTACTGAGGACCTTCTCACTGAGCAAATTTGACAAATGAAAACACTTGCTAAGATTTTATTTCTCTGGCAATTTTCCGTGTTTTCTTCCACTAGCAATATAATATTTTTTGTTTGTGAAAGGAAGAGTTATTGTTTATCCTCGTTATTTGCCTCTTAGAGCTGAAGTAAAAATAACTGATATTGAGGACACATTAAAATGGAAGCAGGTGGAAAAGAGCAGCTTCTAAAAAAAAAGCCACGATTAGAGAAAATTTTACAAACTTGTTTGTGGAAAACTACAGCAAGTTACTCCAGAAGACAAATGATGATTTAACTTCCTGGGATATTTGGCTTTTTTTTTTAAATCTCGCTGGACATCTTAAAGACCTAAAATACACTTTTAAGAATTCTATTTATTTGTGTTTCTCTGGTAAGCACCAAGTCCAGGTTGTGCTGGAACTGCAGAGCAGCAGGCAGCTCATTTTCCTGCGCATATTGGGATATATTGGAAAACCTGAGTGACAACCTCTGTTTCCCAAGCTCCCTTTCTGGAAGATCACTCAGCCCTCTTTTCCTGTCTTTAGGAAGCATGGTTCACATGCGGCCCTTGGGAGGTGGGTGAGCAGCACCAACAGGATTTATTCTGTCCTTGGGTACTTTGGGAAAGGTTTGCAGCTGCAGGTTGGAATCTGGGACATCTTTGTTGTGGTCTTGCTGCTTATGAGGGGGTGCAACCGAAGTATCTCATTTATTCCTTCCGGGAAAAAATCATCAAAGAGAATTGCCCACGGAATTGCCCACAATAGAGAGAAGAAATGCAGCAACTGCCTTTGCAAGATGACCTTCAGGACTTGCATTAATCATTCAGCTCCATGTGGCAAAGAAATATTCGTCATAAAAGAGCTGTCATTCATCCAAATGGCATTTAGGCATCAAATGAAACTGTGGGGGTGCCTACAATATCCATGGAATCCCAGAGCCCCAGAATGGTTTGGGTTGGGAGGGACCTTAAAGCCCATCCAGTGCCACCCTCTGCCATGGGCAGGGACACCTTCCTCTATCCCAGGTTGCTCCAAGCCCTGTCCAGCCTGGCCTGGGACACTTCCAGGTGCCCTCTCCTCTGCCTAGGCCACACAAACTAGTCCCAAGGTGGGCTCTGGCCCCACAGGAATCTCCTGGGGGTTTTGCACAACTCCCACCCTTTCAGGAATGCACAAAGCAACAAACTGGATTTAGGTTTTAAGGTTTTGGAAAAAGAAAGAAGACAAATAGACACAAAGCTTTTCAACTGGGCGCATGGCTCGGTGCCACGCACGGAAATGAGCTGGAATTAATCCCTTTTCTCTGCAAGTCTTGCAGAAAAGGTGCCTCCAGATGCTCCTCACCGGGTAGGAATTCAGTATTTATAGCCAGATAAATGGGAGAGATGTGTTTTTACAAAAAGCAAATAAGCTGAGAACTGGGATGATCACACTACACCAAATGGAATGACTTGTTTTTTTGTCAGAAGCTGAGGAAATTGTCACTGTTAAATTTTGGTGAGGAGGTGCACCCCCACACCCCCACTTACAGCATCAGCTGATGCTGATGTCATGAAATGTGGATGAAAAACATGATTTTTTAAAGTTCAAGCTGTCTGCTGCAAAATTTGGTCTTTTTCAATCTTCCTTTCTTTTCTTCCTTGTTTGTTTGTAAAGTGATTGAAATAGTCAAGTCTGGAAATTTCCATCACTCACTTTCTATAAATTAAAAACTTCATTTAGTACCTTTTTAATTGAAAATTTTAACTTATTCTAGCAGCATTTACAGTAAATATAAAGATGAGCTTTGAAAAAGAATATTTAATCATTTCACTAGTGTAAAACAAAATTTATTTCTAACCTTAGCTTTTAATCATGCAATGAAGAAATAGTTTTAGCAACAAATTCAAATATTGGCTCAGGCTCTGAAACATGATTTAAGGTGTGCTACAGCACAACAGGGCATCTTTAATTGTCGCTCTCTGACACTCTGCTAAGAAAAGTGTGATTGATATCCTTTACATGTTTTGTAATTTTTTCTTTAAAAGAAAATAGATTTATTGGCATTCACTGGGGCCCAAGTTCCTCCATTAAGTATGTCTGGAGCTGCTTGGAAATTTCAGATGTAGTCACATCTCTTTTACATTCTCTTTTCTTTAACTTCATTAAGCAACCTTAAAGCCATGGGACCAGACCTGGTATTACTGACTTACGATTATTTCTTGAATTCCTTTTGTAACCCACGCATGAGCCAATCCACAGAAAAAGTAGCATTTTGTTAAAGGCAATCGAAAGGCAAAGTAATTCCATATTTCTTCTTTTCATGCTTTACTGTTTGAAATCCCATTGAAATATTATTGTCAATGGTTTTACCTCCTCTGTGCTTTGAAACAATTTACGAAGAAAGTCTAATTAAAGCAAAAAGCTGCTGGTGATAAGAAAGAGAAAAGAAAGGATGGCAACAATTCTTCTGTACTGTTAATAAAAGCATAATGCAGGAATCCCTGTGAGGGTGGGGAGGCCCTGGCACAGGGTGCCCAGTGAAGCTGTGGCTGCCCCTGGATCCCTGGAAGTGTCCAAGGCCAGGCTGGACAGGGCTTGGAGCAACCTGGGATAGCGGAAGGTGTCCCTGCCCATGGCAGGGGGTGGAATTAAAAAATTTAAGATCCCTTCCAACTCAGGCTGTTCTATGATTCCTCTTTTATTCCTATTAATTATAACGAAATAAATTTCTATTTAAGTGAAATTACCTTTCAAAATATTTTTTTTTTTAGTAATTTTTTTTTTGAATCTCAAAGTACTTCATAAGAAGCAAAACAATCTCCTTAGGATCTGTGAACTGGCACATGCAGGGGGATTTAACACCTTTGTCAGGATTGCTTGTGAAGGCGATGTGCATGAAACAGTTGTCTCTCCCTGTGCTGTGAACAACGGGATGGCTCTGGAGTCAGAGCAAGAAGGATGTTAAGAGCTGTGGGGATATTCGTTGATAAATTTGCAGGAGTTGCAGTTGGCTGTACTGCTTCCCTCCCCCACATCCTTCACTGCAAATTCAGTGCTGAGTGACTCTCCCACCCACCCCCTGTCAAAAACCCTCTGAGTGCTTGGTTTGAAAAACATAATGTCTGAATTTTCTGCTGTGGCTGTTGCCAGGTTGTCTAAACTCACACAACACCAAATTTTCTCCAAGCTCTAAAGGTAGAGCTCGTGTTAGAAAATTGTCTTCCCCAGATTAGCGAGGTTATATCAAAACTTCAAAAAAAAATTTAAAAAGCTCAGTGACTAATGCTTCTATTAGCCAAATACACAAAGCAAAGAATGTCTTAAGTTGTGTGCTTTGTTGGAAATTCCAAAAGTGATGGCTCTCCTGGGGCCTGTATAATTCATACAGCACTTTAACCTGTGATTAATTACAAAGGCAGCAGAAGCTTTGCTCCTTCCCACTTGTGCTTTCATCAACACTGAAAATCCTAAAGTAAATCTGGGCTAGGCTCTAAGAGACTCAAGTGACTTGCTGGGCTGATTAAAAACCAGCCATCCTGCTGAGCCTTGGAACAGCACCGGGGAAAACCGATATCTCTAGGAGGGAAACATCTACCAGAGACCAATGCTGAAGAAAGCAGCTTTTTTGTTGAGAGGGGAAAAGTGACACTGAAAGAGCAAGAAAAGGGCTCTGCAAAAGTGCAAAGCTGGTATGTGGGAGAACAGCTAGGACTTTGGGATTTGGGAATAGTGTTTTTCATGAAGGTTTGTGAACTTCTGATGTGCTCTGGGGGTGGAGAGAGGCCAGTGGTGACAATGCCATGGGAGCGCCAGCTTCAGCTGAACCACTGCAGGGTGAATGACAAACTGGGGAGTTTGGCCTTGCAAAAAAAGCCTCTTGGCTGATGCTATTTGAGGAGCAAAACTTCCTGGCTGGAGGTGAGTGATCTGTGAGCAGGGGGTTGCTCACACTGCAGCCTAGAAGTAAATGTTCCACAGAAAAGCCAACATCATCACATAAACTTCTCCACCAAGTAATACTCCACTATTTTTGTGTTTGTTTGTGTTCCAGAGGCTCTCAAAAAGCTTTGAGGTTATTAGAATAAGGTGAGATGAAAGGGTAAGATAAATAAGATTTTGTTCTGGATTTTTGTTTGGTTTGAGCTGCTTTTGTTCTTTGTCAACCTATTTCAGCAAGAAGCTGGGTCAGCCTTGCATGGTGGAATGGCTTTGTGCAGACCACGAGAGTGGCTCCCTGCCTGGGCTTTGATGTGGCTGTAGCTCAGGAACAGAAGAGGAAGGAGCTGGGGGAACACAAGATCCATCTTCTTGCAGGTGGAGAGCGGGCACATCGCGGTGTGTTGACTGAAAAGGAAAATATGGGGTTGTGGAAGGCAGCCAAGCTCTTCTTGGGAGAGCAGGGAAAAGCAATCAGGAACACCTCTGGGAGCCACAACTCCTTGTAGTGTGTCTCACCCAACACAGGATGTATTCGTGAAGGATTTGGATCCCTGAGACCACACAAAAATCTGTTTGCCTTTACTTCTCCATCCCCACTTTCCTCCCCTCACAGATTCTATAAACTTCATTGCTCTCAGCAAGAGGTGGGAGTGGAGAGCTATAAATGTCGTACTTGGGGCCTCGTTGCTGTCACTGTGGTGGTGGCACTGCCCCAGCTGTCGCTCCCTCCCCTGGTCCTGCACCTGCCCCGGGGCACAGCCGGGCCCTTCTCCCTCCTTTCAGAGATATTCAGGGAGCTGCAAAAGGAAGTGAGACAACCCACATGAGCAAAATAAATCATAGAAATAAGGAAGTAAATGGTTCTGCCTTTCAGTTTCTGGAAATGCACGAGGAGAGGCAGCAGCTGGAGCTGAGCAGGGGAAGGGCAGAGCTGTAATCAAGATGCTCATTTTTCAGCAAGCCCCAGATGCAGATCAAGAAATGCAAAGTTTGTGCTGACGAGGAGACAAGGGCCTCAGTTCTCATCCAGCAGAGGGTAAATTAAAAAATAATTATGGAGAACAGCAATTTCTCTCAAAGTGTTCAATGCCTTGCATATTTACCCCAGAATTATTTTCTTTCTGTAGATGAAATAGAAGGGTCTGGGAGTTGGTCCGGGGGTATTTAGTGCCTGTTTGTTTCTCTAACAGCCCTAGCCAGCCCACAGGCCCTGACCCCTCCAGCTGGCAAGCATGAACTGGTCTGGAAGGGGAGTTTTCCAGGCAGTGTGGTTCAGGAGAAGTTGGGAAGCGGATAAGCAAACTTGTAAATGAGTGGAACTCCCAGTCAAGGAAACGCAAAGAAACAGCAAAGACAGATTTTGCTCATTTGGTATTTCCACAGACTGGGAGAATTCAGTTTTGGGGGAAAGGACATGATCAATATTTGCACACTTAAGTGAATATTGAACAAGTTTCTCAGGCTTGTCCTAGAAATATCCAAGCAGCCCCACAGCTGAATCCTGGGTTCAGTTCAGAGTAAACGTGAAATCAGTGAAGAAATCTGGGTCTTTGGTCTCTGGCACTTTGGACAACCTCACATTGAATCTTGATGTCTCCCCTGTGTGATCTATCCCAACCAGTAACCGAGATAGGTCTATAAAGAGCGTGGATTTAAGGAGAAAGTGCAGGTTCTTGGCCAGTTAAGCGTTTTTTGTTTTATATTTCCATTACACCATACATTACAGCATAGGCTGCTCTTCAGTATATCATGGGAATGCAGAGCAAATATGAATAGCTTGGCTCATAGATTTAAAAGCACACAGAAAGCAGTGGATCGTTCCGTGTGTGCTCCCAGCTCCTCTTTGAAATTATCCTCAGCATAAAACATGTATTTACATTCAGATCAGAAGTATCCACAAGAGGCATGCAGCTGTGGAATGTGTTACATATTGTAATTATAAAGATATATTTGTTCCCTTTTCCTGGGAATAGATTCTGGTATTGATTTGTTCTCACTTCTGCTCACCTCCACCGAGGCAGTGGGGGGAAGGCGGATTTTATGGAAACAACGTTAATTGCCTTATCTCTGGGGAAGAAATAGTCATTGAAAACCTCACTTACAACTGGGTAACAATTCCTCCAAACAGACTTAGAATAATGACCCAAGCCACGTTCTTTCTTAATTAAGACTGTGGTTATAGATGGTTACTGGGACTCTTGGAAGGTTTGGGGAAAAGAGAAAGCCTAGAAAGTTAAAGGGGAAAAAATATAATGTCAAGAACACATTTTTTAGATCAAATGAAAGCTGTAGCTTCTCTAAATTGTTTTGAGAACAGGCATTTTCCAGCAGATTCAAAGCCATCTGATAAGAAAAAACCTGGACAAAAGCTTGAGTTTTACTTTTAATCCTTAAAAAAAAAGAACCAACAAAGAGTCGAAAGACCAAAAAAGGAACCCACTCTATCCCCAGACTCCAAAAAGAGATCTTTGTGGAACATTCTGACCCTCGGGCTTGGCTCTTGTTTTCCTGGACATGAATGGAGACAAACTCCACCAGAGCGAGCAGATGAGGCCAGGGAGGCACACGAGGTGTGTCAGGCCAGGATTAGCTGCCTGAACAGAGTGGATTTGTAGGCTTTGAACCTTCTTTTCACCTCTCCTAGGGGCAGTGTCCCAAAATTGCTCATGGGCTGGATTGCTTTGGAGGTGGTGCTTTGAAAAGCAGTAATGAGTATGGAGAGCTATTATGTTGGCTGTTTTTCTTGAGCTGCAGGGCTTTTTTAGTTCTGAAATATGAGAGCCTCCAAAATTACTGCAGCAATATGGATATTGTTACTAGAAAGTTCTTCGTGGTTGATATAACCCTTCTATTCCAGTTTGTTTTAAGAATGGTTACAATATGCCCGTTTCCAAAAAAAATAGAGGCGAGGAAAAACAAACCCTGTGTTGCAGAGAACGTTGCATCAGATAAATAGATCCATTTTCTTGGCAGAATAACAACATTTTTCCTTCTTTGATATGGGGCAAATGGAACTGCTGAGCTGTGTTCTCCGCTGAGATTAGAGATGTATTTGGAGCCCAGAGCTCCCCTCTATCACAAGTTAATATTAACAAAGCCACAAAAGCCTCTCTGCTTTAAGCACTGCTACTACTGCTGTTAAAGAGTGTTTCTACCTGAAAGTAGAACATGAATGGCTCTGGCTTTTCATCCACAAAGAAATACATTCATGTCCTTTGCTGAAATGCTTCAATTCACGATGTTTGTTCTGCTGCGGTTTACATGAAGACAGCACAAAGGTTCTCTCTCTTTTACCCCCAAGAGGAATATCTTCTCTCTCGACTTCCCTCTCATCTCAGCACTGACCCAAGGCAAGTGTTCTTCCTTTCCCCATTTTGGGTTTTCCAGGATATTTGGATATTTTTCTCCTTTTTTTTTTTTCTCCCCCTTGCAATTATCATAGGCACCTTTTGGCCCAGATGGTCTAGCCTTGCATGAAAATTAGATTTTAATTAATCTCTCACAAGAATTTCTGCCTTGTGTGGATGATGTCACGTTCCCATTATCTAACCCTTAATAACTGATTATAGCCTAATTGAATGTACTAGAGGAAAAACGACAGGATGTCAGGATATAAAGTTCATTAAGGAAAATCAATTTGCAAGGCTTTAAATTGCATTAAGGGCTACCCTTTAAATCATCTAATGTATTTCTTCCTGGTTTGGGAAGGTAAATAGGCACATTGTGGAGAAATATGTGCAAGGAGAAGTGGTAGGTTTTGTGGGTAAATTAAATTGCAAATGACTGAAGATCAGACAACAATTCCATTATCAATGACAAGCTGCCAAGGTACTCATAGAAATACTTTGCCAAGTGCCTTGTGTTTTCCATTTCTTTGTCATTTAGAAATAAATAAATCTTGCTTGGGGGCTGGACCGAGATCTCACTCATTTTATTAAAAAAGCCAACCGAGAAGAGTTAATGAATATCAACTCCATTACTTGTTCTCCAGGATGGATTTGGCAGCCCCTTTCCATGCCAGACCGGATGTTTTCATCTTTTTCAAGTCTATAAACAGTGGAAGCTGCTCAGAGTCATATTCCTGGCACCAGCAGCAGCTTGGATGCATTTCAATTCGTGTATTTTGTGCTCTGGAGTGAATTCATACCTTTGTGAATTGTTTAACAAAAACAGGCAGTGGGAGAGAACCTCACCTTGGCAGGCAGCTCCTGGGGCTTGATTGAGGCTGTGGTGACACCGTGGTGACAGCTGATGTCCCGTGGAACTGGGACACAACACACACGGGGGTGTTCATGTCAGGGACCCACGGTATCTACACCTGCTCCTGGCCTCCTGGTGCCCAGGGGAGGGAAATTTGGAGCAATTCCAAGAGGGAAGGTAAGGATGATGGCTGGACTCTGAGGGGTGGGACACGTAAGGATGGTGACTGGACTCTGTGATGTGGAGAAGGAAGGTAAGGAGGATAACTGGAGTCTGAGATGTGGAGAAGGAAGGTGAGGAGGATAACTGGAGTCTGAGATGTGGAGAAGGAAGGTGAGGAGGATAACTGGAGTCTGAGATGTGGAGAAGGAAGGTGAGGAGGATAACTGGAGTCTGAGATATGGAGAAGGAAGGTGAGGAGGATAACTGGAGTCTGAGATGTGGAGAAGGAAGGTGAGGAGGATAAGTGGACCCTGAGGTGTGGAGAAGGAGGACAAGGATGATAACTGGCCCTGAGGTGTGGTCCAGCCTATGCTACCTTGCATGTACTGGTGGGGCCTGGCTGGTACTGGACCATCGCTTGCTCTTCATAACCTCTGTGCTTTAGCACCAGGCAAAAATGGGTTTGTTCGAAACCTAAATAAAGTTATAGGAAAACCCCACAGTATTACAAGGTAAATTCACGAAGATTCCATTCTGGAAGCTTTTTTCTCCAGCACCCAGGTTTCTTCTTGATGCTGTTTTGGGCTGGATTTGGGGATCATAACAAGGGCTGGTCCATTTATACCCCTTTTCCCCTGGCCTTTGGCATTCACACATTCCCAGCACTGACAAAGGTCCCCCTCCTGTCCCTGATTTCTTTCCAGGCTGGGGGCAGCAGGTCCTGTTGTGTTGACTGCAAAGCTCCATGGAGAGATATGTCTCCAAAATAAATCCAGCATCATGGACCTGAGTCAGTCTCATACTACTCCTGGAATTCTATGTCCAAGATCCAACTGCTCACCAGAATTCCACATTCTTGCTTGGCCTCAGTGGGATGAGGAACCCAGATACCTCAGTATGCAAAAGCAGCCTCCTGTTTATTGTGATTCTCAGGAAAGGTAATTAATTAAGACTTCAAAGGAAGGAGGTGGCATATGTAGCACAAGCTCTAAGTCATATTTTGTCACCTCCCCAGAAGTTGTTTAGAGCGGGGCGAATTGGTACAGTGTGTCTTCCTCTTTGAGAGGGTTTATACAGAGGTTTTTAATTACTTTGGAGATTTCTTAAATGTAATTTTGTATGATGGCATCTGGTACAAACTGGATGCCTCGCTTTGATCTGCTGGGGAAGAGAGGGTGACAGTTTTCTTCAAATGAAGAGTAACATCAGCAGAAAAACAGAGAGGGAATTAACATATTGGAGCATCACTTTTCTCGTAATCATCACCCTATTAAATATGGAGGGGAGGATTTTGAAAATCAAGTTTGCATTTTGAACAACGTTACGGGGGCTGAGTTGCCCTCATTAGCTATTTTGTATTAAATTTGATAAAAAAACTGATGTTGACAAGCACTGGAAATGCTTTTTTTAATCCTGTTTTTAATCATTTTAGATCACCTACTAAATATCTTTTAATATTTTAATGGGTCTCTCATTCATAGTAAAAAGAGGTGAATAAATTGAATGGAGAAAATAAAAATGCAAAAATCTTCTCAGGCTTTGCTCCTCGTAACGGTACCAGAATGAAATTTATGGTGCATCTGTGTTTTGCTTTACTTTCAATTTGCAACCATATTTTTGCATATTTGATGTGACTGGAAAAGTATGTTGCATATTTTTACAATGAATTTGCATTCCAGGTACTAAATTTTGGGCAGTTTTCTTCTAAATTTCACATGACTCTAAGGCCATTTAGGGCTCTTTTTTTTTTGCAGGATTTTATGGCATTCCCAGTGTCTTCCCTGAGTGTAAATAAGATGCATCCAAATATACAGATGCTCACTTTTATGTCTTATCATCCCACAGATGAACTCCCAGTGAACATTTTCGTTCTGAATAGGTTCCATTTTGTTGGCTTTGTTTTCAAACCTACATATTTGGGAATGTTAAAGAGGGAGAAGATACTTTTTATAAGTTTTTTTTTTTATCATGAAAACAGATAAAAATTCCTACGAATGTTCATTGAAGCCTTTCTTCATTGAAGGTTTTTATTCCTAAGGGATATAATATCTATGTTTTGTGTGCCAAAAGCAGCAGGTTAATTTTTTCCAGGGGATTCATTAAATCCTTTCTTTCAGGAGAAATTTGCTGCTGGAGGGTTCCTGTTTTTTCCAGGCATTGATTCTATCTGAGACATCTGGAGAGAAGGGAAAGGCAAACGTCCTTGCATTGAAAGCTCTTCTCTCACATGGTTGAAGGGGGGCTTTAAATATGGTTACTCTGCTTAAGTATGATTTTGTAATGTTCTTCAATTGAAGATTTGGTGTGCTGCAGCATCTCTGTCAGAAAAGCCATCGAATTTGGGTTAAAGCTCTTCGGCCAACAATCCCAGTCCATGCCACATACTGAGGCCTTGGCAGCTCATCTCAGTGAGCCAGGGAATCTTTAAAGTTGGAAAAGACCTCAAGATCTTCAAGTCCAACCTCTTCCCAAATTCCCCACGCCCCCAGTAACCCGCAGCACTAACTGACATCTTTACACATTTTATGGGCACTGCCAGGGATGGAGACTCCACCAGTGCCCTGGGGGGGCTAAAAACCCTTTGAGTGAAGAAATGGCTTCTTTTTTGTTTCAAGAGCTCTCTAAGCCCTCCCCTTGTCTTCATTTGCATCAGGACAGCAGAGGAATGCAGAAGAAGGACCCAGCAGTGTGTGGTACCAAAAAAAAAGCATCCCTTGGTCCCTCTCTGCTGTGGTAGTACCCCTTTTTGGGTTGACAGAGGGGGTTTTGGAGGTGGGGAAAGACAGCTACCAGCAGGAAATGGCACATGCTTGTGTCCTGTCCCTTGTGCATACCCCTGAGTCTGCAGGCTCCTGATAATTTGAAGGCACATTGGCACTGACAGCGTCCTCTTTCTTTCTGCACAGCTCAGCAGAATTCCTGTCACTTGAGGCAACTGAGAAAATATATAACCAGGCAGCCCAAGTTTCACATTTTCATAAGAGTTGGGAGACTTCTGGAAAATAATCTTAGCGAAAACATCATAATTATGGTTGACTTGCTCTTTGCAATTAGGAAATTTTGTCATGCAGGGATTGCTGGTTAGCATGACAGAAAGTCAGAGAAATACAGAGCAGAGCTGCGGCAGGAAAACAGTAAAAGTGGTAAGGAAAGAGTGGGAAAGCAGGGCTTTGTTAGGTTTGGGATAGCAAGAGGCGTGATAAGAAAATCCATTGTGTGTTTTCCATCCTGCTGGAAATCAGTGCAGTTTAGGCAGTGTGGTTGTGCTGCAGGGATGGCAGGGAGAGGGAGGCAATCTGATAAATGAAATGATGCATAATTCAGTGCTGCAAGGGCAGTGTAGGAAAACAGTATCATCTCCAGACAAATTAATCTGTCTTAGGTTTATGACTGTCTCAAGGCCGTTTGTTTCATTGTCAGTTCAGTCACAGGTAGAGATGTGATTATTATTTCAAATGGAAAGTTCTTTTCCAACAGCCATTTTCGGAAGCTGCTGTCTCAGAGCAGAGTCCCTTCCCTGAAGTAATGCTTTCATTTGGAAGTACAATAGCAACTGTCAGTTTTGCTTCCTTTTGTTTTATTTCCATCATCTGTGTGTTATCATTTCAGGAAGGAAATGTGTCTGTGGGCAGCCAGTGCCAGATGTCTGAACTTTCACTTGTCATTTGAGGTGTTGGCAGCACCACTCACCCACCCCAGTCTCAACCAGCTGCTGGAGACAAGCTGCAGGAAGTTGGCTCTACTCACAAATTGCACCAGTTTCATAAAAAACAGAGGGGGAAAGGAATATTATGGCACTTTGCAGGAGACTGAGGCATGGAGAGGTTTGGTCCCCTGCCCACAGAGGTGTCAGGGATCTGTTGGAGACCCTTGTGCAGCTCTAGAGGTGTCTGCCTGCACACTGTCATTAAAGTCACTCAGCAAGGGCTGGTGCAGCTGGGACTGGGTGCTTGAGCTCGCTGGACTGGCCTGAAACCCCTGAATTTATGATATCCCATTTTGGCAGCACTGAGGTTGACTCTAGATGCCACTAGAATGGATTAATGATAAATAATGAGCTTAATATAAGATATTTTCAATGGTAATGTGTATAATTATTATACATAATATAATGTGATACTGTATTATGCAATAATAGATGTTAAATATAGTATATGATAATTATAAACCCCAAGTACCTGTTCAGCTTCTGGAGTGATTTCCATTTTCTCCCCTGTTATAGCATCATAGAATGACAGAACAGTTTGGGTTGAAGGGACCTTCGATCTCATCCAGTGCCACCCCCTGCCATGGGCAGGGACACCTTCCACCAGAACAGGCTGCTCCAAGCCCTGTCCAGCCTGGCCTGGGACACTTCCAGGGATCCAGGGGCAGCCAGGATGGGGGCATTTCCCCAAATATAACTCTGATCTGGAGCTTCTTTTCCTTCAAGTTTGGGCATGTTTTCTTTGCTAGACATGAGCCACCTGCGATGAACAGGGCACTGAACCCTGCCCAACCTGCAGCCTGTGACCTTTCCCGGTGGGTTTGGTTTTCCAGCTGAGCACACCTGGGCAGAAGGAGTTCAAATGTGAACAAGCTGCATCCACGGGGAGATGGAGGGGGAAGAAAGAGTTGTTTCAGCCTTGGCATTAGGGATTTCACGTATGAAAATGGAAGGTGCAGCAGCTTCTGTTCTCTTTAGAACTAGACATGCCGGGAGCATTTCCATGTCTCTTACCCCTCAGGCTATATGACAAAATTACGGATATTTCCTGCACTGTGGTGACACTGAACATCCACACATCTCATTCATGTCTCATTGTTCACGAACAGGGTCATGGCTTTAACATCCAGGGACAGAAAAATGTCCTTTTGAATTAGGCCAGCCCTTGTTCTGTGCTTTTTATTGAGTTCCTTGCCCATTACAAGAGGGTTTTTCTGGAAACAATAGAAGGCAGCAGATAAGGGAGCAGGCTACAACAGATAGGAGCACTTAGTTTCTGTCAGTAGACAAGCAGCTCCCTTCCTCCCTGATATAATGCCTAAAAAAACGAGAACAAAAGCACATTTTCATTCACCAAGTTCCTTCAGTGCTGGAGCTGATAAAATCTGAAACATTCATCCTGAGCCAGTGGCAGTGGGAGAGGAGAAGGGACTCTTTCTCAGTGAGTAGCAAACAAAGGGAAGAGGAAAAAATCCTGACATTGCCCAGCGGGGAGTAAACAGGATAGAATTTGGGGGAAAAAAAGGTCTTGGGAGCAATGCTGTGATTTAAATTTCATAGAATCCTGGAATGGTTTGGATTGGAAGGATCATTAAAGCTCATCCAGTGCCACCCCCTGCCATGGGCAGGGACACCTTCCACTAGCCCAGGTTGCTCCAGCCTGGCCTTGGACACTTCCAGGGATCCAGGGGCAGCCACAGCTTCTCTGGGCACCCTGTTCCTGGGCCTCCCCACCCTCACAGGGAAGGGAAGAGGGGTGGGAATGTTCTCAAATTTTCCTTTTTAAAAAGCAATAATAAAAAAAAATACGGACTTCCCTCATCTTTCTGGAATATCTGCTATAGGAAGTAAGCAAGTTTAAATAGCCAAATCAGTATGGGTAGGCCTGAAATTATCTGTTTAATTAGGTTTTATGCTTTGAATCTGCAGATGTTGGTATTAATTTATACTTAATTTTACAGAGCTGCCAGCAAAATATGCTGTGAAGGAACCAATAGCGTGGGTGGCTCACTTATTTCAGATTGGACCCAGAGAGTGTTTTAGGGCCCAGCTGAGGTTTATGGAAGGTTTGGGAGGAGAAAAAGAACCACATTTCCAGATTGGTGCAGGTGGGGAAAATTTCCTCTCTCAACAGTGGCTCATGGCTCTTTTCCCAGTGAAAACTGTAGTTAAAAGTATTGGCTGAAACATTTCTAAAGCCAGTAGATTTTTCTTTACAGAATATTTCATGTTCATAATCAATGATTATGGCACGCGTTCCATCTGCTTTGATGTTATCTTTTACAAACCCATAAAAAGAGAGATTTCCAGAATGACAATATTATTTTTAAAAAAGGAATAAAGAAATTGCTTGGTTTCTCACCATAATATATTTATTTGGAGGAGCTGAAATTTCCTCATAATCATAACAAACCAAAATTGCTCTTTGTGTGGCCATCAGGACGGAGTCCATATTTCTAAGGATTTCATTTCTGAGGGCTCTGGAAATCAGACTTTGTTCTTTGTGCACCGAAATATAAATAAATACTGTGCACCAATTTTTAGCTTTTAGTTGTTTCACAGGATAAGGCTCATAAAAACATCTCTTACTCCACTTGCTGATACCCAGAGTAGGTGAAGAAGCATTAAGACAGAGCACAATAAACACAGCAGAAATGTAAATGAAAGAATTCTGGGAACGAGTGCTGCCTGAAGACATCCCCACCACACAGTGATATACATTTCCTCAAAAATAACTTGAAGATCTTTTTCTCTGCCTCCTGCACATTATAAAACACTCAGGGAAATATAGATGAAGTCCTGGAATGCATTTAGATCATTATTTGCAGTGACAACAATGCAATTCTCTGAACAGTGTGTATGTCATATATACAGAGGCAGTGGAATAAATAAGGCATCTATTGCATTAGAAAAAAACTGCATGTCATGATTCAGGGGCTTGGGAGAATAATGGGGACAGGGAGAAACCCCCTCAAAGAGATTATGAGAGTAATTGAATTGATTGATTGAATGGAATTGACGCTGTGAATAGTTGGTGAAGATTCAGTGAATAATTGCAGGCAATAATTTTGTTTCCTGCAATGCAATATAGTGTTATACAAGTATGTCAACAATGGGGTAAACAAATCTTGACAAGCCACTGCCCTCAGTGAAGTGCCACTGCCAGGGCAAAGTCTCTGCTCACAGAAACACTGAATTGTCCCTTTGAGCTCTGAGGAGTCATGGAATCAACCAGTGCCACCCCCAGCCATGGGCAGGGACACTTTCCACTAGCCCAGGCTGCTCCAAGCCCTGTCCAGCCTGGCCTTGGACACTTCCAGGGATGCAGAGGCAGCCACAGTTTAACTCCAGGGTCTGAGAAGGTTATGCCATTTCCAAGAACCTGCTGATGGCTGGGTTTGTTTTCACTCCTACAGATGTTGTGGTGTAACAACAAACTCCAGTGATCATAGAGCAGAGGGGTCCTCATGGCATCAGGATGTGCCTGAGCCAGCGGAGAAGTGACAAGGCCAGATCTCACTCCCCTGACCATTCCTCTTGTCCTTTATCAGCTGTGGAAGAGACAGGAATGGACAGCTGGAATTTTCGGGTTGGAAATGGCTATGGCAGAGCAGAACTTCATGTCCGTTTTAAAAAGGAGAAGGGCTGGGAAAGCAGGAAGCAAAGTCATTAAAAAGGATACAATAACTGCTATGCTTCATGTCTGCATGCTTGGGGGTCGTTAGGCCTGTGCTAATCGTTAGGACTAAGGTTCATTAGACAGCACTAATGATGCTGTCTGTCTATGGGATCAGTGAGCCGAGGGGAAGAATGTTCTTTAGATTGCACTGAGGACTGGATTAAGGACTGATCCACCCCAAAAATCTGTACCTGCAACATTTGGGCCATTTGGACTTTTCTACCTACAGCACTTCTGGTGGTTCTGCCAAAATCTGCAGCACCGACAGCCTGTGATCAGCTGAGTCTCATGGCAAAAATCAGCACAAACAAACCCCCAGCTCAAGGGCAATCGAAAACCATTCTGCATCAAACCTGTATGAGCAGCAATTTGTCGAGTTCCGCGTCTGTCATGCTGGGAACAGGTCGCTCTGATTGATTTAATTTTTGGGGGATGTGATTAGGAGTCACTGACATGAAATCACATGTGATAAATATCAATAATTGGATGTTGGATCAGTTTTCCTAGGACGGCTTAATTCCATTCACCCTGATTTGAAGACCTCACCCTTATTAATGTTTTGTCTGTGTTTCTTTTTAAATTGTGTTTTCACCAATCTTGATATTAAAAAAAAAAAACCCTTAGTAATAAAGTGCCTCAGAAATCCTGGATGCTTTACAGTTTTTGTCTGGCCTACTTTGGAGATTAGTTTAATTTAGGTGATATTTGATTTCCCTGCTGCTGCTGGTGTGATTTTTTGTTTTTCTTCAGTTTCTCTTTTTTTCTGCTTCTTGTGGAGATTAGCTTTCTATAAACATGTTATCCATAACATAAATCAAAGAAGCTGGAAATAGTAATATAGTATGGTCATGTATATTCATGGTTGTTTGATGAAGGAAAGACATTAACATATTTCTAGATTCTCTGTCATTCCCTTCAATTTTTTTTTTTTTGTAAAAAAGAGAAAGAAGGAAAATGTTCTGGTAAATTCACATATTTAGGAGAGTAAAATTATCAAAACAGGTGGGGCAATAAGTCTTCTTTTCTCTCTAATTTGGTGATTTGTAAATTAGTGAGAAAAAAGCAGGGGGTTTTTTTGTTCTGTCAATCAGTGGTGAAGCAGACTTGATTCTTCTAATTAAGTGAAGCTTTTCCTTGTCACTTTTACATGGAGAATTCAGGTGCTTTGGAAATCACCACCAGCAGCACTTTGGGAAGCAGGAACACCTCAGGTGCTGCAAGGAGAGCTCACAGCAGCTCTGCACACCCTGCCAGGTGCATTTTAGTCCTCCCAGCCATCTCCTGCCAGAATAACTCCTGTCGAGTTCCTTATCTGCTGCTTTGGATTGTAGCTGAGACGTCCTTTCCTGCAAGCTCTGGGCCATCTGGTTATCCAGGAGAGGGGAAGGGTGGAATTTTACCTGAAGTGCTCATCCTACCTTGGGCTCTTTCATGGTTTTTATGCTTAACAGTCACACCAGAGATAAATCTCTCACAGTGCTACACCCTCTGCTCTCTTACAAGGTGACAGAATTACTGCTCAGTAATCAGGTAAATCCTTCCTTAATTTAAAATTAGGGTCGTTCTTCCTTTCTTTACAGAATCTCAGTCACTCTGATCAACCCGATGAAGGTGCCTGGAAAACCCAAGTTCTCCCTCATGCCTGAGGATCTTGTGTGAGCTGTCCCAGAGCTTTCCCTCGGCCAGGAGATCCCAATTCCTGCATCCATCGGGGTTACACACAGGCCTGTCTGTACTCTGAGCCTTCCACATACCCTGTAATGGGATGCTGGGCTGTGCAAGGCGAGGTCAGCACCTCTGACAAGCTGGATTACTGATCCTGCATGGAAAAATGCCAGTTCAGGCTTATTAGGGCTCCTAAGGAGTCCCACTGGAGACAGGGGGGAAAGGGGTTTCACTGGATGTGAATGCTGAAATGGCTCCAGTGATTGCTGAAATCTTTAGCTTATTTATTACTGAAGCTAAATCAACAAATCTCAGCAGGCCACCTTTGAGCTAAATAAAACCATAGCTTCTCATCTCCTTTAAATATTTCATACTTAAAACAGATGAAACTGATTTTTTGCAGCAGCTTTGGCTCTGTCTGAGATGGAGCAGATCAAAGGTGAAATTTTCTGTCCATGGGATATCTGTGATTCAACAAAAAAGAGGGAGAGGTCATTCCTGCGTTTGTGAATGAAAAACTGGAGTTCTGAAAGTTTCCCAAAGAGGGGGAAAAAAGAGAAAGTGATAAAAGAAGCTTGGCAATAAATGAAATTGTAAAGCCTGCAGTGAGCTGGAGGCTGTGCCCATGTTCTGGGGGTCCCCTGCTCAGCCCTTCTCTGTTCTGTCATTGTCCCCAGCCCAGGGCAGCAGCCAGGACAGCCAGGACAGGAGATTTTGGATTCTGCTGCAGCATCAGCCACACCTTCAGACCCTCAGAATGTGCCAGGAGCTCTCCAGGTTTCTGCAAGCTCGAGAGGTAGGAGGGAAGCCCTGATTAACCCCAGGTTCCTTTGCAACGCTTTCATCACCGCCTTGTTGAACGAGATAAGTGAAGTGAGACTTAGAACTGCAAGCTTAGATAAGCCTGAAGAAAGGAAAAACTGACAATTACCAGTTTGATCTAATAATGCAGTAATGTGAGAAACTGAATTTAATACACAGGAAAACAATATGAGGCAATGGTGATACTATAATTAAGGAAATAACTTAATACATACATGTTTAATTAAACCCCGCATTTATCTGAGAACACTCTGTTTGGAACAGCAATTTGAAATCACTAAACTCAAGCTGAACAATATAATTTTCATTTAATACTAATCTTGGACCAGCAAACTGAAGACATTCATTCAGCACAGTGGAAATTAGATTTTCAGGGAACTGTATCACGGCTTGTCTCTTGGATCCCAAACTGTGAAATTGTGGATCATGGAAGCCCAGCACATAATTACCCTGGTTGCATAATGCAGTGTCCTGACTCTGGAATAATATTGTAAGGGTTGCTATTCGTAATCTCTACAGCTCTGAAAAAACCCCAAATTTCATTCAAGATGGAATTTGGAATTGGCAATTTAATTTTAAAATAGGTTCACTGGAAATAAAATCATAGTGAATAAGTTGCTCTGTGTTTCCTTTGATGTTTGATACATTTTATTATAGAAAGTTGGAAAAATAGCATAGTAATGAAAAATTAATGCTCCCCTTCCCCTTCCCCTTGCCCTTGCCCTTCCCCTTTTTCTTCATTTGGGATTTTTATGTGTTGAGGTGGTTGTTGTGGATTTTTTCCCTCCTTAACAAAATATTACGGAAAACCACGTGCATTTTACCAAATGCTTCCAGAACCAAGGGCCAAATAAAATTTATCCATGAAAATGCAGATAATAGGAAAAAATGAAAATTACAATTTCAGAGTACAACAGGGTGTGAAAAGAAGCTGGATTTGTGGAATGATGTTTTCCAAGGCATTTCTGATCAGTTCCAAGAACAGCTTGGGGCTTAATCACTTAATTATCTCATCACATTCATTCTTTTCATACTTTCACTGATATTTTTCTCTTTGTTTCTGTTTTAATTTTGCAAGAATTAGAAAAAGGCTTATAGAATTAAAAACTTGGCTTCAGCTCTCATAGAAGCTTCTAGAATGTGATGTTTTTCCTTTGAAAGTCATCAAGCTTGACCTCAGCTTTCTTACCAGAACTCTTAATGCACTTACTGGAAAGAATGAGACATTTCACCGACTTTTCTTTTATTGGAGTTTCCACATGTCCCCTCTCGTTTTCTCAGCTGAGCACTCAAGCTGCTTCCCGGGAACTTGTAAATGTCGTTTGTCAGTGTTGGTTTTGGATACTCAGGTTTTTGATAGCCTCAGTTGTTTGGAAGATATGGACCTGCCAGAGGGCGGTGATGGAGCTGATGGAATTACGGATGGGGTTGAGTTGGGAGGGACCTTAAAGCCCATCAATTCCACCCCTGCCATGGGCAGGGACACCTTCCACTGTTCCAGGTGGCTCCAAACCCTGTCCAACCTGGCCTTGGACACTTCCAGGGTTCATTCTTCCACCTTGTTCCTTCCTTGTCCCAGCTTGTTCTTCCCACCTTGGGAATTTTGAATGAAGTATATTATAGCAGACTTCCACGTGTTTATATCACAAAAAATACAAATGAAAGGTGGAGATGCTGCTGCTGGTGGTGGTCCTGGTGAAGGAGCATTCCAAAGTGTCAGACTGAGCAGGAGGAAACACCTTTCCAGGTCAGTCACCTGCACATGGGAAACTCCTGCTGAGTTGTGAAAACAGGAGTTCCTACCATAGTGAGTGGTTGGGTAGCAAAGTCATCAGATCCAGGGAAAAGTCAGGAATAACTCGGGATCCAGCTGGAGCCCGGCCACTGCTTCTTGGGAAGATTTTGAGGTATTGCAGAAGTCTCTGCTTTTGATGGTTAGCTGTGTCTTGGACAAGGTAATCCCTCCAAGGGCTGTCTCCTTCATTTCCAGGACACAGCAGAACTTCCTCAAACTGGGAGATATTTTCGAGCAGTTTGCCACTCCCAGTGATTTATTGGAACAAAACAGAGCCTTGGTAAAAATGGTGGGAGAATGCACATGAATTGCTGTAATTTGGGCTTCTCATTTACATACAAATTTATTTTCTGTATGAAACAGGAACTGGAGATTTAATAATCTGTGTTTTAACAGACCTGAGGCATCCAGGGAATGAACTGTATGTGTTTTTCCCTCTGTTGTGCCATGAAAATAAAATGTATGGAAGCTGAAGGCTTTGGTGCTGGAAGCCTCATGGAGACAATGTGGGTCTTGCTTATGTTTAAAGCTGATCACTGTGGTTTTTTGTGTTAAAAACTGCAACTTTAAAAAGAGGCTTCTTTTGATGAATTTCCTATTCTGTATTCAGGTTTCTTCAATTTGTTCAACAAATTCTTTCAAGATGTAAACCCAATTCTTAGTGGAAAGCAATAAGAAAAATAAAACATAATACCAACAAAATCTTTTTAATTTGGTTGAAATGAAATGTTTCAGGGGATCCAATACAACCTGGGGGAACTTTAAGTCTGAAATATTTCAACTTCTGCCTTTTGTCCCAATTCAGGGTAGATTTTCCTCCCAAAGTTCTTTTAGAGCTTGTGATGTGTTTTTGCCATGCTCTATTTAATAATGTTCTAACCTCAGATGCTGCCCAGATTAAATGATTGTTTCGGAGGATTTGTAGAGGGAGCAGCAGATGTTCTAAATTCTATTTCTTTGGAAACTCCATTATTTCCTTGTCATCTTGGCAACTGGTTCTTTATTAGCTTCTCTCTCTTTCCCTGAACAAGCCCAACAGACCTGAGCCCGCAACATTTTCGTGACCAGAAAAATCCCACCCCACTTGAGGCCTCACCATGGAATGGGAAAAGGCTCCATTCGGCCGAGATTTTCTGCTGAGTTTTCATTAAAATTCATGGTGGGATTCCAGTCAGTTTTCAGCTGGGGCTCAAAGATCTTCTGTAGCTTCCAAAACCTCAGAGAGATAAAACCTCCCAGCTCCCCCAGCACGGCCAAGCCGGGCCTGGCTCTTGCTGAAAATCTGCTGTATCTGTTCTTATGAAGCTGAGAATTTTCAAAATATTCAGTGCCAACTGTAGGTCCTTCTTTTTGCTCTATAACATCAGGTGGGGCTGATGAAATAGAATTATCGGGGTGGTTCTGATGAGGAAAGTCCTGCATGTGTCTGTATTTGAATGAAATTAACGGGATTTTCCTTTTTTTTTACTTAAAAGTAAACACTATTTTTCTTATTGACTGTGTATTTTAAAACACCACAGTGAGTGAGGTGGTAAAATCTTTGGAAAGTATGTGATCTAAATGACTGGCATGTGGGAAAACAGATTTTCTGTAAAAAAATTAATTTATTTAAATCAACCTGTGCAACCAAAGTCATGCATATCACTGGGAGCATAATACCCATGAAATCACTGCTCACCACAACCAGAGCTCCACAGGGCCCTCAAGGCTCCTGATTCCCTGTGCATGTGGAGTATTTCAGGGACAGAATTAGGGATGGGAGAAGAGCAAAACAGCTGAAAAAAACTTGGCTGATTTTCCAGCTTGAGTGGCTTTTCCAGCCATGATAAAATAATGCAAATTTAAATGTCTCCTATTTTGCATCAAGCTGATAACTTTATGATCAGCCTTCATATTCTTTAGTCTTTGATTACTTCTCCTAGGTGCTAGTTATTATATCTCAGAATCCCAGAATCCCAGAATGGTTTGGGATGGAAGGAGCCTTAAAGATCATCTAAATCCGCCCCTTGCCATGGGCAGGACACCTTCCATTATCCCAGGTTGCTCCAAGCCCTGTCCAGCCTGGCCTTGGACAGGTCCAGGGATCCAGGGGCAGCCACAGCTTCTCTGGGCACCCTGTGCCAGGGCCTCCTCACCCTCACAGGGGAGAATTTCTTCCCCAAATCCCATCTAACCCTGCCCTCTGGCAGTGGGAAGCCATTCCCTGTGTCCTGTCACTGCAGGTGCTTGTAAATAGTCTCTCATCCATGTCCATGAGGTTTGTAACAATTGAAGTGTCCAGGCATGAGGGGACTGTACCAATTTAGCCAACTGGTATTTTAAACAAAATTAGTTCTATCAATGCGCCTCTCCATTTATTTCTAAATTAATCGTTGTCTCTAACAGTGGTTAGAACTTAGTGATGGGTAACTGCAAGAGACAAAATGTCCTAAGAACCACTTCTCTGGGAATTACCCAGGAGAACAACGGGATTTCTCTTTATGAGGCTTAAACAGCATCAAGAAATTGCTTGTTTATTGCAAATCTTGTTTGGATTGTTAGCAGGCCCCTCACAGCTGAAATTCTGACTCTTATCTCTTGGGTGCTTTTCTGTTTTGCTTTGTTTTTTATTTTTTTAAACCCTTTAGGATAATATATTTTAAAAAACATCTAACTCTGAAAAAAATCACATTTTGGGAGTAAAACCTTCCTGATATGAGGGCACTTTTGCAAAGCATCTCTGATTGGAATAAGCTGAGCCCTGTAAAATAATTTCAAGAGAGTTTGGGCACAAAAATAACTCTTTTACCTCATGAAGCATGGACCCAGCAGAGACATTTAGCTCTGCAGCACTACCCACAGCCAGCCAGCACCTCAGACAACTGCTTGCAAGGCTCCATCCATAAGGGAATTCGATTTTGTCACTGCTTTCCTTGCTAACATCCCCCTCTGCTCCAAAGTTGCTAACCACCATTTCATCTCAGGTTGTCAAACTAATTAATGTAATTAAGTCAAACTCAGGCTGCCACCTACAGCTGTAGGAGGCAAAGCCATTTTTAAGGAGTTTGCACCTTTGGTCCACCACAGCTGAGGCAACATTTCCTAAATATCATTGGCATCTTCCCTCGGAGGAGGAAAAGCCAGGGTGAGCTTCTTGTGCTGGAGCTCTGCTGAGGGACAGCACCTCTTGTGTGCCTCTCACTCTGATTTTGGGCAAAGGAGGCACATCAGGCTCGGGATGGAGGTGATCTGCAGAGGTTTGGTCGGCTCTGAGCTTTTCCTGCTGGCTGAAGTGTCTTGGGAAGGAAAGGGAAGGACAGGGGTGCCCGTGAGCTGTGAGGGCCACGGCGCTTTGAGGGAGCGGGTGCCTGTAGCCCTGCCCAGCTGGGGAAGGCACAGGGCCATCACCTGGCCTCAGCCTCTTCCAGAAGAGGATGTGGGATCACTGCTTTAACCCTCTTCCCACCAGGGAATGGACAACATGGGTGTCAGGATGCTTTACAGCAGCATTGCTGGACATGGGGATGCACGGGAAACTGGAGTTTTGGGGACAGTGATATCATTTGGTGGTGTGATCTCTGTGTCCAGAGCAGTGGGGGGCCAGGTGATGGAGAGCTCACAGTGCTCCCCAGTTTTCTTTCACTGGCATTTAACCTATAAAAATGGTCTCATCTCCAGCTGTATACTTTGGTATAAAATGGGAAAAAAGAAGTTTAACAGCCTTCTGCAGTTTCTGTTGCCTTCCCATCTGTCAAGACTTTCTTTTATATGGAGCTTGCTGGCTTCTATGAGTCACTGGGGAGGCTCTGCCTTGATTTACATTGCAGTGTCATAAAGCAGGGTGTGCTCAATCCAGTGCTAATAAAAGCTAATGATACAAGCAGAACAATAGAAGGTGGGACAATGCTAATATTATACCTTTCTGAGAACGCAGAAATAAACCTTCCTCAAGTTTTCTGCCTCTCAGTGTGGGTTTCCCCCATCATCTCAAGGTCACATTTACATATTTTTAAATGGTATGGTATTTGTGCAGAATTGCTCACCACAGAGGAGGATAGTGGCGCATGTGTGTTTTTTAATCAGTGATTGATTTGTTCTCTATGAAACTTTTCAACTGTTCTAGCCACAAAGAAAACCCTCACATCCATGGAAATCATTCCATGATTTTGGTAGCTGAAAATCTGGTCATCTGTCTTCCTGATTTTAGGATTTAAAACCAAAAATGCTGTGCTTTCTCCACAGGAAAATGAGGCAAGGAAGTTCCATCCTGCAGCTGGGAGTAATTCCCAGCTCCTGCCTGTTGGTACAGTGCTGCACAGACATCCTTCACTTATCGGGTCTGGCAGGGGAGAAGCTTAGCAGAATTTCAGGTGTCAAGCACAATTAGGTGTTAATTAAAATGATCCATTTGCCTGTCCCCCAAGGCCCCCTGCTGCAGTCCAATGACAACATGCAATAAAAATATCGGGGCACGTTTATTTTCCAGCTGTCCCTGTGGCCAGGCAAGTGCATTTCTGCACTTGACACTGTGACACATCTCCCGTGACACAGGGGGAAATCTTGTGACTCCCCCTCGACTAATTCACTTTTTCTTGGGTATCTTGTCCTGGGTGCTGGGAGATTCTGCTGGAGGGGGTTCACAGAATACAGAATCCGTGGGTACTCAGCATGACATACGTAGCATCTAACTGCCACGTAATTAGGCTGATTTTTCATTACCCCCACGGTAGGGAAATGTTGGCCTCTGTTGCTTTTCAGAATGAGCCAGTGCTTGACTTCTTGTCCTATTCTTTGCTTTCATTCTTTTCCTCAAGGTTTAAAAACTTTTAAAAAAGGTTTTAAGTCCTCTAAATATGAGTATTTTTCTCCTGAGTTGCTAAGCATTGCTATTTGAAATATTTCTCCTCTATATTTTGACTTTTCTTATCTTGTGTGGCACGAATTCCAATATATTTGCACAGCTTAAAATCCCACCGTGCTCACAACCAACAGGAATTTTGGGTCCTGGACAGATGAACTGATGGGATGAAGGTTCCATTTTCATTTTTTCCCTTGTTTTATGCCACAGTACATCCCTGTTACTGCTATTAGGAAGTAGATTAGGAAAGAAAGGACGTTTTACTTGTGTACTGTCAAAAGTATGCACAAAATCTGTGTGCAAAGAGTTGGAGAACAAGTTGTGACCATTCCCATCATGGTCTCTGCAGGGTATGACTTGTATTTAGGAGTAGGAAGTGGTCAATTCCTGCCCAAAGCCGTAAGAAAAATATTCCTATCTTTTCCACTTAAGGGAAAAATTTCCTATCTATTCAAAGCCCAGGAGCAGAACCACAACATGTGACTTATGTGAATAATCATAATTTGCTGCTCCAGCTGGAGGGTGGATTGCTCAGTACTGATGGGTGATAATTTTTTGTCTTTGGGTCAAAGAAAAAGAGAAGAAGTTGCAAATAAAGGAAAAAAAATAGAAGGAAAAAAATAAAAAATGTTACAAAACATTAAAGAAAGTAGAGTTTGAGCTGTCTTAAATCTGCTTGGTGATATTACAAGCTGAATATTAAGCTAAATTCAGCACATAAACATGTGTTCACCCAGTTTTTTGGTGGGATGAGAGTAGTGGAAGAATGGGAGTGACACAATAAGTTTTCCATGACTCCTCTCTGTTTTTATTTTGTCTCCTAAACTCTGTGTGTCTCATTTTCTTCCACCTTGAGCACTTCCTTCCAGTCTCCCACTTCTTTTCTCACACTGGCAGCTTAGTATTCTCCAGGAGTTTGTTTTCCAGCCCTACTCTGCTTCCACCCCCTCCCGGCCTGTGTCTTGCTGGATGATTCACGCACTCCTGTTGTGCCATGTTCCCCCTGCATCCCGATGCCTCTCAGTGTGCATCTCCAGCTCTAATTCTGTGTCACAGCTGATCCATCACCATTAATCCAAGGCCATAAATTAATTACAGTTTCATTTTGCTCTCAGCTGGCTCTCCTCCACTCTGCATCCCTGGGTCCTTCCTCTCCAGCCACGCCGGGGACTTGGCTCATGAGGTTCCCGTGTCCTTCACCCCATCCCTCTCCCTTTGGACTCTCATTTCCACTGGGATTTCTCTATTCCAAACTACCCATTCCCGAGCTAAACCTTCTCCATGACTTTGTCTGAGTTTTGTGTCAAGTAGAGATCTTATCTGGAGAAGAAATTCCACTCCCTGTTGGCACAGCAAATAAAACGGGGAGTATTGAATCCCAGCAGATGGGAGAAGATGCCATGGCAGTGCAAGACAGGCTGAAAACTCTACTTTTGGGGACAATGACTTACACATTCAGAACTGGGGCAAAGCTGAAGCAATTGATGCCATTGCAGATCTCAGTCCTGTGGATTTTGGAGCTGATGAGATTTGCTGTTTCAAAGTTGTGGTGTTACAGGCAAATCAAATGTTAGTGAAAGGGAGGAAACTGGGAATTTTGGAGTAGGACATTCAAGGGGAGGCAGAGTTGCCAGAGAGGATGCTCTCGTGCCTTCCTTCTCTCCCAGCTTCCTCTCCACCTGAGAATGCAGTTTTGCACCAGGATTACCAGATGTGAATGCATCACAAATAAGGGAATTTTCCTTGCTCTCTGCCTGGTGTTGAGGTGGTAAATGCTGGCAGAAGAGAAGACAGAAAAAAAATCTAAAGTGTTCATTAGGCCTTGCTTTGTTTGCCCAAAAAAGTCTGCAATGTTAAAAGAAACTGAAGAAAGCCAGGAAGTCAAATCCATGATGGAAGCTGAGTGGCAGAGTGCTTCAGTATGAAATTTGGTTCTCTTTTGTGTTCAACAGAACAGAAACTTTCATGAGAGTGTTTGAAAAGGGGAAAGGATGGACCAAACAATCTGCCCCATCCCTGGAAGTGTCCCAAGCCAGCTTGGATGGGGCTTGGAGCAACCTGGGACAGTGGAAGGTGTCCCTGCCCGTGGCACAGGGTGACACTGGATGGGCTTTAAGGTCCCTTCCAACCCAAACCATTCTGGGATTCTATGACTGGTGAACAAAGATAATCCCTGAAATTATTCAGGAATACGGTATCAGGGCAAATTATTAAGCAAGACAAGTCTGATATCCTGATAAAAAATATCTTTGAGTGAACAACTGTTCACCAAGTGTTCACTGTTGGGAACAAATCACAAGGTAAAAGATGGTCAAAAGCCACCAAAATAAATTCAAATTACATCAGTAGGAGAGACTTCAATTTACTTTGGTGTCTGATGCTTAGAACAAACACTAATGAAGGAGGAAATGCTTGAAAATCTTTATGAAAATCAGTTCTGTATGAAATTGCCTTCTTTGGAGAGTCTCTCATCTGTGTGTTTGTGTTAGGATTAAAATTTTGCTTTTTCTCTTTTCTCTTTTTTTTCCTCTTTTTTTCTTTCTTTCTTTTTTTTTTTTTTTGATCAATCATAAGATGTAAGAACAACCACATCAGCAGTTTTGTCAGCAGAGAAGTGAAGAAAATATTCAAACATGTACTTAGCCTCAGCCTCGATGATATTTGAGGGTAGTTAAAAAGGCTTTTCAGGAAGAAATCCGATGCAATTAACCAGCTTCCGATCTGCCTTATCAGCAAATCACATATTTGTGTGTGGAGACAAATGCTGACACACAGCTCTGGAAGTTTACTGAGTTTACTGCTAGACTGAACTGAAGAGATTAAAAAGGCGTTTGAGGCGGAATCCGCAAAATGAGCCTGTTGATGGAAAAAGAATGAGTTCACTCTCACATTTCATAGATGAAGGTGTAGAGATCTACAAGTGAGATGGAGAGAGACTGTTTACAAGAGATGGAGTGACAGGACAGGGGGGAATGGCTTCCCACTGCCAGAGGGCAGGGATGGATGGGATACTGGGAAGGAATCCTTCCCTGTGAGGGTGGGGAGGCCCTGGCACAGGGTGCCCAGAGAAGCTGTGGCTGCCCCTGGATCCCTGGAAGTGTCCAAGGCCAGGTTGGACAGGGCTTGGAGCACCCTGGGCTAGTGGAAGGTGTCCCTGCCCACGGCAGGGGATTGGGAAGATGATTTTTAAGTTCCCTTCCCACCCAAACCATTCTGGAATCCCCTGATTCTATAATCTAGCAGAGGTTGTTCACTGATACCACAGGACCCATTCCCATTTTCAGGGAATTTTAAAGAGTCACTTTTTCAGTAATGGTGGTTCTAACTTAATTTTTGATCATTTCTGTGTTTATTTTAACTCTGCAGACAGCTGTGCAGTCACTCCTGCTCCCAGACACCATCCTGGGCCGGGTACTTCAGGTTCCCCCAGACTCATCACCCCAGAAAGCACAAAATCCTTAACACTTCCTGTGGGCCTTGGCCAGCAAAGTTGTCTTTCTTTGCCTCGGTGACACTCGAGACTGTTGTCACAAATTAATTAAAGGTGTGAAGCGAACACATTAATTAAACCCCATGAACACCTGCATGGATCCTCTCAGTCATAACTCATATCCCGTTAAATTGCTTTTGCATAATGACAGACCTACTCTGGGACTGAGCAGACCTGAGAAGGCCCCTCCTGAAAGCAGCCAGGAAAAAAAACCGTCCCTTGCAGGGGCTTTGGCTTGGCCATGGCCTTGGAACGGGGCTCAACCTCATCAAAAACTATGAGAATGTTTTAAGCACACTTGGGACAAGATAATTTCAAATGAAGGTGACACTTGTGGTCTGAGGCAGCCAGTGAAACACCATGATTTGGAGAGGGTTCTGCTTGGGGACTGAAGATTTAGTGGCGTGTCAAGCTCAAAGTCAACACAGCAGAATTTAATGCTGTGTAAATGGGAGCCAAAGACAAAGCCCTCGTGAATCCACGGGATAGATGTGCACGTCTCCCACAGCTGCCTTCTTCAGCACCAGGGCTTTGCTCAGAAATAACCATTATTCCTAGCAAAAAGAAAACACTATTGATTTTCAGTCCTCACTGAAGCTTTCTGAAGTATTTTTTACATGAGAGAAAGCCTTTGCAGTTTTTAAATTAAAATACTCTTTTTTTTTTTTTTTCTCTTAAAAATCTGGTCGGGTGAAATTGTGAGCGCAGCCAGAACTGGATGCATTTCAGACCGATCCTTGAAGGAAGGAGTAAGTAAGAAATGGCTAATCCATGCCACACAAAGACATGCAGGGCCCCAAACATCTGGAATGTCTCTGGCAGTCAGTGACACTTCTCCTCACGGGCTGCTTTGCAGTAGTCACACTGAGCTCCCTCTCACGGAGTGCCTTGGCTACCTTTAACTGCGTGTAGTGATTTCACCTGGCAGCTTTCAGCTCTCCCCAGCAGCTGAAGGATGTGGATAAAACATGGGAAACGCTGCAAGAAAACAAAGCTGCCTCTTGTAATATTTGAGAACATTTTTTAGGTGAAATTTCTGTGATGCTTTAGCGTGGCAGCGCTTGGTGAAAGTGGAGAGGTGTTTTATTTATGAGTTTCAATGAAGCTGAGGTTATTTCTTCCTCTTTCTTATAAACTAGACAGTCTTTGGAGTAAATAACATCCTATGCTGGGGAAGTGCAAGATAAATGCCTCTTCAAACCAGGGCATCCATCCTGGTATAGATTTTTTATCCATTTTTTAACATGTGTGATGCATATTCTCTATTTCCTTTCAGCCAGACTTCTCTCTTGCACCTGTCTTTCATTTCAGAGACATCCTACTTTCCCCAGTTTCATATCTGTGTAGTGTTTGTCTGAAAAGGCTGTGTTCACATTAGCTCAAAGCATGTTGACTTTGTTCCTGGTCTTTTACTACACAAAAATTCTTAAACTTTCCTGGGAACACACTAATTATCACTGGATGTAATTATTTTAAAATCAGATGTCATTTATTCTGATTTTGTTTTGATCAGGAAACAGTTTCAGCAAATCGCTTGGAGGATTGATTTCAATTAAACTTATTTTTGAAAAACTTTAATCAAAAATTAATCCTTGATGAAAAAAACAAAGGACTAAGCAAGCAAAATGCTTGTAGACTTTAAACAGTCTCAGCAGCTCAGGGCTGACAAGACTTGCCTTGTTTCCAGGTTTTCTTGTTTTCTTCTTCTTGCTGCAAATAAAGGAAAGGAGAGAAGAGCTGAAATGACAAGCCTAAGTGCCTATTTGTTGATGATTCCATTTTCTTGCTATGCTACCAAAAAAAAAAAAAAAAAAGGAGAAAAAAANACCAAAAAAAAAAAAAAAAAGAGAGAAGAAAAAAAGACTCTTATGGAGTCTTGTGGCAAGAAGCCCTTTAAAATGAAGCTAAATTAAGTTGTTTGAAATGTGACCTTTGGCAAAATGTTTCAGTTTTTCTTATCCCCCTTCCATTCCCCCACCTCAATGCTGCTCCCGTTCGTAGAGCGCAGCTAATTTAGAGCATCTGCCTCTGAACATGATGAGGTTGTTATGGAGAGAACTGCTGTGCTGGGGAATATTTCTGTGGAAAAGCAGAATCCCTCATTTGTTTGACGGAGGATGCAAGGTGTCTGTGCCAAAGAGCTGAACCCCAGCACAGCCAGCGTGCTGGATCTGTTGGGAGCCTAGGGGATGACAAACCCAGGAGCTGCTGGGCCAGAGATTGCCACGGACACTGCAGGGAGAGTGGGAGGATGAAAGCTGGACCAGAGGCAAAGAGACAAGGTGAGACAGCAGGAGGCATTTAAAGAGCTTCAAAAACTTATGAGGTAGAAGGTTCTGGGGGTAGGAGCCTTCCCTGGAGAGGCTGCTGGTTAATTTGGGATCTGTTGGGATATTCACAGCAAAAATGCTGGGGTATTTGGCCCATTTGCAGGGGAGTGTCTCCACGGCAGTGTTTTTCTGCCTGACTGGCTATAGGAGAGGACCAAGGAACTCTGATTTTGGCACCAAGCTTGCCCTGATGCTTTGGAAACTCCATTTACACCCAGAGGCAAAGCTGAAGTAGACCCAGAGGATCACCCCGTTTTTGGGGCTGCATTAGTGGTCATGTACATCTCTGCTGCTGAGTTGCCTTGCTGCTGAGGGTGACAGGAGTCAGGATGAATCCAGGTTCTCCTTTCTCTGGACACCCAAAGAAAGCAAAGCCAGGGGCAACTTTGTCTTGTTTGTATTCCAGAGCTATTTCCCAGACTGCATCCCTGACGTCTGAGCAACCTCGACTCGCTGAGCAGAAAAGCTCAGAGTTTTGGAAAGAAAGGGTGTAATGAATGTTGTGCCAAAGCAGGGACAGCAGGGAGCACAGCTCTGCAGAAGGGCAGGAATCCACCTGAGTGGGTTCATTCCCGGTGTTTTGTGTGAAGAATGAATGAGCTCTTCCCCTTTCATAGATCACTTCAATGCCTCTCATCTTTCGCTTTCTACCCAAAGAGAAAAAATCTCCAAGACCAACTTTATAGAGGTTGATAACACTCACAAACTTTTATCTTTCCTAGAAGCAAGAGGAAACAGAAATCTGAACTTTCTTTACAAATGTGTTTTAAGAACTTGTTTTTAATCTTTCTGTCTTCTCAAGTTTTATAAATAGACCCATACTATCAATGTTGTGTTTTTTTCAGAAAGTAAACTTCCCATTGTTGCTATGCATTCCTTGCTAAGCTCTATCTATTCTTACCCTATATATTGTCTTTCACAGAAGTTTGGAAAGTTTTGGAGCTCTGACTTCATTTTCAATATGTCCTTTCCTGATGCTGTGATGGCACAAGAGGAAATCTCTATGCTCAAAACAGATTCAAAGCAACCCCGAGCTGTCCAGACTACAGAGAGACTCTAAACCTGGTAACCAAATCATCTGCTGCCTGTGGGGATATTCTGACTTGCTGTGGACATAGGAGATTATGATTTGGAACACTCGGGTCCCACTCCTGCAGTTTGAAATGCAGACTGCAGTCAGAGCCCCCCATTAGAGTCAATACATATAAGCTTAGGTAAGTCTAAGCCTGTTACACTGATGCCATCTATTTTTATTTATGTTTGCTTCCCTTGTATCTCTGTTTCATTTATTTTTCACAAACTGCTTCCTCTATCTGTTTTTCTGAGATATCACATTTCTGCAAAGTCCAATTATTTGTGTGCATTTCTTTGTCTGCCATAGTTCTGTCCTCCCTGGTTTTGATCTCTTGCAGGAATACACATTTTTATTCCTCTCCTCCCTGGGAAAAAACTGTGCCTTAGAGCCACCAGACAATAATTATGTGCACAGTGTACCATTTTCTCTTGCATTTAGAGTAGTTGCAGTGGTAAATAATATTTTATTTCTCTTTTGTATTCAGGGAGCAGAGAGGATGAGCCTGGCGTGACCATCCCTGGGACGGCAGATCAGAGGACAGACACGAGGCTTCTTAGCGCCTCATTCCCGTGCCCTGTTAACCCCGGGAGCCAGCAGCAAGCCCACAGACCTTCATTTCAGGAGTGCCAAATTCCAATCTCTTTACTCCTGCTGGACAGCACCTCACTGAATGAAGGTACTTCCGAGTCCAAAGTGGGTCTGTGGCATGAATAAAGCCAACACATCTGCCCTCCGAACTCAGAGTCCACGTAAATGCATGAGTCTGCAATTTCAGGTTTGAAGTGTTTAAAATGGGTGAAAAGAGCCAAACTCCAATTACATTTCAGACAAAAAGCCTGATTAAGCTCTGCATTTTCTGCTGCAGTGAAACATGTGAAATACAAAAATTCCCAAGAGGCAGGAAGCACAAAAATGCTGCTTCTTGTTTATTTGCTTGGTGTGACGGCGCAATTTAGAGTGGGCTGCGCCGAGCCAGGGTGGAACAAAAGCTTTGCCCCCCATCCCTGCTCCTCAGTGCATCTTCCCAGCCCTGTTATGGATTTCATAATGGACCTGGAGATAATTTCAAGCTCCCGTTGATCAAAGATGAGTCAGACAAGCCAGCGCGATGATGAAGCAGGCGCCGAAATTCCGGCGTGCGAGGGAGAAGATGAGAACTTGCTCATGCAGAGATGTTCCCTGCTCCCAGCAAACAGGGAAATCTGGAGTTTGTTTTTCACAGGCCTTCATACAGCAAAAATAAATGATCACTTCCATTTACACCCCATGTCTGGGTGAGCTTTGTCTCACACTACTAAAGTACCAGCTGGCTGACTTTAAAAAACCAGAAATGCCGTGGCAAATCTTCGCTGTCCCAATTAATATTTTTCCATAATTGTGAAACAAGAGGTTAATTGTTAAAATTACATGAACAATACTGGCAGTGAATGTTTGTTCCCCAGAGAAGCTGTGGCTGCCCCTGGATCCCTGGAAGTGTCCAAGGCCAGGTTGAACAGGGCTTGGAGCAACCTGGGACAGTGGAATGTGTCCCTGCCCATGGTGGGGGGTGGCACTGGATGAGCTTTAAGATCCCTTCCAGCCCTGGCCATTCCGAGGTTCTGTGATCCTGTGACTTGTTGGCTTTGTGGTCATGGTTGTTTCCTCACTTCACTGCAAGAAAACTTTGTCGGCATTTATTTACTCTTACTGCATCTCACCTGTCACGTGTTTCTTACCTGGCCACAACATCCCATGCTGTCTTAGTGCCCTGGCTTTTTGTGCAAATCTAACAACAGTTTAAAAGTGAGGTTTTTCACTTCTCACACCACCTCCCGCCTTCCCCCTTCTCTACTGTAGTGCAAACTCCATGCTGCAAGAAGGAGGAGAAGAAATTGAGTAGAAAATTTGTTTTTCGGTTTTCAAAGACAGACACCAAAAGCTTTATAAAACAATCAGAAAGGAATGAAAGGACAGCCTGCTTTTGGAGAGGGTTTATTACACTGGGGAAAAAGCCCTGCCTCATGCAATTTTCTGTAGAGTGATTCCATGCTGTCCAATTTGCCTGCTAACATTTTAATTGGATAATCCTACAAATGCTCAAGAGCTGATCTGACTGCTCAAATAGGTTGAGTCAAAAACTGGAGTGGTGTGGAGGTCTCTTGGCCTGACACTTGGGCAAGTGAGGGAAAACTTGTCTCTGCATGCCTTTAGCTGGTTTTTCTATGGTTGGCTGTAGCTTTTTCATGCCTGTTGACCACTGAAGGTCTGACAGAAGAAGGAGGTGGCTTTTCCTGCCCTCTTTAGAGATTCCTCCCAGGATAAGGTGCAGATTACTGTGTTAGGTAGGAAAAATGTGAAGCTCCCTCACGTTCAATGCCTGCTTAGAAACTGCAAGAAACTGAGCAACTGACCTTCTCTGCTTGGGTTTGACCATAAAAAAAAGTTTCATTTCAAAACCTGAGAAGAAAATACACGAAGTAGAAATATTTTTACCTTTCTAGACCTTTCACCTGATACCTGATTTATCATAGAATCATAGAATGATCTGGGTTGGAAGGGACCTTAAAGCCCATCTTGGGCCACCCCCTTCCAAGGGCAGGGACACCTTGCACTAGCCCAGGTTGCTCCAAGCCCCGTCCAGCCTGGCCTTGGACACTTCCAGGGATCCAGGGGCAGCCACAGCTTCTCTGGGCACCCTGTGCCAGGCCCTCCCCCCCCTCACAGGGAACAATTCCTTCCCCGAATCCCATCTACCCCTGCCCTCTGGCAGTGGGAAGCCATTCCCCCTTGTCCTCTCCCTCCAGGCCCTTGTCCTGCCACTCCATCTTTCCTGGTGGCTCCTCCTGGAAAGCCACAATTAGATCACCCTGAAGCTTCTGCTCTCCAGGCTGAACAATCCCAATTCTCTAAGACTGACTAAACCCTGTGGTACAACACCAAACCCCAATATTGCTGCTGAAATCTGCTGGTGGATACATGGTTTTTTTCCATCATAGTTGCACTCCAAAAGCTGCCAAAACCTGAACCAAATGATTCTGTGTTGCTAATTGAGAGGAAAAAAGCATTATAATTTTGGGTGTACACACATGTGCCAGCTGGGAACACACTCTCAGCTCTGGGTGAACCTATGGACAAAATGCCACATCTGAACTACCGGACTCAGCATCCTCTGCTACATCTGACTGCTCTCCTTCTGGGGAGGAACATACTAAATCAATAAAAAGTAGCCTTTTCTATGTCAACCCCCACCCATCAGTCTTGCTCAAGGTTAAGACTGAATTCCTTTATTAGGAATATTCAGTGGGGTTTGCTGGATTTGCACCTCAGTGTAGCTCATCTCCTATAATAAAATAAGTGTAATTACAGCTGTAAATCACTTTATTAGTTCCTCTGCACAGCAGCCAGTATGTGACATAGTAAAAACATCTGCTTTACAGAGATAACACATGTCCAGGTCTGCTGTTATTTTTTGTACTGGTATATATTTAATTCTAAGTATTTTTCTTTCCTGGTTTGGCAGCTGAAGCAGGAGGTAACCCAGTTTGTGCTGCTGTGTTACTGACCCAGCTAAATCTTCTGCTTCAGCCACCACTGGTGTCTAGCCAGGATCCCACCAACTGCTTTGTTTCACAAGTGCCAGAAAAATCTGCCTCTTTTTTATGTCTGACCAAAATATGGGCTTAGAGAGTCTGGGATAAAGGAATAAAGAGCTGGGAAACCCTGCAGCTCCAAGTCAGTGCCTCAAGCCCAGGGGCTGATTGTGCACCTCTGCAAAGCATGTGTGACCCTACAGACCCCTCCCTTTCCTGCAGGTGACAGATACTGGGCTTCTCTTCATTGCAACACTGCGCGTTTGTGAAATTAAAACCCCAAAGGGTTTTATTTATGTCTCAGAAAAACTTCTGGGTTCTTAGCCCTGGGAAGTCTCATTTTCCAGGATGGTGGATGCTGTGGAGGGATGAACTCACTGCCCTGGGCCAAACTACACGTGGTGGGAGATGAAACTCCTCTTCTACCCCTCTGGAAATGGTTCTTGTGAGGCCTCAGCCGAAGCATCAGTAACAGTGGCTGCCAGCTCCCCTGCAGTCCTCTTCCCAGGGCTCTGCCTCTCTCCAGGCGGTTACAGACAGGGAATTACTTCGGGAAGATGGTATTTAGGCTGAAACTCCTGAAAGATGGATTTGAACAGGAGCTCTTTGTGGCCATGTGTGTTCCCAGACTTCTGTGAATATCAGAGAAAGCTGGTGCCATGTGAGGAAGAGCCCAGAATGTTTAATTACTCATTTCTTTAGTCTTCTGTATGGTTTGCCTCCAGAGATCCTGAAATCCATTGTCATGGCCAGACACAGGCCTCAATACCATATAGGTTATGCAAAATTTCTGATAGTTATCTGCCTGTTAAAAGGATTTAACTTTCCTTCCCTTTCCCCTCTTCCTCTTCCTCTTCCTCTTCCTTCTTCCCTTCCCCTTTGCCTTTTTGTTTTTCCTTTTTTCCTTTTTTCCTTTTTTCCTTTTTCCTATTTTCCTTTTT
>VZTG01007336.1:13693-70998 GCA_013397845.1 Melanocharis versteri | reverse complement strand
CTCCTTCTCCTTCTCCTTCTCCTTCTCCTTCTCCTTCTCCTTCTCCTTCTCCTTCTCCTTCTCCTCCTCTCCTTTCCCTTTTCCTTTTGCCTTTTTCCTTTTTTTCCTTTTTCCTTTTTTTTCCCCTTTTCCCTTGTCCAACACTTCCAGGGATCCAGGGGCAGCCACAGGTTCTCAGGCCAACCTGTGCCAGGGCCTCACCTTCCTCTGAGTAAAGAATGTCATTTCCTTCCATGGAACAAGTTCATAATCAGGAAGAAAGCCTTGGGAATGTCCCAGATCCCACATATTTCCATGTATTTCTTTTCACAATTTCTAAACTGAGCTTTTCTAGAGGTTTTCAGAAAGAAAACCAGAGCCAGAAGATGCTGTCACAGAACATGGATGGGACCTGGCTTTGTGCTCCGTACTGGGAGCTGAATTTCTTGCATCAATTAAATCAAAAAGGAATAAAAAGCCTTGTTAGCACAAGTATTGACATAATTCCTGAAAGTTCTCCATTTGAAGAAGGGAGGTGTCCTTCAGACAGAAGGGCAAACCAAGCAAGAGTGGAAAACGATTTTAAAAGGACAGAGGAAGCTACTCCATCTTCAGGAGTTGAAATGGTGCATAAGATTTTGAGTTTTCCTTGGTAATTATTCAACTGTAACCTTCTCAATGCCTTGTCACTTCTTAATTTATTCTGTATTGTAAACACCTGCAGGCGCAGATGGCTGAGCTATTCTCTAAAGCTTTGGCTATTTTGCACTGCTAAAATAAGGTAGGGCACTGGTGCAATACAGATTAGGTTTATTGTGGAGATCTGATAGAATATTCACACTTCCACACGTTTGCAGGCAGGAGGATGATCCTTTATGAGTCTGTCCCAGCAAACTGGCTTAGGATCCCTCAGCACCCCCTTCCCTTAGGTAATACCTTCTGGTGGCTGTTATTTTTTGTTAATCTTTTATTTTAGTTATTTTTGTTTACCCTTGATTTGGGGCAGCAATACTGCCCTGGGCCAAATTTTGCTTTCTGTGCTTTCACAATTTCAGGCAAGGCAGCAGGACTCTGATTCTCACTATATCCCTGGCCTCCGTTATGGAATCATGGAGTCAGGGGATGGTTTGTGTTGGAAGGGACCTCAAAGCTCATCCAGTGCCACCCCTGCCACGGCAGGGGCACCTTCCGCCATCCCAGGTTGCTCCAAGCCCCATCCAACCTGGCCTTGGACACTTCCAGGGATCTAGGGGCAGCCACAGCTTCTCTGGGCCCCCTGTGCCAGGGCCTCCCCACCCTCACAGGGAACAATTCCTTCCCAATATCCCATCTAAGCCTGCCCTCTGGCACTGTGAAGCCATTCCTCCCTGTCCTGTCACTCCTGATGAATTGTCCCTCCCTGGCTTCCCTATAGCATCTTCAGATCCTGGAAGGTGCTGTGAGGTCTCCACACAGCCTTCCCTTCTCCAGGCTGAACATTCCCAGCTCTCCCAGCCTGGCTCCATAGGGGAGGTGCTCCAGGTCCCTCAGCAACCCTATGGCCTCCTCTGGACTTGCTCCAGCAGTTCCATGTCCTTGTGTCTGGGTCACCAGAACTGGACACAGAGCTCCAGGTGGGGTCTCACCAGGGCGGAGCAGAGGGAGAGAATCTGAAGCTTCATCTTAGCAAACAATGTTTAATGGATCTGTTGCATTTTCTGATAAGTAAAATGAGGGGGAAAAAATCAATTCCCATCATTTGCCGCAGGCAGCCCGTGGAGGCTGTGACCTGAATTCCAGCAGAGCCAGGCAGGATGGACTTGGATCTTGACTAGTGATGGACATGGCTGCAGCATGGAGAACAACATCGATTTCTGTTACCTTTATCACTGTGCTCATCACAATCAAATCCCTCTCCATGCACCAAGGGCAGAGGAAAAAAGGGATTAAAAGTCACTTCTGACCTCCACCAGTCAACTCTCTAGATTCCTTAAGAATACTCATTCTCTCCCAGTGGGTACCCACCCAGGGAAGTATGCCCTGTATATGTATTAAAGAGAATAGAAAATTTTTTACAACAAAAAAAATTAGAACAAAATTATATTTTCAGCAAAAGTAACAAGATGTTGTGGGTTTTGCATAACATATTTACATTTTTTTATTAAATTACTCAAAACTAGCTGATAGTTTACGAAGCCACTCTAAATAATGTCTTTAATACACAATAACCATCTAAGAATAAGGAAAAAACACTATTTTTTTCACAGATTAGAAGTGCGTTGTGTTTATTATGCTAATTTGGGGATTGGAGACAGCAAATTGAAGTATCATTTTTCCAGTTCATTAAGATTTGACTTTTGACTACTGCTCTGCAATTGATTAGTTTAATTATGCAGATACCAAATGTTCTGAAGGCCATGAACATGGCTGCATTCTACCTATGATAAAATGTGCTGTTGGTAGATGATAATGAGAGTTTTTCTAGAGAGGGAACTGCTCCATTTGGCTGGAAGTCCGAAATCCACCACCTCTTGTCAGAGCAAGCCATCGTGGTATCCTGTAATTAATACATGGAGCATACATGTTCTTTGAGTGATGGAAATTGCATCTAAAGTGACAATTAGCCTCCACCACAGAGCAAGACTTTCACACTCCATTAAGAATAAAATTAGGAATAGCATTTTCTCAGCATAATCCATGGTCATTATAAAGCCATCCATGGGGATCAAGAATTGTGGTTGCTATTGAAATATATCATTATAACAAGGGTAATGATTGCAGTATTCATCCAGCTGTAGTCATCAGTTGCTCTTTTTTGCTCTGATTTGAGAAGGAAAAATCTGCAATTAAAAAGCACATAGTCAGTCACAGAAAGTCACTGCAATTATTTTTGTGCCACTTCTGCGCTTTAGAACTTCATTTTCCAGAAGGTTCAAGAAAGAGGCAGAACAAACACAATTTGGTTTTCTAAAAGAAATAAATGAAAATTCAAGTGCTATGTAAGTTAATTGATGGGATCCAGCATGTGAACCTAGATGTTAAATGAAACAATGTAAGCATTTGACTAATCACCATCTCTCTTTCCCTTTCCTCGCACTCATGGTTCTCAGAGGATGACTCATGTAATGATATCACTCCACATTTTTTAAAAAAACCCAGCCTTGGTCAAGACTTGGCACCAGAAGGGACGCGCATTGATGGTAGTGTGGAACCATCACTGGACAAAGGAACTCTCCTGTGAATCCAACACATGGCCCTTGCCTGGATCTTTGGTCACACAGTGGAATTTGTGTCTTGGTTCTTTCTGTTGACTGACAGCTGGGTTCATTCCCTGGGCACTTCAGCACCTTCAGGAGAACTTTCTCCTGAGATTGATCTGGCAGAGCTTGTGCATATATTGGAAATCTCCAATCTGATCCCATGGATTATGTACCCAGATGTTTCCTCATTCACCTTGTCTTTATTTTATTCAAGTATTATCAGTCCAGAAGATCATGACCTTCATAGAATCATCATAGTATCGTGGAGTGGCCTGGTTTGGAAGGGACCTGAAAGATCATCCAGTTTTCCCCTGCCGTGGGCAGGGACACCTTCCACCATCCCAGGTTGCTCCAAGCCCTGTCCAGCCTGGCCTGGGACACTTTCAGGGATGCAGGGGCAGCCACAGCTTCTATGGGCACCCTGTGCCAGGGCCTCCCCACCCTCACAGAGAACAATTCCTTCCTTGTATCTAATTTCAATCTCTCCTCTCTTTCAGTGTGACACCATTCCCTCTTGTCCTCTCACTCCATCCCTTGTAAACAGTCTCCATGTTTTCTGTAGGTTCCCTTCAGGCACTGGAAGGCCACAATTGAGTCACCCTGACACTTCTCTTCTCCAGATTGAACAATTTCAACTCTCCCAGCCTTTCCTCACAGCAGAGCTGCTCCATCCTTCTGATCATCTTGGTGCCTCTGCTGGACTTGCTCCAACAGATCCATGCCTTTCCTGTGCTGGTGACCCCAGCTCTGAGGTCTCCAGCTATTCTTCCTGGTGTTTCTTTTGACCAGTCCCCTTCAAGCTCGATAGTTTCCATTTTATTGTCCAAATCCCCTTAAACCCAACAGTTCCTTTAATTTTACACCACTAACCTTAAACTGACGGCTCACAAATCTGTCTCCAGACAGAGTGTCTTTGACATGGAGGAAAGCCCAGTTCAGGTGACCAAAAAACTTTGCATCGTCCATACCTTCATAATTTTAAAGGTGTTCAAACTGAACATCGGTTATTAACCCTACAGAGCATGATTGTAGGTCCTGATTCACAAAAAATAATTGCAGGCCAGTTTAATTTCAAACTTAAATTTCTTGGATGTCAGTGAAGTGAGAGTGAAGTGACTGTGCACTCTCCTGTCACAGGGGTTTTTAAAAGCTCTGTAGAGTCCTGTGCCTTTCTGTTCCATCCTCTTTGCTCTACAAAATCCCTTTCCTGGTCTCCAAAACAACCTGCGTGTCAGCTGCTGAACTCTCCTGCCTCAGTGAACGCATCCTGGAAAGGCATCTTGCAGATTTTGGGTAGTTACACCAACCAGCACTGGGTGAAACTGGTTTTGTTGACACAGCATCTGGGGTTTTGTGCATAATGGGGACACGTTACTGAGATTTCATCTCCTGCCATACAATTAATAGCCTTGAACATATGTTTTATGGGGACATTTCCAACAACCTTTGCTGGATAACGGGGGTGTTTAAAGGATGTTCCCTTTCTGCCTGCATTCAGCTGAGGAGCAAGTGCAGTTCTGAGAGGTCAGGTCTGGTGGTAAATGTTTCACTTGGGTTTTATGGCTGTGTTTCCTGATGTTTTCTGGCAAACAGGAAATTAGGAAAGGCAGCAAAATCCTGAATGCATTTAATTCCTCCCATCTAAACCAAATAAATTCAGACTGCAAACCAGGCACATGTGTGTATTTCTAGTAGCAGAGCAGTCACATAGCAAAGGTAATGCCATTTTCCCTGTTGCTGTCAGGGCTTTTAGATTTTGTGTTGGAGAAAATTCCTGAAAAGTATCCTCTAGAGGAAAACCAGAAAACTTTTCTTGTACAGAAAATCATGCTAGTTGATTGCACTTGTTATTTCTGGCCTGACTGGTTTTCAGATGGATTTATTTTATGCTAATAGGGAGCTTAGAACCTTTACTTCTCTTAAGCATAAAAGACATATAGGATTAGCCTTGGAGCCAGAGCTTGTGATTCCTCTACAACATTGCAATTCGGTGCAACAAAATAGTGATTTTTTTGTTGTTCCCAGTGAAATAAGTAGAAGTAGATAATGTTACATTTTGGGGCAGTTCAAAATGTTTTGAAATGTTGTTTTGCCTGCAGTTATTTATCCCTTTAACTAGATTTTTCAATTTAGATATTTTTTTAGATGAGCCACAGTTCACTCTTTTGTATTTCAGAATGAAACAGACTTTTATTTTAAAAATTAGACACCAAACTCCTCCCTTGCCCTGCTTATTGCTTGAAATTTGTTAGGGCTCCTATTTATTGCAAATAACTAAAAATGAAACAGTTTTGCTCACTGTTTAAAATTCACAAATTTTTAAGAGATTTTTTTTTTTTCTCATTGTCCACTTTGGCTGGGAGGAGTGGTAAGGAGAGTTTACCTACACCATGTATTCCTTATTTTTTTTGTAGAAACTTAATTAATCCTCCAATGGCTTCAGTATAGGACAGCCAAGGGGTTGTTGTATTATAAGTGAGTTTTTTTCCTTGAATAATGCAATATAAAACACAAACAGTGGAGTATTTATTCTGTGCTCCCTGCCCATGTTTCCCCTGATCACAACCAAGCTGAGCCTTTCCATCTGACAATATTTACAAAGTAAAAATCTATTTCAGTCAGTAAACGATATTGCTGCTAATAGCTTGGACTGCAATCCCATAAAGAGCTTAAGCATATGGATAATATCTGCTGGAGTTAATTGAGCTGCTGGCATCATTGGAATGACAGACACATAAAGAGCTGAGAGCAGGAGCCTGGTGAGCTCCTCTAAGTTGTGTTGGTGTGCGAGATCCCCCTGGAATGTGATCTAGGGACCATATCCCTCACTCACCACCTGATGCTGGGCTTCAAGATGCCTCTTTTGGGATGATTGAGCCTGACATGGCTAACTTCTCATGGAGAGTCATTAAATTATTAAAATTTTTCTCTCTTGTAGTCTGGTAGGGTCCTCATGGGTACCCCTGGGGACATCCTCAAGCTTAAAGTCATGGTGAGCCTTAGGGAAGAGGGAAGCACAGGTCTCCTCCTGACGTCACTGATACAATCATCTCTCAGAGCTGATACCTTTTTCTTTGTATGAATTAGGTGGAAAAAGCAGAATGGCCAGAAAACAGGGAGAATATGTTGGGAACCACTTTCGTAACTGTTTTTTAAGCTCTATCTTAGGCAAATCAAGCTGTGTTTGAGCAGGCCGGCTCTGGCCATGCAAATGGGGCTCCAGGGTGTTGCTGAGGTGAGTGGTGAGCCAAGCCCAGCACGTGTGGAACAGGAAATGTCTGGAACGTGTCAGTGTGATTTGGAACGATCATGAGCTTTTAGATGGTAACAAAGATCCTGGAGGGCCTGGAGCATCTCGGTGCCCAGGAAAGGCTGAGGGAGCTGGGGCTGCTCAGCCTGGAGAGGAGCCCCAGCTGAGAGGGGCCCTCAGCCCTGGCTGTCCCTGGCTGCAGGGAGGGCTCCGAGCAGGGCCCAGGCTCTGCTCCAGGCCCAGCAATGGCACCAGAGCCACGGGCAGGGACTGAGCCCAGCAATTCCCCTGCACAGGAGGCACAGCTTCTGCCCTGGGCAGGGGCCAGCCCTGAGCAGATTGTGCAGAGAGGCCGTGGAGTCTCCTCCCTGGGGATATTCCAGAGCTGTGTGCACACACTCCTGTGCCCTGTGCTCTGGGATGCCCTGCTGGAGCAGGGAGGTGGCACCACATGAGCCACTGAGGGCCCTTCCAGCCTGACTCATCTTGGGGTTCTATGATTCTCTTCCAGCAGAGTGCTGAGGTCCAGGTCTTGAAATTCATCCTTTCAGAGAGATTTATTTGATGAAGATAGGAAAAGACCATCCTCATTTATAGTAACTACCTCATACTATCAGAGCCACAAATGACTTGATTTTTCAAGACAGAAATGCCAGTTAGGCACATTCCATTGCCAGAATGAGAATTTGTGTGCTCTTTTGAGGTTTATTTCTGAAAAGCTTCCATGTGTGTTTTACAGAATCCATATGAATCACCACACTCGTGTGAGCTCAGTGGGTTTGATCTGATGGGAGACCTACTGGAGCAAGACTGGAGCTGTCCATTCCTTAGGAGTTGGTAGAACCATGGAATCCCAGAATGGTTTGGGATGGAAGGGACCTTAAAACCCATCCAGTGCCACCCCCTGCTGTGGGCAGGGACACCTTCCACTATCCCAGGTTGCTCCAAGCCCCATCCAACCTGGCCTTGGACACTTCCAGGGATGGGGCACCTACAGCTTAAGTATCACTTTATTTGGACCGCTTGTCTTCAGTGGCTGCAGTAAGAGGAAGAGCAGCAAATTAAATTTTTCCCATCACTAGCCATGGCTTCCCACACACGCCTACAGTGGCTGGAAAAAAGCACTCGGGAATAGGTTCAGGAATGGCACATCCCGAGTAAGTGAAGCTGACAGAATGAACGTGGCTCTGCCCACTTAGAAGTGATGAGTGTGGTGCTAAATAACACCCAGAGAGGTGTGTGGTGGGGCATGAAGCTGATGCTGTATTCGGGGATGGAGATCATACTCACTCATCAGGTAAACTTCTGCTTCGGGACATTACCCCGGAGTAGGAGATTTATTCCAGTGGTTTAACTTTCCTGCCCTATCAGAAGTTCTCTTTATCTTCCCAGTATATCACCTTGGCGTTTGCCTTGACTGAACTCTGCTCTCGCTGCTCTTTTTTAGTGTGTTTGCAAATCTCTCTGTCACTGCCCCTGCCATGTCTCCCAAGTCATTACTACGGTGCTTAATAAAAGGTACAGTAAAGTCATCCTCAGGATCTTTAGTTCTCAATTATTCAGAATTAAAGTGGTGCCTGGTGTCCAGAACTGTGGTGTAAACAGGAGTAATTCCATGTCAGCTAATGAAGGCAGACCTGTGGAAAATGGGGCTCTGCCTCTGATCCATCCTGCTGGGTATGGATCATGTATCACAGCAATCTCCTATCACAGCAGCAAATACAGTCCACCGTGTAATGGACCCAAGCACAGAGGTTCACATTAAAGACATTTTTCAGTCATTTAATTGAATTTGAAAATGTCACAGTAATTCAGGCTCTACTTCACTTACACCTGTACAAATCTGTTTATGGCGGCTTGATGTAATTTTGTCCATTATAAACTGGCTTAAATGACCCGAAAAGGGGATTTGTTTTCCCTTTCAATTCCCTGAAAGCTTTGAAGAAGTTAATAAAGCAAGTTCTCCATTTTATTTTTGCAGCAGGCAGAATCCTCACTGCATTTTCCCCTGTTTAGTTGTTAATTTACTCCAGTATGAAGGAGTGCAATGTCATGGCTATTAATAAATGACATAAATAAGACTTTTAATGTGTTTTGGGAACACTTTTTTTGCTGATTTTCATTCTGGACCCATTCATGAAAATGCTGGTAACCTAAAGGATTCACAGGCAAGGGGCTGATTCAAAGAGACATGACTAAGGTTTGATTTAAGCTCATATTTAGGGCAGAAGGATGGAGTGAGACTTTTATGGCATTTTTTGGGATGCAGAAGGATGTCTTCTTGAAAGATGGACAAAGCAGCAGCTCATGGCTGAGACTGACGTCAGAAGCTGAGGCTTTTTAGAGACCCACTTTGGGGAGAAATGAGTTGAATGCTCTGTTAATTGTTTTTCATAAACCTCCCCTGGGCCTTCTTTTCCCACCTTCTGCTGGCATAGTTGGGCAGAATAAACACAAACACATTCTATGGGGCTTCATGACTGCAGCACACTGACAGGATTCCTGTTTTAACTCCTCCTCTTCCTTCTCTTCTGGCTTTTTCCTCCTTTCCATGCTCCTAAAACCAACTCAAAGGTGGAACATGTTTCCTGATCTCCATCAAATGTTTATTTGTTGTCAAAAACCCCCAATAGTGGAATGTTCTGTGCCACTTCCACCCCTTACCTGTGGACTCAGCAGGCACAGCCAGTGCAGGAGGTCCAACAGCTTCCCATCGTCCTCCTGAAGGCTCTCCCAAATTCACTTCAATTACATGCAGCAACTTCTTCACTGGAAAAAATGTCTGTGAAAACTTTGTGACCCATGTAGAACATTAAGTCCAAACATATTGGGCAGTTATTAATGTTTTTCTAAAGATAAGGTACGATAAGAAGAAAAGTTTTGGGTTTTTTGTGTCCAGCCCACAAAAATAACCTGGGCCCTGCTCGGAGCCCTCCCTGCAGCCAGGGACAGCCAGGGCTGAGGGCCCCTCTCAGCTGGGGCTCCTCTCCAGGCTGAGCAGCCCCAGCTCCCTCAGCCTTTCCTGGGCACCGAGATGCTCCAGGCCCTTCCTCAGCTCCAGGAGCTCCCTGTCCCTGCTGTGCTGAGGAGCCCAGAGCTGGACACAGCACTGCAGAGGTGCCTCCAGGGCTGGGCAGAGGGGCAGGATCACCAGAGGTGCCTCCAGGGCTGGGCAGAGGGGCAGGATCACTGCAGAGGTGCCTCCAGGGCTGGGCAGAGGGGCAGGATCACTGCAGAGGTGCCTCCAGGGCTGGGCAGAGGGGCAGGATCACTGCAGAGGTGCCTCCAGGGCTGGGCAGAGGGGCAGGATCACTGCAGAGGTGCCTCCAGGGCTGGGCAGAGGGGCAGGATCACTCCCTGACCTGCTGGGAATGCTCTCCCCAGGATCCCATTGGCCCCTTCCCCCAGGACACCCCCAGGAAAATAGGGGTTTGATGAAGTACAAGGGAAAGGGAAATACTAAGGAAGAAACAAAATGAAAAAGAGGTCTTGTATCAGAATATTGGTACCAAAACAAAATGGGAAGTGCACAAGGAAATCCATGGATGGCCCTCATTTTTAAATTTCACCAAACCCAGTCTAATTAAGATTTGCCATGGATGTTGACAGACATTTTCTGTCAACCATTCTGAGGGTAAAAAATATCTTCCTGTGGAGAATTTTGACTTCTTCTAGACCAGCCAAGGTCATTAAATTATTTTCTTAAAAGCCTAAGATATGCTGAACATTGATAGATGTTTGTTTATGAGCGCTGAAAAAACAGTGCACTGTAAATGAGTTCCTATTGGTAGCGAATGAACTCTTTCATGATTATTAATGAAGTCTGGAGTTGCTATTGCTGTCTAATTATACCAAATGTATTTCTCAAGGTTCAGGGATCTACATAAATCAATAGAAGAACTGAGTCTGAAAAATGAAGTGAAAGCAGTTAATACAGTGCTTGATTGGACCGTACTGATGGCTATTAGATACTTGGGTTTTTTCTGGTTTAATTTTCTCAGTTGCTTGAGGAGTCTTTCTGTTCCAAGGCACTTTTGAATAGCTGGTGTTTTTTGGTAACCTACCTAGAAGTTATTTTTGCATTGTCGATGCAGTAACCAAGAACTCTCCCCATATAATTGCTGTGGGGTTATGGAATTTTTCCCTGCAGTGAGTTTTAATTATTCTGTGCTAATTAAGCAACTGATGCCTACTGTGAAAAATTCTCCCTTTGGAACAATGTGTGCAAAGGTGCATACATAAATTTCATAACATATGCATAAAAGCATCCTTTTTTATCTCTTGTACTAATTTCATGTCCCCATGTTGGGGCGGCAGCATGAATAAATATAACTCCTATGGCTGTATATAGAGTGCTCCAAAGACATAATATTCATCTTTTCCCATTAAAAAAAAATAGCAACATGGTATTTTTGGGCTTGTTGGATCCTCCCTTCAGCGCAAAGACTGTCACCTATTAAAAAGTTAGATAAAAAATCAGGTGCTTAATTATACTTGAGTTAAAAGGAGACTCATTGTGCCTTGCTGGAAAGTAATCCCAGGATGGTTTGGGTTGGAAGGGACCTTAAAATCCACCCAGTGCCACCCCCTGCTGTGGGCAGAAACACCTCCCACTATCCCAGGTTGCTCCAAGCCCATTCAATCTGGCCTTGGATATTCTGTGATTGCAATGACATTGAAAAGGGAGCAGAGAAAGGGCAGAGGGAGCAGAAACTGAAGGCAGATGTTTTCTTCTGGAAAGTGCATCTCCTAGGCTGTTGAATTTATAGGACAGAGCGTTGCAAGAACTGGCAAGATTATAACTGGTGATGTGGAATCACTCTCAGACCACTCCAATGGTGGGCAGGCAGTAGGAAGGAGGAAATTTGAAGACTAAATGAATGTATAAAAATGCCCGGGGAAGTAATTTCTGATCTAAATAAGGAAAACCAGATTTACCTCTTTTATTCTACCTGAAACTAAATAGATTTTTTTGATAATTGTGCTAGAGGTGAAATATATTCTCTGAGAAAACTTTCATTGGATTAAAACCCAAGCTTTTTTTTCCTGAAAGAAGTGTCAGTATAAAAAACAGATCAGCATTAGTTGTTTCCAATGATAGTTTGGAAGGGAAGATTTCTACCTCACAGCTGAAACACTGCACTGGTGCTTACGATGGAGCTGAGTGGATGGATAATTGGATAATTACAGCACTAATGGAGCCCTGGGAAAGCTGGTCCAGGTCCCTCTTCTGCTCCAGACTCCAGCAGTGTCTGCTCCATTAGGTGGGGGTGGCTGAACCCCACGGGGGATTGTGTTGGCTGTCACTGCACTGCTGCTTTCAAAACACCCAAAGTGCAGCTCTGGAACAGGAAAGCTCTGTAGGACAGGGATGGACTGGCTTGAGAGCACCCCAGAAGTGCCAAAGGACTTGATTTCCCTGCTACGAAGGACATGGAGGCTGAGCTAAGGCTGTGTTTTGGGGTGAACGTGGTCTAGAGCATGTCCTGAGGGTGTTGTCACACCCAGGTGGCTGCACTGGGGTGGAGTGTGACCATCTTTAACCAAGCCAGCGAGGCCAGGAGGAGTTGGAGGCTGTGCCTGGAGGAATTTGGGGTTCAGCTATTCATCCTGCAGAGGGGGACCCTTGTGAGCCATTAAAGCCACAACAGCAAAGTCCTCATGGGTGCAAAGCCCTGCTCTGGGCCGGGCCTGCCTGGCCAGGAGAGCTCTGGGGGGAAGAGCAGAGCAGACCACAGTGCCCGGGCAGCAGCATCCTGGGACCACAAATCCCCTGAGACCCCTTCCAGCCTGAGTTACCCTGTGATCCTTTAGGAAACTGGGCTGAGTACTGAGATAGAAACTTATTTTAATTTTTTAATTAAGAAATTCAGGAAAAAACCTCAAACCAGTTGTACATTTATTTTAGACTAAACCCCGAAGATGAAATCACTTGTCAGCAGACCGCTCTCTGTGTCACCTGGGTGTTCCAGCTGAGCAGACAGGTGGATATCCCAGTCCTGATCCACCTGTGGATCCAGCAGGGCTGTGGAGATCTGATCCAACCTGACAGCAACAATGTCCTGGAGTCAGGAGCTGTGGCAGCCACATCCAGTCTGTGGAAATGTGAAAATGCCATCCTAGCAGCGAGCTGTCTCAAGCAGGAACATGGGCTGCTTTCCACTTAAAATTCTCCATATGACCAAAAGAAAAAAATATCTGCGTGAATCATCTTTAGAACAGCCCATTTTTTCCCTCTTCAAATTACAGATCTGACATCTCTATAGGTTTTTAATTCAATTATCTTTAGCTCTGCTTAACTGGGAGCTCCTGGTCCTTGTAAAGGTACAGGGCAAATATTGTCTTTTGGCAGCTCAGCCTCATCTCTCCTTGTCTTGACAAGATGCTTAAAGAAACTACAGGTTTCAAAGAGGCTCATTTATCTCATCTATTACTTCAAGATACTCTGGGCAAGTTCATCACAACAATTTCCGGATTTGCCATTTTTTTGATCTTTCCATCTCTTCCCCATCTCAGCTGTGCTCCATTGCAGGAACACACAGATATGAATCAGTGCACTTGTTTTTTTTATCCGTGTGTGCTCCCTTTTAAGCTGTGCTTGGTTTTTCCTCGCCATGGCACCTGACACTCAATAATCAGAAGAGGAAAGCTTTATGTCCATTATTCCCTTTTCCTCTGTTGAAGAATCTGTACAACAAACTCTGGGACCAGTGCACATTGACAGGCATCGTCACAGAAGGCTCCTGATTGTTCTGGCTCCAGTCCCCAGAAGCCTTTTTGCTCCCTAAATTTAGAAATTTACCCCCAGAAAGGATTTCTTCTCCTGCAGAGGGTGCCAGCACTTTGAATGGGTTTTCATTTTTACGGGAGATAAAAGGGAATGTTACATTTTCCTGTGAAAATAAAAAGCGCAGCTTGCATTTGTCGAGGTTTACTCTTTGATAGTCTCCAAACATAACTTTTTAAATTGGAATTAATGCTGCTGCTGTTTGCTGGGGGGTGGCCAGCAGTGGGGCTGCTGGGATAACCCATCCTGTGATGTCTCCTTTGCTGTTCCCAGCAGAGATTCCCTGGGACACCTCGGCTCTGCTTTGAGTGTTGTTCTCAGTCCTGTAGAGAAGCTTGATGGAACATGGAATCGCAGACTCATCTAGTTTGGAAAATCCCTCTGAGATCATCAGGTCCAACTGCTCCCCCAGCACTGCCAAGGCCACCACTCACCCATGTCCCCGAGTGCCTCATCTACACAGCTGTTAAATCCCCCCAGGGATGGGGACCCTTCCTTGGGTAGGAAGGTGACACTTCCCTGTTCCAATGCTTAACCAGCCTTTCAGTGAAGAAATTTTTCCTTTTCTTTTCCTAGCTACGTGGTGAAAAAAGGACTATTCAAATGCATAAAGTATGCAATTATCTGATATGTTAATTGTTTAATTGTATGTCTCTTAATAAAGAAAAATGAAAACTGCCCAAGTGCAATACTTGACCAGGTTGGACGGAGCTTGGAGCAACCTGGGATAGTGGAAGTTGTCCCTGCCAATGGCAAGGGGTGGAATGAGATGAGCTTTAAGGTCCCTTTCCAGCCCAAAGCACCCTGTGATTCCAGGATGGATTATATATGCAATGCCTAATTGCTTTTCCAATTTTGGGGCATGACGAGAGAAGGAAAATGGTGAGGGATCTGCTTCCTCTCATCCCTGCCGCTGCCCGTGTGTAGGGTTGGGAGGTATCTGCTAAAGCACATCTCAAACCAAGCTGCAGGTCAGGTTTGGGGGGGGCAGGACAGCAGAGCAGCATCTTCCTCCTGCAGCACGTTCTGTGCAGTGACAGCCAGGGTAGCAGACTTTGGAGCATGACAGATTCCAAATTGCTCGGCTTGGTCGGATGAATTCTGGAGTGCCTCCCCTCCCCGGCGCAGGGGCTGTCATTTCCTGGAAAGGGCACCTTTGATCCAGGATCTGTTACTCTCCTGCCAAACAGACCTTGCAAATTACTAATGATTCTGGCAAAAGAGCTTTAATTTTGTGCCAGTGGGAGATTTCAGGTTAATTAAATGGTCTCGTTGCTCTGTGTTTCACCAGGTAACTGCTTTGGGCTGAGGCCGAGGAACTTTACAACTCGAGGACCTAATCCTGTCTTGACCTGAGCTTCAGCAGGCCAAGCCAATGTCTCCAAGTGCCTGAACAAGTTCTGAAACTCACTTGGAAAAACTTTGGGGCCACGCTAGGACAACAGTGTGCTCCAGGCTGTGAAAGCAACTCCTTGCTGCTTCCCACTTTTGTTAGCCTTCAAGCGAATGTCCAGAAACGTGAGAAGCGCAGCAAACCCAGCTGCCAAAGAACACGTCACATAGATCAGGGGGCTCACCTGTGCGGTGGGTGAGCAAAACAGAAAGGCAAGAAATCCCAGGGCAGAAGGGAAAAACTCCAGAGCAAGCTTTTACCTGAGGCAGTCAGTGTGTGTCTGCAGCACAAAGAGAGGAGGTGGGTGCTGTGGGATTAAAAACTGATGTAATTGGCGTGGCAGAGCACCTGCTATCAGATCCAGTCCTGTCTATGCATTGACAGTGGTGCTGAATTCCACTTCGGCTCTCCGCTGAGATAGGACGCTCAGATGGGATGGGACATCGTGCAGACATCACATCATGGATGCAGGGAGAGTCCCTACGGAGAGAAATGGGGAGGGGGAGCAATAGGGGCACTGCACATTTGCCCAGGGGGAAATCTGGAGCAAGATGAGAGTCAGGGAGCATTTGGGAGACAAAATACTGGGATTTTTCTAAGAGTTTTGTGGATAGTGTTTCTGGAGGGATTAGGTACAGGAAGGGAGGAAATTAGATGAGCTCAGAATTCAACATCCATGGCTGTCTAAAGATTTTATATCACATTTTGTGGCTCTGATAAAGTGAAACAGTGAAACAAGAACAACTGCAGAATGTAAGAGAAACATTGCTAAGATATCCAGAGGGACCTTTGCTTGTAATGGTTGCCACCACTGTTATTTCATTCTAATTCAGAAAAGAATCACATTATAATTAACAAGAAGAAAAAAAGGTAAGAATTTGGACAAAAATAATACTGACAAAAGCATTCCAGGTTCTGTTCTGAGAGATGCAGATGAAGAGAGGATTTAAGTGGAAAAGGGAAGCAAAGTAAATAGAAAATACATCCCTGGTGAGCAAAGCCTGTTCCACCTTTTACAGTGCAAGAATGATAATAATTACAACAGTATATGATTTATTCAGTTTTTGTAGCCTTTTTCCTTGCACTCAAAAGAGAGATGGGAAAAGCTCAGGAAAATACAGAGAGGTGGGAAGGGCTCTGAAACAAAAAACCTGCCTGCTATTGCTTTTTGCAGCTTTCTGCCTCTCTCCTGAAGGAATAAAAGATGTCAAATCTCCATATTCTGGGGCTCTGCCAGCTTTTCACCTCTCTGTATTTTCCTGAGCCCTTGCAGGAGTGGCTGTGCCTGGTGCAGGCGGGGAGAGGAACAGGAGGTGCTCTCACCTGGCTCCACACGCGTTCTGACCCGCCGCACCCCATTGCTCATTAATATGGCATTTTTAGGGTAGGATGGCTCCCGGCTGGCAGCTGACAAAATTGTTGGAGGTACGTGCTGCAGCTGGAGCCAGGAATTGCAGGGGGACAGGTGGAGGTCTGTAAATAAGGACACTTGGAGCCTGTCTGTGCGATGCCAAAGCCATTCCCGGCCAGGAGCGAGCTGAGCCCTTGTCCCTGCCTTAAACAGCAGGTCACTGCTGCCTGTGCTGCTGTTGTCAGCGGGAGCCAAAGGACAGGATCTGCTCAGCTTTCAAGGGGTAAGTTCACAGAATATGTAAAAGCCCCCAAACTGGCCAATTTCAGACCATTTGTACAAGTCCACTGTGGTTTCTCACCCCATCCACCTCCGTTGTCCCAGTGCCCATGGCACCTGCAGCACCTCTCCTGCTCCCCACGTCCTGCTCCTCAGCAGGACAGCACCAAAAGGACATCGAGGGGCTGGAGCGGGTCCAGGGAAGGGAATGGAGCTGGGGAAGGGGCTGGAGCACCAGGAGTGGCTGAGGGAGCTGGGAAAGGGGCTCAGCCTGGAGAAAAGGAGGCTCAGGGGGGACCTTCTGGCTCTGCACAACTCCCTGACAGGAGGGGGCAGCCAGGGGGATCAGGCTCTGCTCCCAGGGAACAGGGACAGGATGAGATGAAAAAGCCTTGGTTTGTATCAGGGGAGGTTCAGGTTGGAGATTGGGAAAATTTTCTTCAAAAAAAGAATTGTTAAGCACTGGCACAGGCTGCCCAGGACAGTGGTGGAGTCAGCATCCCCAAAAAACGTGTGGATGTGGTGGTGTAGGACGTGGTTTAGTGGTGAATATGGCAGTGCTGGGTTAATGGTTGGACTCAATGATCTTGGAAGGCTTTTCCAACCTTAACAGTTCTGTGATTCCATGATTCTAGGCCCTGCTCCTAAATCTGCCCATTTGTAAAGAACAGATCTAGGCCCGACCTAGGAGGAAAACCTCAGGAGTGTGGGTTTTGTGCAGAGCACCGTGTGAATATCCTACACCCACACTCTTTTTCCTGAAGCCAGTTTGCATTTAGCTACCTTGGGCTTGGCTGTAAATCCCATTTTTGCGCTGTAGCTTTTCTTACGCCTTTTCTCTGGTCCCTGCATTCACATTGCTACTTCATATTCTGATGTTTTGGCATCTACCTTTGCAAACTGTTAAAAGTCAAGATTGCCTCGTTGAGTTTGAAGGGCAGAGCAGTCCGGCACTGATTTTTCTTTGACATCTGCCTCATGAAATCAGCTCTATTGGTTCAATATGACTTATGGGCCATTTCAATTTTTTGGGATTCTGGTGGGGTTTTTTCCATTGATGTGGAGGACTACAGGCCGTGCATGGCAATAAGTTCAACCCAATCTATGTAGCAGGCTCAGGAGGTGGATTAGAGCAATATTATCAAACCATATCAATTTTTATGCTGGTCCATTAATGAAGTTCGTGGGTCTGCTCTGTTTATAGACAGCGTTGTTTGGTGTGTCATAGATCATTTTCTGCCTAAGTGAAATGATTATTGCAGACGTGCAATCAATGAAATGTTTTTCTTCCAATTGGCACACTTGATTTTCCTCGTGAAATTTTGCTCAGGCTTTAATGGGAATAAATTTCCAGTCCAGCCAGGCTCTGAGGACATCCAGTAAGGACACTGCAAAGGTCTATCCTTTGCCAGCAGTCACTCAGTAGCAACAGTTCCTCAGGAAAGGAGCTGGGAATTCCAGTGGATCGTGCTTTTGGGAAAAGGCAAACATGAGATGTGGATGTTGAAACAGGGAGATGGTTCAGAAGTGATACAAATTCGCTGCATTTAGTGGCAGTGGCTGAGCACCAAAGTTCAGGGAATTGAAACTGAATCAGGGGGTGTCCAGAGGCAGAGAACAAGAGTCAAGCTTCAAAAACCATGACCCAGAAGAAAAGATTGAAGTAATTATGTGGGTTAACTTTAGAAGAGAAAAGACAGAAGGGAAACACAACGGCCCAACCTCCCAGCATGTCAGCAGCTGCTGAGCAGTTTCTTCCCCATGTCAGGGCAAAAACTGAGTTGGCTTGGATGGCAGAAAATTTAATTTAATAATACAGTTAAATTAGGCTTATCATAATATTTATAATAGTTTGAAATATGTGTTGGAATAGATTTTCTAGAAAGATTATATAATCTCAGTCACTGGATGTTTTAAAGACCAAGGTCCATATATCCAAGGGGAATACAGCAGAGATACAGGGTTTATAACCTTTCCTCAGTCTTTCCATATTTCTTTTCCTGCAACACACCTCTTTGTACATACAAAAATAACACGTATTTTCACTTTTTTCTTCCCAATTTTGACATGCAGGTTTTTTTTGTGTAAAGTTTGCTCATAGATGGTTTCACTTAAATAACATTCCCAGCGGGCTTTTCAGAAAGTCTTTTTCTGGGAATAGAAGTGCCCAGATATTTGTGAATCACAGAGACACAGAATCCTGCAATGTTTTGGGTTGGAATGGACCTTAACAATCCTCTCATTCCAACCCCTACCATGGGCAGGGACACCTTCCACCAAGGAAAAGAAGTCACCAAACTGGTGAAGAAGGGAGAAACTGTATCTCAGATTTTTGAAGGAAGGCTCTGGCCTGGTCTGTGCTGCCCCTGTATCGGGGGTGCTACTATGATAAAATAATTAATAATTATACAGTTATTAATTCAGATTTAGTGAAGAATCAATCACGTATAAATTTCCATGTTTCTGTCTTGATGAAGAAGAGTTTTGCCTGGATAATGAAGTGAATTTCATCCGACAGTAAGATCTCCTGTGATGGCAGCAAACAACATGTTGATGTCTCCTGGTTACTTACAGGTCACTGAGCCTTTTGGAACATCTTTTCAATATCTCTGGATTCTTTCCACTGAATTTAGTTTCCTTTCTCTGAGCACAAAAAATAAAATATTCAGTTGTAATAACAAATCCTCTGATGGCATGAAAACATTATTAAACAACTTCAATAACCTCTAGAAACATAAATGTAATATAGGAGAAACATTCTTTTACAAAAGTCGATTGGAGGTATGGTTTTGATGCAATTTGTCAAATCCATCTTGTTTCTAAAGAGTGATGGAAGTTAATATCGATTGCCATTTTAAAGCCCAGCTTGTGAGCTTTGTTCCACTCAGCTGCCAGCATTGTCATTCCCAAGGTTTATTTTTCCTGTGCTCTCAGATCACGGAGGCTACTGGAGCATGTTAGGGCTGGTAATAATACAGCTACTGATAAACAAAAGCTGCGAATATCAGCACAGCAGAATGAAGTGGAATAAGAAAATCTCTCCCTGCGTGTGGGCTGTGAACATGTTAAGAGCACTAATCAAAATTTATTTAGGGAAAAACTCCTGTAGTAACAACAGCAATCTGCCCATGGTATCAGTTCTTTCTCTAATCTGCCAAAAATGAATAGTATCTGTCAATTATTTGATCTGAGATTTTGCCATCTGACCGATAGAAGCATGAATTCCAAAATTAAAAAAATCATTATTACCTATCCCTGTCTTTTCAAGTATGAAACTTTACCCTACTACCTTTATTTAAAAGGATTTCTCTTTTGACACATCTGTGTTTCTCCCTGGAGGTGTCCTCACTGTGCAGTTCTCGGAGCAGGGAAGTTATGGCAGACCCCTTTTTGCCGTTGTCACGTTCCAGTGTCCCTGCAGAGCTGGAGCCCTGGTGCCTCAGACTCTTGGCTTCACAGGCAGAGGGACACGAGAGATGCTTCCAGAGCAGCACCACAAACTCCAGCCTTACACCGAGCACGCTGTGTAGGCACGGGGGCAAACGGAGCCCAGAATTTAGTCTAAAATGCCAGAAGGACAGCAGATCCCAGATTTGAGGTACTGCAACCCACAAGTCGATAGGCAGGGATGCTGCTAACCTGTGGACCTGCAGGAATGCAGGAACAGGAGTCCCTTCTCCACCGTGAGCTGAAAGCCCCGAGCCTTTCCTTCACGGGAGGAATAAAAGATTCCCAGATAAAAACATCTCTGCCTCGTGCTGTCAGATGTCTTGATGTACTCGACACACTGCTACAAAGTGCTCAGAGTGCTGTTCTTCCCTTGAATTGCTGTTTTCCATGGGAAGGTTGCTCAGCTGGAAAATGTCTTGGCTGGCAGACCCTCAGGAGGTCAAGCAGCGCATCACTGTCGGGCCAAGTTACAGCCTCAGCCTCCTGCCTCCCCAGATCTGCTTGGGGTTTTTTTCCATCCATCAGGACAGTTTTCTCCCTATCCTGATGAGACACAGAACGCTGCAGTTGCCTGTGCAAGTGAAGGCTTTATTAGCACATCTCCTTTGCACTGTCTGCTGATTGATGGGGCAAACAACCCCAAACTCCACATGGGTGCAAACTTTCCATTACTTCGCTGCCCTCGGAGAAGCATCACCCTAAAAGAAAAGCCTCACAACATGATCTGTGTATGCATAAAGTGATTTATTTCAAAGGCACACTGTATTAGCAGTGCTTCCACCCATGTGCTCTTCCCCTGACAGAGACAAATTGCTATCTCAGCAGCTGGTCCTGCCAAGGCAATTTGCACTTGCTTTGCCAAGTGACAGGAAACTCCACTCTGTACCCTTGTCCCCCCTGAGTTGTCTTGTTAAAGCGTTTTTGGGCTGCAGGAGCTGATCTGCAGCAGTCAGCCGAGGCACTGGGATGATCAAAGGGCTGGGAAAGTAGTGAGGAATTTTCCTGCTGAAGGGAACTTTTAAACCACTCCCCCCCCCATCATTTGGTCTGGATGCTTAATCCTATTTAAATAACAACATGTCAAACATGCCCAGTCATCAGCTAGCAGGTGTCCCTGCTGAGACTTCCAGCTTGAAGTTTTCCTGCGTCTCTGGTGCAAGGATTTTTTTCCAAATATTGACTTTTAGTTTTCAAGGTTACTGATGATGTGCTCAGGCACAAGAGTTGTTCAGCCCACATCAGGAAAAGAGGCACCTAAGAAGATGGATGCATTTATCAGGCAAATGATCTGGCTGGATATATACCTTTGGATTTACCTGTAAGACCTTGTTTGAATAAATCCCTGTTTTTCTGTAATTACCTGTGCAAACAGCCATGAGCCCTTGTCTTTCAGCTCCTCAAAGAAGGAGCTCTAATTTATGATGTTTACACAGCAGTGTCTGTGTGCTGGCACCAAACAGGCTTCAATCTTCATCTCCCCCAAGAAAAAAAAATCTTATTAAATAACAGTGAGAAACCTACAGGATCAATTGTGTGACAGTGCCTAATGTTGCACTTCCAGCTCCAGGTAAGCCAATTACTGGAGGCATGGAAAAGGACGAACTTCAGGGAGCTCTGCTCCATCCTTTTGCTGCTGGTGGGAGAAAGGAGGGCAAAGCTGGATTTCTAGATCAGACCGAGTGACCTGAGCTGGCTGTTTTGGCTGTGACAGCCCTGAGGCTGTCACACCCTGCCACAACTTCTTTCAGGACACCTGTTCCATGATTTAATAACTCAGGTGCTTGCAATTCTGTGGCTGAACTAAAATTAGATGCCACGTTTGAGCCATTAGTCTGGCTCTGTGTGCCGCAGGAGCAACACTCCAGCAGTGCTGTGAGAAACAGTGGTGATTTTTTTTCTTTTTTGAGAAAACAAGAACAACTAAATTAGTGCAAAAAACCCCCAACCCAAGCACCCAACCAAGAAAAAACCCCAAAAAAACAAAACAGAAAAGCTTGTTTTCTCTGTGTACAGAGAATTTAAAAATCTTCATAGCAGTAAAAAGTTGGGAGGGAGGAAAAGCAAATAAATCAGATGTTTCTATGGTGCTCTTAGGTGAAAAGCTGACTCTGGCAGTGCTCAAAGTGCTTGGTAACCTTTTGTCTGAATATTTCACAATCATAAAAAGAAAGAACGAAGTACTCAACCTCTTCTCTTTTTTTTTTTGGTCAAATTAGGCCCAGAACAACTATTAAATGCATTAACTGTTCTGTGCTACTTTGGCAAATTATTCTTTCACATTTTGGGTGCTGTTTTGGGGTTTTTTTGAATAGATGTGGGTTTTTTGCAGTGTTCATCACACCAATCTCTGGCTTCCTGGAGTCTTTGTCATTCCGAACATGCCACCTTCTCCTCAGGGCCTTGCCTGCTCCACGGCCAGCCAGCTGGAATGATTCTAGCCAAAGATGATTAAAATAACAAATGGCAAGCAGTGGAGAGCAAATAAGGAGTATTGAACCCCTGTCTGCGCAGGTAGGGCCGTGCTTGCACACGGGGACAGATATTGGGATAAATGGCTGTGGCCCAGGAGTGGTGTTTGCAGGAGCTGGGAAACAAGGAGGGTGTTATGAAAACAGCTGGATGAAGGGTTGTGGATTGGAGCAGACCAAATGCTGTGCCCAGGACACCTCAGCTTGGCTGTCCCAACCCTTATTCCTACAGATCCCTGCGTGGTCACTTTGCTTTGGGGATCAGTTGGAGCTTTGCCAGCTCCAACAGGAACACAATCAGTTTTCACAATAACATTTAGTTGAGATCAGTCTTCATCTTCCAGGATTGCCTTTGTCAGCTGCTTCAATTAGATCCTCTTAATGTCCACATTAATAAATGTTATTTAGTGGGACAAATTTATATTTAGATGGGAAAATGTATTCAGTGCTACCATTTAGATGCAATTCAACTGCAGCTTTTTGATATCCATAGACACATTCATGTGATCAGAGAATCACAGAACAGACTCAGAACATCCTGAGCTGGAAGAAGCCAAAAGAACAAAGTCCAGAGGAGGCACCAAGGTGATCAGAGGGATGGAAAGGATGGGAGAGTGGGGATTGTTCAGTCTGGAGAAGAGAAGCTTCAATATTACCTCATTGTGGCCTTCCAGTGCCTGAAGGAGCTGACAGGAACCATGCAGAGAGACTGTTTACAAGGGATGGAGTTACAGGAGAAGGGGGAATGGCTTCCCACTGCCAGAGGGCAGGGTTAGATGGGATGTTGGGAAGGAATTGTTCCCTGTGAGGGTGGGCAGGCCCTGGCACAGGGCGCCCAGAGAAGCTGTGGCTGCCCTGGATCCCTGGGAGTGTCCAAGGCCAGATTGGACAGGGCTTGGAGCACCCTGGGCCAGTGGAAGGTGTCCCTGCCCATGGCAGGAGGTGGCACTGGAAGATCTTTAATGTCTCTCCCAACCCAAACCATTCCATGATTCTGTGATTCCATGATTCAGGTATCCATGCAGTCTCTGTGCTTGTGAAAATGAATATGATCAGGTAAACATTGAAAAATTAAATCATTCACAGAGAAATCAAACAACTTCCTGAGACTCTTGTAATGGTTTCCAAGTTGGGAGTCATGAAAGATTGACTTGTGTAAGAATTTTTTTGTTCCCATCTTAAATTCTCTTTCTATCTTGGAGAGAACTCCTGGCAGCCTTCTCTTAAGTGTAAGTGGATATAACTTTCCAAAACTTCATTAATGTCTCACTGATTATCAGTAGCTGAGCTTTTATTAATGTATGGTGAATTTAAGCTTCTTTCCTATGATCATCATCATCTCTGAAAGTGTTCAAAAAACTTTTGGATGTGGCACTTGAGGACACGGTTTGATGTTGAATGTGGTGGTGGTGCTGCATTTATTGTTGATGATCTTGAAAGTATTTTCGTACCTTAATGATTCAGACAAAGAGAGAACTCATGAACTCTGGTGTCATCTCTTTCACGCTCTTTCACTTATTTTGCAAATCCTGTGGTGTTCAAACCAAAATACGCTGGTGAATTTTCTGTATTAAAATCAGCAGCGTGATGGGTGAGGGGGAAAATGTTTATAAATAGAAGAAGAAGGTTGTAAACCAGGACTAAAGTGGGCGTAATGTCTGTTGTCTGCCTCACACCAGCACCTGGGGCAGATTTTCCCCCTTTTCTAAACTGCAGAACTTGTTAAAAGTGTGTTAAGTAAGGAAAGGCAATTTCAATCAATAATCTGGTCCTTGTCTGACAGCTTTGGTATTGGATACATATTCATACCCTCCTTCAAAGCTGATTCCTCTTTATTCTTCAGAGGGTGAGAGCCTCATTGCTAATCAGAACACTATTCCTACTTATAACTTGTAGCAAATGAATCTCAGCCAGTTGTTTAAATTGAAATTTTTAGCTGCCAGTCAAGACAGGTCAAATGGGAAATGAAAAAAATTAAGATCACTGACTAAAAAGAACAAACACCTCTATGCATCCACCTGTGGCTCCACGTATTCTCTGGGGTGTTAACTCCATGCAGATGGCAACTATTCACATGGCTTTCCTATCTTAAGGAATTATTTCAATTCAAAGCAAATAAACACTTTAAAAATGCCATCTACTCACTGCAATTGACTTTGCCAGCAGGTTAAAATATCTCTAAAATGAACGTTCACTTCAGACTGGGATTTTTGATGACTAAAGTGACTCAACTGTGTCTGCAGCAATTGTCTCCACTGTTTCTCTGGGAAAAAAAAAATCCCAACAAAACAACCAGCAGCCCTGGTATGGAGAGAAATCTCAGATTTATTTATATAGCAACAGGAAATACAGGCCCTAAACACTGAGGGCACCACATGCAGGATGCTTCACAAACAGAAATAATGAGCAGCTCTTGTCTCAATGAATTTTGAGTTGATGACTCCACCAAAGGCCGGAGGAGAAATAGGAGCACGAAGGTCTGGTGGCTGCTGTAAGGGCCTGGAGGGGGTTATTGGCAAAAGGAGGGTTAGAAGGCTCCCCAGTCCCCCCCAGCACTACTTTAAATCAATAAATGCTGGGTTGCAGCCTCCAGGTGCTGCTAATGTGAGGAATTAAAAACAATTCCAGCTATATGATAACCTCTGATATCCTGAACTGGGCCATTTTATCTCACGGAAACACCTTTCCCAGCTCAGAGAATTATGGAGCACTTGCCCTTAAAGCCTTGGTAATTGCTGCAGGTAACACCTTGGATAACTCAGCCCCGGCTTTGCAGAGCTCCGAAATGTCCCTCGTGGAGTAATATAGGGAAGGGAGGTCACAGTGCCAATGCAGGGACATTTATCTAACAAAGGCAGCATTTGATATTGCACCTCACTTTTTGTTCTCACGCTGGGAGACAAGGACAAAGGACACTCGAAAATTACAACCTTTTTAGAGTTAATAGATGTAGGTGGCTCTCAGAGCATAAAATGCTTAGCTGAAATCTGAAAGCTCCTCTGTCTGACACATTTTTACCTCTAAACATTGGAATTATCTGACTGAAATCAGTGAAGTCATTAATTTACACTGGCAGACAGAGGAATGCCAACAGAGACAGGAGCATCCCTGTCACCAGGCAGTAGAGGACGCAAATGGCTTCTCTAGATACATTCTACTTTTTCCTATTTTTTTTTCCATCAATAACCCAATCTCTCTTCCTGTGTATCATTGCAACAAAAGCTTCTGGAGACAGACGTGCTGCCCCTGAGTTATTCCCTGACTCTGGTTTTTCTGCTTTAATGCTGGAACCCTGAAAAAGCAGAAAAGGATTTTGACAATTGAAGTTGCTCTCGGTGCCATTGTAATTTACTTGCTCAGATAAATGTCTTTTACACTTGGGTAATTTCTTTGCATTGTGCGTGTTATTCATAGTTGAGTGAAGTTGAAAATCCTAAAAGATGCTTTAACTTGGCTCTTTCTACTTGGAATTGCTTAAGAAACGTTTATGGGATTATTGTTTTGCCTCGCTCTTTACTCAGTCAGTCTCAGTTGGAAGAAAGAAGATGCATGTAACAAAAAAGAAAGGAAAACTCTCAAACATATCCTGCAGCAAAGCAAGGCAGGCTTATTGGGGATGGGGATATTTGAGCAGGGCTTGAAGGGGACTGTGTTATGCTCTCTGATGGTGTTTCAGGGGAATTTAGGGATGAGATAGCCCCAAGAACAGAGCCACACTGCTGAGGAACATAAAATTTATAATTTACCAGGTGGGATAGGCAGAGCAGGAGGGTTGTGATTTCTATGATAAGGTTTCTGCTGCATGACTTTTATCCTCGGACACTCACAGATTTCACACTCCCCAGTCCTGCCCCCGTCCCTGCCCCATTTGGGACCAGCACCAGGGACCCAGGGGACAGGAATGCTCATCCCACTGCCGGCTGTGTCTCTTCCCGGGATGCAGCCCAGCTCCTGCACTCTGGGCGTGGGCTCCTACAGGACATTCGAAGTCTGTGTAGAGATAAGCCCACAAGGGGTTTGTTCTTCCCTACTTAGTGCTTTATAACTCGGCTGGTTGGCCAAATCCTCACAGGCCTGGGCCAAGCTCTCTGTTCCCACCCCACACGAGCCAATTCCTGCTGTATTTGGGTCACTCTCAGCCTTTGACCCCCTGCCCAATATCTATTAGAAGGTTCTAGCATTCCTAAATCATTAGAGCAAGTCCAGAGCTTTTTGGGTAGGTTTTCCCCACAAAAAATAATCTGTGGTTTTGCTTCCCTGCACGTGACAGAATCAACTCATGAGCTGGAGCTGGACAAGTGTGGCCAAGGTCTCAGGAATCTGAGTGATGCTTTCAGGGAAGGTTCACCCCATGACAGCAATTTATTGCCTTTATCAGTTATTTGGAAGAGGGAGCTCAGTTGGTGGAGGGGCAAATCCACAATGCAAAGAGTACAGAGGCAAAGTTGACAGATGGTTGACAAAAATGTAACCTTCATTTTTCCGTTGACTGAGCCACTGCAAATGATACGTATTTCAACAGAGCCAAAGGAAAGGTCTTCCATTTTGTGGTAGAAACCCACTAGAATATCTTGCTGATAGCAGCAGACTCGACATCAGAGGAAATATTTACACCAAAAGTGGAATGCTGTGGGGTTTTTTTTCCTAGACACTCGATGGGATTTGATGAAAGAAATTAATTCAGGGAAATTTTGTGTCTTATGCTCCTTAGGACCTCAAAATCAACAAATCTTTTTCAAAGGACTACAATAATGTTGTGAGAGGAGTCTTGCACAGGTGAAGGAAAGTTGAGTGGAAAAGAAGGTTCTTTCCTCTAAAGAAATAACCTAACTTAGAAACAAAGCAACCCCAAAAAACCACAGAGGCAAACTAATAGTATAAAATAACCTGGATAATAATAATTTGCTGATTTGCTGTCAGTCTGGATCAGATCAGAAGAGGAGTGGGGTGATTATATCTTGCAAACTGAGCAAAAGCATTAAACGGACCTATTTTATTACTCAGAGCGGGAAACTCCATGCAAACCCCCTACAGCTCTGAGGGAAATACAGGTCTGATTTCTGCCAGGTGCTGAGCCTGCTGTCTGCTGCTCAGGAAACCTGAAGCCATGAATAACTTAATACCTCTCCAGTGCTGTGGTAAAAGCGAGTCCCTCATTTTTGGGAAGCTGGGTCAGAAATGGGAGGCAGGTGGAAACAAAGCCGTTTAGAGATGGTCTTTAATTGCAGAACTTCAGAGAAGGGGCAAGAAAAGGCTCTCCTTTATCTGCACCACCCTTGGAGTTTGGGCCATTTGGAAAGATTAGACACTGTATATATGGTGCATCCCAAGTGGGACAAACCTCTGCTCCAATCATCAGGCACCAGAGCCTGCTGGGGACAGCTCCATTGAAACCAGAGGAAAAACCCCTCTTGGAATCAGGGCTTTGAGTCCATTCCTGTCTGTCCTCAGGTGGCACCTACGTGCCACTGCTTCTGACTTCACACTCTGAGCATCTTAGAATGGGCTCTGAAATACTTATTTTTATTTTTTTAAATCTTTTTTACTCTTTTAAAGGCATCTTTATGGAGCACATTGTGGGTAAGGCCCTGACAAAACAATCCCTTCACTCCACGTCATTTTGTGCAACATTCCAGAGATTTTTGAGATTGTAAAACTTCAGTGAGAACACCTTCATAAAAAAATCAAACTGCTTTTGTGTACTATTGAAGCCCAGTCCCCTTCTTCCCTTGTGCCCCACATCTCCTGCTCTGCTCTGAAACAAACTTTTTCTCAGCCTTCTAATTGGGCTTTTTACATCTCTCTGTGGTACCGAGTGATGGTACCTGGACTACTTTCATCTGCAAAGCACCATTTTCACAGCCACAGCTCCCAGTTTGGGTATTTTTCATGTTTTGCTCTGTATGTACCATTGCTGTTACAGTTGTGCAGCAGCAGCAGGAAAAAGAGAGGGTGAAAAGGAGGAGTTGGGAAAGTGAGGCTGGTGGTGAGGACATGGGGAAAAGGGAGGTGCACATAACAACCCCCCTGCCCCAAGCTTCTGCTGGGCTTTGATAGAGCAACCTGGGCTGGTGGGAGGTGTCCCTGCCCATAGCAGGGGGTGGGACGGGATGGGCTTTGAGGTCCCTTCCAACTCAACACATTCCCAGATTCTCTGATTCTACGATCGGTGCAGTGACTGCAGCTATTAAATACTGGAATTTCCTGAATTCTGGCATATAAAATCCAGCCCTTTTTTCCAACTGAAGGTCAAAGACTTTTCAGTTTTAACTCCATACTTTTACTCAGCTTATGGTATTATTCAGATTAGGGTGTTACTTCTTTTGTTGGTTATTTTAGGGATCTATCCACAGATTTTCTACAATATGAGAATCCTTTGGCAGAGCCACAGATTTCCAGGGGTTTAATGTTCATAGCTGGCAAATACAGGAAAACCAGCTCAGCTGAATTATCCTTTTCTTCTGGCTGTCCCTGTGACCATGCACACCTGCACACAGGTGCAAAAATCCACATGCATGTTAAGGAACCTGCTACTCCTAATTAAGTCTGGCTGCTTGACAACATTAACCACCTCTTCCAACTCCTGCATATTCAGGGAGTTGTAACAGATTCTTGCAAATATTCCAGGAAAGGGTCACAGCCTCAAGGCTGCCAGAGCTCCAGGAAAGTTTGGACAATGCTCCCAGGGATGCACAGGGTGGGATTGTTGGCGTGTCTGTGCAGGGCCAGGGGTTGGACTCCGTGATCCTGGTGGGTCCCTCCCAACTCGGGATATTCTGTGATTCAATGAAATACGAAAGGACTCAGTCTTAAATCCAAACAGGATGTTGTAAAACAACCTAAGGCGTGACCAAACTGCTTCACGGGCAAAGTTGCTTATCTCTACTTTTGTTTCAGCCAAAGAAGCTGTTTTGCCATGGCAGCACTGCTAAATGGCACGAACCGCTTTTGGTCTGAGGATATATTTCAGTCAGAAAGCAATTGGGGGAAAATCTACTGCTTTGCAAATCTCCCCATAAATTTGAGAGCCCACTTACCTTGCAGTGAAGGGTTATTCTGTAGAGTGAGAGGGAACAGAGTCCCTGTAGTTGCCATCTAAGTTGAATTATATTTAACCTGGAGAATAAACTCGGCATAAGAGTTATGCTGCACCATTAAAGTGGAGCCTATGTGCCAGCCTTGAAATGACTGTAAGGTCATCCACAGCCTCCCACCAATTACTCTTGTGCTAACCCCAATAACCAGATTTTAGGTAAATCATAGATACTTGCACTGTTCCCAGACTTTTCCCAAAGACTTGGAGAGATGAGCAATTTAAAATTGAGAGTTTAATGGAAACGCTACAGATACCAAGTGAAAAAAATGAAACTGAGGAAAATCAGTCAAATGTAACTTGGAGAGAGAGAGTTTGCAAGGGCCTGGAGTGTCAGGACAAGGGGGAATGGCTTCCCACTGCCAGAGGGCAGGGTTAGATGGGATATTGGGAGGGAATTGTTCCCTGTGAGGGTGGAGAGGCCCTGGCACAGGGTGCCCAGAGAAGCTGTGGCTGCCTCTGGATCCCTGGAAGTGTCCAGGGCCAGGTTGGACGGGGCTTGGAGCAACCTGGGATAGTGGAAGGTGTCCCTGCCCATGGCAGGAGGTGGCACTGGATGAGCTTTAAGGGCCTTTCCATCCCAAACCATTCCATGAATCCATGATTCAGGTATCCATGCAGTTTCTGTGCTTGTGAAAATGAATATGATCCAGTAAACACTGAAAAATTAAATCATTCACAGAGAAATAAAACAACTCTCTTATAACGGTTTCCAAATTGGGAGTCATGAAAGATTGACTTGTGTAAGAATTTTTTTGTTCCCATCTTAAATTCTCTTTCTATCTTGGAGAGAACTCCTGGCAGCCTTCTCTTAAGTGTAAGTGGATATAACTTTCCAAAACTTCATTAATGTCTCACTGATTATCAGTAGCTGAGCTTTTATTAATGTATGGTGAATTGAAGTTTCATTCCCTATGATTCAACCACTTTTTCCTCTTCCTTCTACTTTCAGCAGATGGATCATTAAAGGGTCCCTATAGCATAAACTTATTTAAAGATATTCCTGACTGCTTTGGCAATAGAAAGAGACTTGGAATTTAGTTTCTAAAAGTCAGTATCCCCTCATTTAATGTAATTACAAAACTACATAATTTTTAAAAATGAGACATTAACTCCACATTTATGATATTTAATGCTCTTGGTGTGCAGATGGAATGCATGTAAATGTGAAATTTAAAAAATGGTATTTTAGAAACACTCTACTCCAGGACCTTCTGTACATGACTTAGGGGAATCGGCAGCAAATCCATTCAAGGCATGAGTTATGGATGATAAAAATCCAGGGAACTTGTCTAATAAATAATGGCACTAAAACCCTCTTCCACAGTTCTTATTTCTAATGTGGAAATGTGCAGCCTGGTGTGACTGAAATGTAAATCGTGTGCCCTGAGACCTGTTCTCCTGGGGGAGGATGAGGGGATGGATCCTCCTCAGCCAAATCACGGCAGTGGAAGCCCAGTTTCCATCCTGGATCATCATGTCCAACTTTTGACCCTATCTGTGAGTGACCTGAAGTTTTGCCCCGCAGTTGTGAGACTCTACCTGTGGAAAATCGCTGCCTTTGGATTGTTTCCTGAGCCTTTGTCAAGTGCCACACCACCCTAACTGCTGGCACCAGGGATCCATCACAGGGATCCACATGGATCCAACATCCCCTTCCAAGCTGACCTGACTGTAACAGACATCCCAGGCTCAGTTCTCCCCCATGAGCTGAGCCTCTCTGTGGTGTCAATTGCATGAAATTCACACTTGTTTGCATCCTATGTGGAATCTGGCTCCCTACATGCACTAAATATTTAAATACACACAGATTACATGTGATAACAGGATCAAAAGAAACGCTCCTGATGCACTACCAGGAGGAAAAGTAGCACAGAAATAAAACCCAAGGAGTCTGTGCTGTGCTGTTTCTCTTCTCTGTATTTCACTGTCATTTCTGCTGTTGCTGCTGTCCTGTAACAAGAGAAAACTCTGCCAATTTAAGGTGATGCTTTAAAACTCCCATGTCATCCTGGAGGTTTGAGCTGGCCGCTGGTATTTCTTGCAGTGAGAAAAGAGGTGTGCAGGAGTGACTCATATTCAATGTCTATTATAATGTCATTCCAGATTCTGGGCTCTGACAGATGCTTGAGCTGCAGAGGAAGGGTCATGAGTGACAGAGTCATATAAAGAGAGGGAAATGAGATGTCAAGGCAACTTAATGGGGCTCTTTGGATATTACAGCTCTCCTGGCTTGGGTCAACCCCCAGCAAAAGTGTACTTGGAACCACAGAAAAAACATGCTTGAAAAAAGAGGTTAAATTGTTGGGAAAAAACGGTTAAACAGGCTAAACTGTTGGGAAAATTTTAAAGGCTCTAGTTCCACCTCCATTGGCTTAGATGGTGTTGAAGGAAAGGGTGAGGGAAGCTACCACAGGCAGTTTACCTCTTGCATCCAAACCAAGAATTATAGATTCATAACATTTTTCAAGCTAAAACTATGTTTTTATACTTTTTTTTTTAACTTAGGGCAGTTTTCTTTCATTTTTCTCCTTATAAATAGGATCAAAGCTTTCACTCAATCTCAAAGTGGCTTTTTTGTTCTGTTGTTGAATTATAAAAATCAAACCCAAACCCAGAGAATTCTGAGTTCAGTAATTGCAAAGCAGCTCATATTTTTATCCCACTCTTTTCCTCTGTTTTGCCTTCATTGAGAAATGTAAAGGGTTGAGAAAAGGAACTTTTATAATTAAAAATTATTCACAAAAAAGTGAGCAAACCAGGACATCAGACTTTCCACTAATAAGCTGCTCCTTTTTTTCTTCCACATCATTAATATCCCTTTTGCTAAAGTTATTAAGATGAAAAATGGTCATCAATACTTTAGTTTTATAATCAGAAATGCACTTATTTCTTATACACATAATTCCTTCTGACATCACTCACCTTAATCTCGCATTGTTTGCGCTTCAGCAGGCTTTGACACTGCTGTAATTATCTCCTGCTGTTTAATAAAGCACTTTGATTTGGAAGGCAGAACCAAAGCCTAACTGATGACCAGGAGACAAGAAAGTTGGCACGGGAATTGGCATGGATTTGCATCCAGTGGGAGCATGGAGCCATTTACATGGCCTGTTATTTGCATCAGGTGGAGTGTCTGGAGATTTTTTAGGCTGGGACTCGCGCCTTGCAATGAGACTGGCAGGGAGAGCTGGTCAGGCTGTGTGGGAGAACATCCCTTTGCCAGGCACAGCGGGTGCATCCCACCAGCACCGTGTCAGACACCTCGGGAAGGAGCTTTTGGTGTGGAGTGGCTCTGAAAGTGCTGCGGCCTCTTTCTTTTGTGAACAAGGAAAAAGAGAGCTTTCAGGAAACATGGAGAGTATTTGCAAGGGTCTGTAGTGACAGGACAAGGGGGAATGGCTTCCCACTGCCAGGGGGCAGGGTTAGGTGGGATATTGGGAAGGAATTGTTCCCTGTGAGGATGGGCAGGCCCTGGCACAGGGTGCCCAGAGAAGCTGTGGCTGCCCCTGGATCCCTGGCAGTGTCCTAGGCCAGGCTGGACAGGGCTTGGAGCAACCAGGGACAGTGGAAGGTGTCCCTGCCCATGGCAGGGAGTGGCACTGGATGGGCTTTAAATTCCCTTCCAACCCAAACCAGTCTGGATTCTGTAAACAAATTGTTTGCATCTCGCAAAAGCCTTGCTTGGCCACACTCAAGTGCTGTTTCTATGAAAGCCTTTTTAAGCATCCAGTTAGTGAATGTTATTGTTCACTAAACCACTCTCTGCCCTCATAGGCCATGGAAAGCAGTGAACAGCTGACATCCACAGAGCCACTGAATCCCAGAATCCCAGACGGGTTTGGGTTGGAAGGGACCTTAAAGCCCATCTCATTCTCCCCCCTGTCATGGGCAGGGACACCTTCCAGGTTGCTCCAAACCACATCCAACCTGTCCTGGTCATGTGGAGTTAATTTTTGTCAGGCAAGTAGGAATTTGGAGGATAATGTGCAGGATGATTCACATGCTGAAGACGGCCCTGTTAGCAATGCCACGGATGCTGATGTGGCTATAGCTCCTGACAGTGATGAGTGGGGTGTAATATCTGATAAAGATTAGAGGCCTCAGAATCCAAACAAAACTCCTGAACAAGAATCCCATGATACCCAAACACCATTTACAAGCCCTGACAGTGAGATAATTGGTCTGGGTGTGGCTTCTACTTACTGGAATAAATGATGATAAATAGTGACTCTGGCTGGACTTTGACTGGGGAAAATGGAATACTCACAGATATATTTTTATATTATTTCTGCTGTCAGAAGTCTGGAGAAGGGAATGTCTGTGCATTTTTGTGTGATCTGTGAGTAGAACAGGGCTGGCTATGCACAAGCCAACTCTTGCACTGCTTCATTGTGACTCCCACACCGTGCTCCTTCCTCCATCATATCCCGTGTGTCTCATCCATAAAACCCACACCAGAGCCATTCCTCCTTCTGCCATCGCCCACAGCCATTATTCTTGTCACCTGTGACTTTCCCATCACTTAAGAATTTTCTCTTGACCTGAAAATTGGATTGTCATCTCAAGATGGATCATGAAAGGAGGAAACATTGCTCAATGAATCCATTCCTAACTCTCCTCTGTGAAATAGTGGGAAGTAATGTCAGGATATGTGATGTTCATCCATCACTGTCAAAGTGTCTGAGAAACCATCAGTTTCTGCTGCCCTTTCCTGCAGTCACATCTGCATGACCAAGGTACTCCAGGTGATGCAAAACAAGCCCTGGGAAGGGGAAACTTGCTGGAAGAACAGAAAGTAAGGCATGAAGGACAGATTGCTTTTTCCTTTACCCTTACGGCAAGTTGGAAGGGGGGGTGCTGAGCTCACTCAGGTCATTTTTGGGGGTCTGCAAGGGAGATAATGCTGGGAAAGCAATGGAGGAGCACTTTTAATCAGCTCCATGTGTGAGGAGGTATCACTTTGTTCTCATACCCAGCAGGGCAAATGCAGTTTGGGAAGCTGGGCCTTATTTCCTGACGCCAGACTTGTGCATTAACCTTTGCATTTCAATTCGCTTCTGCTACTCAGCAGGGCACAAAGCTGAGGATTTATAGGGAGAGTGTTGACATGGCTTCAAATTGGGGTTGTAGACTTAAACTACAGTAGTGGTCTAGCTCTAGGAGAAGCACTGCATTTATAAAATTAAAAGAAAAAACAACCCCAGTTAACCTGCAGGCCTTTTCACTTTAAAATTGTGTCTGCTTTCATCACAAAAGGGGAGAGGTACATTTGTCAGTGCAGTGTTAAACACGAGATGCTGAGTTGCCAGGAGGAACATATTTGTTATGACAGGCAAGATGAAGTACCCACTGTCTTTTAACCAAGTAAATACTGCAGGACTGCTCATTAAAAATGCAGAGATCTGTCTACATCACTCAGCCCCCCTTCTGCAATTTCGAGGTGGTGAGTGACTGGAGAGGGGTTCAGCTGCCAGAGCCTGGATTAGGCAGCGTGGGGTTTCCCTCTGCAGCTTTTGCTGCCCCATCATCATTAAAGACAGAACATTTGCCCTGTGCAAATGAAATTGAAAATTAATATTTCCAGTGAGAGGAATGCAGGTAGAGAAGTGGTTGCTGAATGAGAGTGGAAAGGGAAAACAAGAAGTATCCCACTTTCGCTGGTTTGGAGATAACTTGGATCTGATGAAATGGAAAGTGATGGAGATTTTCAGATCCAAGCTCTCTAAACTGAGTAAATACTAAAAGGGCTTCTGTTGAAAATGATGATTTCAGTTGTTCAGAAAGTATTGCTGGTGACTCTCACCCCTCTGCTGATCCACTACTGGAGTAGAAATTAGAAAACCTTTCTTGAGGAAACCTTTCCAGCTAACTTTGCAGTTAGTTCATCTTCTTTCCCCCATCAAACCTCTCATTCAAACGCAAAGCACACACTTCACCAGAGGAAAAGATGATTTCCTAGGGCCAGGTGGGGTTTTTTTTTAGCACTTGAATCCATCTGAGTAACAAAGGGAAGAATAACACACTTCAAGCCTTCAAATCATACATTTTGCACAGCCCTCCAGCTGTCAGGGGGCTGTCAGCACACGCTGACTGAGTTCACCCATCACAAACTCCTCATACCGTGGTACATTTGTTAAAATGAAAGGTGCCTCTTGCAGAATAAATCTCAAGGAATGTATTGCCATTAACTGCAACCATTGTTGGTGCCTCCGATTGAAAATCCTTTGGAATTTTCTTATTAAGGGAAGTGCTTCCGTGGCAGAGGACAGGGAGCAGTTGTGTGCAGGATTTGTATTGCTTCACTCTGCTGGAAAGCACTGATAGACCTGGACTGAAGTCGATTGGAGAAATATCCCTGTGAAGACTTCTGTTAATCTTATGATAATAGCACGTTCCAGCAGCATGGCAGGAAAGAAAACTTCTCTAATGGTTGTAATGTAGGTAATTTTGCTTGACTTGCTGTCTCAGATCAAGCTAACATCCATCTGCAGCCATCTATGACAGGCTTTTTCTAAAGGAAACTATCCACATCTAAATGCTGGAGCTTGAAAGGACCATCAAACTTCATAAAAAACCCCAAAGTACAGGTAGATGCTTAGAAAAGGTAAAGGTATCTGAAAATACCTTTATGTGCCTTTAGATTAAAGGCAAGGTTAACATCTCCAGGCACAACAGTCTTCTTTTCACAGAGAATCCAGTTTCACCCAGCTCAGAGGTTTCTAGGCAAACCTCCTACCTTCCACAAACTGATTTTAAATGCACAAACAAACAAATAAACAAACAAACATTGACGGGTTTTTGCAAAAGATTACTGTGCTGATTCATTTCATGGCATCCTGAGTTTATTCCTGAGAGCAGAGCATTGCAATTTTAGTTTTGGAGAGCTGGGCAGGACTCACAGAGGAAGTGGAGGTGGGACAAGCTCTTTGCTGTGGTTTCAGTGCTCAGGTAATTGCATGAATGTCTGAATTAAAGGACCTTTTGATCCTGAGAGGGTCCAAACAAGCAGGGGACACCTGCTGGAAACTGCCAGAGCATTTTCGTAAAGCCCGGGTATTTTGGCATGACAGGGGTTTTTTTGAGGAGCCGAAAAATATGTGTATCTGTGCATTCTAATATTCAAAATACTCTCCTGGTGTGGGGAAGCAGTTGGGACACGTGGTCCCTGCTCTGCACTTTATGTCTGGATTTCATTCCCTACAAAACACGTCCACAGAGATGAAGTGTTTATCCTGCCCTGCTTTGGACTCCTGCAGAAAGAGAGAGCCCTCCCAGTTTCTACGTGTTAGTCCCAGGATATTCCTGGAGCAGAGGTGGATGTTTCTGAGTCACCCAGCCTGGATTATCCCTGCCACGGGAACACAGAGCTGGAATGTGGAGCTAACTGCAGCCCACGTGGGTGCTGCGACGAAGGTGCCAACACCCACGAAGATAAGGGTTATCTGAGGTTTGTCTCTCCTGTTGAGGGCTCACAGCCACAGCTGTGAAAGGCACACCAGGATCCCTGTGTTGTCACCTCCTCTGCTTGACAGGCAGCCCGTGCCAAGCACGGGGGATGTCAAAACACAGTGTTATTTTGTGAGGAGCACCAGGCGCCTGCAGAGGAAGAAATTGCTGGTTTACCTGGTGTTTAAGGCACATTAATAATACAGTAACTTTGATTTCTTAAACTCTAACTAAAGGCTGTATTCAAAAGCTGCCGTCTTTAGTGCCTTTGCAATTGAATTACAGTCCCCCACGCCGCATTTTTGGATCTTAAATAATTCTCTTTTGTGATTGCTTGACAAGAATCAGACGTCCTCCCACCCCATGCCAGTGTCTACTGCATGTTTAATGTCTTTATCTGGTTCTTCTTGCATTAGTCATCTGAGTGTTTGACAGGTATACATCCCGGGCTCTTTAGGTATATTTTTATTCATCTATTCATGGGCTCAGTGCAGATTCTGATATCCATCAGTGCCATTGCCTGAAATTAAAGTTAAACTCTTTTCTCCCGTGGATTAGCACAAACAGATCCTGGTGATGACTTATTTAAACCCAACTTTTCACCAGCAGCAGCGCTGTCTTCCAGGACTCAGATTCATCCAGCTGGCTGCAAATCCCAAGTACTTTGCTGTGTCACAGGACGGGAGTGTGGGATGGGAAATGACCACATACAGGTGATCCTGCAGCCCTTACAACCTCTCCTGAGGATTGTCTGAGTGCTTATATTGTCTTTTGGATGCTTTGAACCTTTCTTAGCACTGCTAGGATATTGTCCATTTTGATGTTTGGCGGTGTGCCTTGCTTTTATGGCAAATTTCAATTTCCTTATCAAAGTTTCACAGCAGCCTCTGGGTTTTATGTTGCATTTGGAGTTGGGAAATACAGACACAGCCCTTCCAATTGCAAGATTGACTCAGGAGGAATGAATATGTTGAGAAGGTTTTCATGGCTCACATTCCTGCTGTCTGCTGCTCATCTTGTGCTCCTGCTGGGTGCTGAAGTCCTGGTTTTCCAAGCACCAGGATCGCTCTCAGATGGGGCAGTGCCTCATTAGCAGCAGCAGCTAAGGTTGCTTGGCAGGACAGGTGAAATTCAATTTGTTGGCATAGGGAGAAGTGGGGAAAGTTTGGGGACAGGGTGGAGTGGAATAGTTTTGGCCCTGTCAGATCAGGAAAGGGGCTGGGCCAGGCCACTGGTGCTTAGGGAAATGCTGGGAGGGAAGGGCTGGCGTGGAAGGGTGAGTGGTGAGGATGGGGGTGTCTGTGCCGGAGGTTTGACATCCATTCCCAGACCCCCCTGATCCCCATCTCCACAGACTCTTATCAGAAGGCCTCTCCCTACACTGGTGCTCCTACTGCCTCTCCCCACCACAACTTCTTCCTTTCCCCAAAACCTCGTTCTGTTGCCCTGTGAGATGACGAACAGCCCCATGGCAGAGTGCCTGGGAGTGCCACGGATCAGCTTTCCTGGTTTTCTCCTGCTGACAGCGCTGTCTGTGGGGTCTGCAGCTGCCATCCCTGACCACAACCTCCTGACAGGCAGGAGGAAGCATCCAGGGGTTAAATGACATTTTTGGCCTGGTCAGCTGAGATCAGGATCCTGGTGATGGTCGAGGCTCTTTGGCTGTCCCTGGAAATCTGACATTAGTGCGTGCCAGTGCCCTCGATGAGCCTGGGTGACTTTTGATCACATTCCATCCTTACCCTCAGAATTCCTGCTTTAGATCTTCCTGGAACATGGCTGGAAATTTCATCTGAGACCCCTCTGTCAGAACCAGAGCAAGTCACCAGTGGGTTGATCCCTTCCTACTCGGATTATTCTGTGAATTCAAACACTGTTCAAGGTACAATATGATGCAAAAGGAGAGCCAAAAATGCAATAGTAGATTTTATGGTAAGGTATATACTTCTTTGATGCAGGAGCCAAATAACAAGGGATGAGAAATATTCCTGTTTTACAGACTTCACACTCCATATGGTAAATATATATTGTCTGGATTCACTGGGAATGGAGTCAATGTTTGGCTCTGGAGAAAGTGTGGCTGCACTGGACATGCTAAAAAAAGAATAAGAAATAAACACCAACATATTTGGGACTTGAAATTTTTGTTGCATATAATGTGTGAAAATAAGTCAAAGCACAGCTAAATAGTCCAATATTCATATGCTGAGGTAGGTAAGACATTCTAAATAACTCCTATCTTACATCTAATTTTAATGCCTCTTTATTTCGATCAGTGAATTCCAAATAACTTTAAAAAATCTCTATTGATCTCCCCAGCATTACAAGAAATGAGTCTTTTAAAGACCTGCTTTTAAGCAAGGTGAAAATACATACAAAGGAAATATTTTTGGAAAATCTGTTGCTTCTGGCTTCAGCCTCTGCTTTCCAATATAAAAAGTGATATTTAATTTAGGGAATTTTGAGAGTTATATGCAGATTTCCATGCTTCAGCGATATTTATTAAGTATTTTCTGAATTGTTTTAGATGAAAATAAGTACTTTTTTGGCAGTTTTTGATGCTGAGATGCATTTAGTGACAGTCTTACTCAGTGAGGAGCCTTATACTTTCTTTCTCCCCTGGTGAAGCTCTTTTGATTGACACTGAGTAAAGACCAGGCTTTAAATTTGCACAATTGCCTCCACATTCAGAAAATGCCAAATGACTTAGAAAAGCAAAGATAGTTAACTTAAAATAGAGGATCTACTCTTCCACTTTTTGGAGGAGATTGGGAGCAAAACTCCGTGGTTCTAGTGATATAAAATTATCCAAATTAGGATGTGAAATTGCTTTAGGGACCTTTTTGATATTATGTTTGTATGGGATCTGGCAAATTAAAGATGATGGCAGATGCCTAATTCCAGGGCAAATTAGATCAGTTTTGTTTCTCTGAGATTACTCAGCTATCGATTTATTTTACCTTATCTGGCTTATGCTGAATTTTCTCAACTTCTAGAAGGAAATTTTTTTATTAATTTCTTAATTTTTGTTGAGACAGAGGAGTGGTAAAATGTTACGGTTTTCTCTAGGCGTACACTGCTATCCTAGAACCTGAAAAATTGTAGCAGCTTTACCAACCATCCAGGTATATCAGCTAAAATTATAGCAATGGCTTTCCCCCCTTTCTTCTGTATTTTGGGGAATGCAGTGAAGATGCATTATCTACAACAAGCAAACAATATCTCTGAGAATAAACACCTCAATTTTTCACTGGAAAAAATTGGCAAATCTGTCTTTTAATGAAAAGAGGCTTTTTTAAAAAGTTAGCAATATTTTCCTGTTTGAAATTTCATTTTTCCTGTCCTAATTTTCCGTAGTTGAAATTTTCAATACTTCCCTTAATCCTCTTCATTTTTTTGCTATAATATGAAAAAAAAAGAGCTGCTGGAAACTGTTTTATATCATCTGTACTAAATAGAGCAAAATCCTGTTCTTTGATTCTCCTGGGACCAGGAGTTTTTGGCTGATACTCCATTAGTTTCCTGTCCTTTAGCAGGAATTGCACCTCTCCCCCCACCTCTCATCACCCAGTTTGTAGTGCTGTCCAAACCTGCTCATAGGTTGTGGCACACCCGCACTAATTCCAGAGGCATTCATGGATTTACAGAGGACATCCCGGCTTCCCACGGCTTTATTTGTCTCAGTGACAGCCCCCCAGAGTGCTGTGCATCTGTTGAAAAGTCATCTTTAATTCTTTTATTTTCTCTTTCCCTTTTCTTCTTTGGAATGCAGAACGACCAACTGGTAACTTGTATTCATGTTTTTATATCCTGAGATGATTGTGAGCAACACATCTTTTAAGAACATTTGTCCTCTTTAACAAATACCAGATTCTACTTAGATGATAATGAGATTCAGATGAGTTCTTCTGAGCATTGAATTGTTAGCATTTTGCATCCACTTTTATAATTGAATGTTGTGCCAAGTTTACTGATATTTCCTTTTTTTTCCCTTCTCTCATCTCTTAACTGTGCCTGTTTTGTCACTCCCCATCGTGGTGGTAGCAAGACACACATAGGGAGGGAATTGGATATTTGCACACCGAGTTATTCTCATAGGATAGAAAGGGAGCAAATGCCAGTCTGTGAGAAATTCAAAGGATGATGATCAGGAAAGAAACAATTTTTTATGTTTTATTGTGTTGGCTTTGGCTGAGGCAGAGTTAATTTTCCTCCCTGAGGCCGCTGTAGGCTGTGGGTTTCAGATCTGTGCTGGAAGCAGAACTGGTGACACAGGGATTGGAAGCAGAGATGGTGAGACAGGGATGTGGAAGCAGAGATGGTGACACAGGGATTGGGAAGCAGTGTTGGTGACACAGGGATTGGGAAGAAGTGATGGTGACACAGGGATGTGGAAGCAGAGACGGTGACACAGAGATTGGGAAGCAGTGTTGGTGACACAGGGATTGGAAGCAGAGCTGGTGACACAGGGATGTGGAAGCAGAGCTGGTGACACAGGGATTGGGAAGCAGAGCTGGTGACACAGGGATGTGGAAGCAGTGCTGGTGACACACGGATTGGAAGCAGAGCTGGTGACACAGGGATGTGGAAGCAGTGCTGGTGACACAGGGATTGGAAGCAGAGCTGGTGACACAGGGATGTGGAAGCAGAGCTGGTGACACAGGGATTGGAAGCAGAACTGGTGACACAGGGATTGGAAGCAGAGCTGGTGACACAGGGATGTGGAAGCAGAGCTGGTGACACAGGGATTGGAAGCAGAACTGGTGACACAGGGATTGGAAGCAGAGCTGGTGACACAGGGATGTGGAAGCAGAGCTGGTGACACAGGGATTGGAAGCAGAACTGGTGACACAGGGATTGGAAGCAGAGCTGGTGACACAGGGATGTGGAAGCAGAGCTGGTGACACAGGGATTGGAAGCAGAACTGGTGACACAGGGATTGGAAGCAGAGCTGGTGACACAGGGATGTGGAAGCAGAGCTGGTGACACAGGGATTGGAAGCAGAACTGGTGACACAGGGATTGGAAGCAGAGCTGGTGACACAGGGATGTGGAAGCAGAGCTGGTGACACAGGGATTGGAAGCAGAACTGGTGACACAGGGATTGGAAGCAGAGCTGGTGACACAGGGATGTGGAAGCAGAGCTGGTGACACAGGGATTGGAAGCAGAACTGGTGACACAGGGATTGGAAGCAGAGCTGGTGACACAGGGATGTGGAAGCAGAGCTGGTGACACAGGGATTGGAAGCAGAGATGGTGACACAGGGATTGGGAAGCAGAGCTGGTGACACACAGATGTGCTCACACAGAGCCAAGGCCTTTGCTGCTCCTCACCCATCCCAGCAGTGAGGGGCTTGGGAGGGGACAGCCAGGACAGGTGAAGCTAAGTGACTCAAGGGATGTTTCATATGTTCAGTGTGTAGGTTTGTGTCTTCCCACGTCACCGTTCTGAGGGATGGGGCCTCCTCTCCTGGAGCTGCTGAATACTTGCCCAGGGGAAGTAGGGAATGAATTCCTTGGTTTCATTTCCTTACGTGCACAGCTTTTTCTTTCCCTATTAACCAGTCTGATCTCAGCCCAGGAGGTTTCTCACTTGTACCCCGTGATTCTCTCCCCAGTGCCCCTGAGGGGAAATGAGGGGCTGAGCTGCCACTTTGGGCTCCAGCACAGCGCTTCCTCCCCGTGCAGCCAGGATGCTGCTTTTGGAATCAGTTCCTGCAGCGCAGAGAGCACAGGGAGAGGCTGAAGACTTAGGAAGAAGCTTAAAGAGTTTGAGGAACTGCTCAAGAGACTAAAGATTTCTGGGTGCACAGTTTGCTGCACATTAAAGTGTGGATGTGCACTTGAGTGTATCTGTTTGTCTCTACTTTCCACATCGTCCTGACTATTTCACAGAGCCATTGATCATTGGAAAATGGGCTGGTCTGACCATCTCCTCCTTCCTTTGACAAGGGTTTAGTGCTGCAGCAAGGGGTCCCTGGCATTGAACATTTGCCATGGAACACACGTGTGATCCGGCCCTCTTCTTCTGTGGCTCGGTAAAATGCATCCAGACAGCTGGATAAGTGTGGGATCGATGCCTCTGATTTAACTGCTGTAAATGCCTTCAATTCCTGCTCCTCTCCAGCTGAGCTCTCATGTGGAAAACCTCACAAGCACCAGGATTGCTCTGAAGTCCAGACAACTCTTTGTCTTCCCACTTCTGGTTCATTCCAGCGCAGCTCCACTGACTCTGTGAAGTTCCACTTGACTTCCACAAATAATTATGTAAAATTTCCATGAAAGTGAAATGGAAATGGGATCTCTGATAAGGAGCAGGATAATGGCTTCCGAGTCCCCAGGCTTGCAATCTGTGGCTGGTGACAGTGATGCTGTGGCATTCCATGGACTTCCTGAAACTATGGTGGTTAAAAAAAAGAATGGCTTCTGTTCTACAAAGACCTTATTTACCCCAACACATCTCAAATTCTAACGTGTTCCTACCTTTTTTATCCCTTTTACATGACACTGTTCCCCCCTCCTGTGTTATGTAATTCAATTATATGCAGACCTTGAATGTCATTTTCTAATCCTCCGTGGTTCATTTGAAAGTCTTGTAAAATAAAACTAATTGGTATGTTCATTAAAATGTCAGAAATATTTTTGACTTCAATTAGATACTACAGTAGTTTTATCCAAAGTGTGCGTATAGTACAATAACTATGTCAGGAGGACGTAATTAACAGCAATTTAAATGAACAATTGTCTTAAATTTTTCTGGCTCTTCATGCATGATAACTTAATCAAACAGCAAAGTTCTTACAGACTTACCCATTTTAGAGAGAGGTGAAACATTATAAACTCATATTTAAGAAGTCAGATTGAAAGCCATAAAACTACTGAGCTAAGGAAGGCGTATAAAAATGGAATGCAGAAGTGTGGTTCCTTTCAGTGTCAGCACATTGCAGACAGAGCCAGTCAGAAAATGGACAATTTATGGCATGGTAAACAATTTTGAGGACTGAAAGGTCAGACTCATGGAATCCCAGACTGGTTTGGGTTGGGAGGGACCTTGAAGATCCAGTTCCTCCCTGCCATGGGCAGGGACACCTTCTACTATCTCAGGTTGCTCCCAGCTCCATCCAACCTGATCTTAGACACTTCCAGGGGTCCAGAGGCAGCCACAGCTTCTCTGTGCCAGGGTCTTACCCCCCCATCTGAAACAATTTTTTCCTTATGTCCAGTCTGTTGCCCCTGGTCCTGTCCTAATGGGGATTGCTAAAAAGTCTTCTTATAAGCTTTTTTAAATGTATTGAAATGTTGCCATAAGGTCTCACAAAACCCTTTGCTTCTCCAGGCTGAACACCCCAACTCCCTCAGCCTGTCCCAGCCCTCAGGGCAGCCGTGTGTCCCTCCTCTGGACCTGCTCTGACAGTCCATGTCTCCTTTGTACTGGAACACCAGGGCTGGATACAGCGCTCCAGGTGGGATCTCGCTGCTGTGCTGCACACTTCTGCTTCCATTAGAATATGTGAAACACTGGGGCCTTCTGCTCTATTTGCTGTCATTTTGACATAAAACATCAGTCACTGCTCAGTGAAGGCTGTGCCTGCATTTGCTCCTGGCTTCAGTGGCCTTAAATGCAATTGTGTGAAAACCACTTCATTAGACAACATTTTCGACAGGATTGGTGCTGGGGGGTGAGGAAACCATGGCTCCAAAAGCATCCAGCTTTCTTTTGGAAATAAGGATCCCACTGAGTAATGCCACATACAGTTTTATACCAATTACAGAACTTGGTTAGATTTATTTGTGTTACTCCTTTTCATCCAAATACAGTTTGTCAAAACAGACATTTTGTGGTAAAGTCTGTTTTTGTTGAGCATCTTGATTGGTTTTTGGTTGTTTGTTGTTTTGGGTTTGGTTTTTTTTTGTTTGTTTGTTTGCTTTTGTTTCCATTTAAGGATTACTTGAAAACATTTGTAAAGGTTAATATAAATTTTCTTTATTCACTTATGACTTTATTCTGAACTACAAGCTAACCGTAAAACATGTGCAAAAATAAGGAACAGAAACTCCAACAAAACCTTTCCCTTGGCCTAAAGTTAGCCTGGAAGTGAATTTGTAGATAGGTGACAAAGCAAAACCTAAATCCATCCAAAGTCTCCTGAAATGGGGAAAAGCATTCCTTGCCCACCTTCAGTGATTGCAGCTTCAGCTGAAACAATGAAAATCACTCAGGACATGACCAAAGCTGCTCCTCTGGCTGCTGGAGCTTTAAATAAAATCAGGAGCTGGAGCACACAGAGTAAGTGCTCTGTCAGGTGAGGTGGTCGGCATCTCAAAGGGCCTCTGCTTTGGGATGGGCGTGGGGAATTCCTTGGTCTGAGAGTTTCTGAGTGAGCAAAACTTACTCTTGACACGATCTGAGTCCCTGGGGTCTCCCCTGTTGTCCCTGTGGAGGGAGAGCCGTTTGTGCCTGGGTTTGAAGCCACGTTGCCCTTGGTGCACCCACACGTCAGTAACGAGCTGGGCTCCCCTGGCATCAACCTCACCTGGCCATTGAAACTGAGTCTGGCCACATCTCGAAGCTCCAAAGCAAAAGCAGCTCCAGCTTTACCACAAAGAGTCACTGAGGTGTGGACCTTGTGCTGTAAGAAATGTGCACCACTGGTAACATCCTGCTGTCATTCTCCGGGAGTCAGTTGAGCAATCCACACTCACAGTTCCAAGCCAGGAGGAGGGGACCAGAGCAAAGGATGTGACTGTGATGTACAAACTCCCGGACAAGTTTCATGATTTCCCGTTTTCCTGCCGCCAGAGCATAAATAAAAGACCAGCTCTGTGAAGTATTCCTCAGCAGGATACAACAGAGGAGAGATTAAGCTGCAGTGGGCCACCTTTGTATTCGGCTGTGGTGTTTGCTGTCTCTTCTCCAAGCAATATTGGCTGTTCCGTGAGCTATAAAGGAATTTTCAGCTGCTTTTTCTTGCTGGCTTTCATTGCTGTTTTTTAATTAAAGCTTAAGGAATTAAATGAAGCGGGGATGCTGGGGTTACACAAGGATGAGAAAAGATCAGGCAGTCAAATCCACTGAGGGGCAGTGGGGCACAGGCTGATTCTTGGATTATCATTCTCAAGGATTGTTTTTTCCAGTTTAAAGAATAATCATCAATGCATTTTAAGCATCTGGGCCAGGCTGACAACGTACAACTGTCTGGGAGAATTAAATGTGAAGCAGATTGGGAGCTACTTTATTAAGATTTTGGGTGTGATTTACAGAGGATGTACCAGCAGAAGGCTTCTTTCTGTCCTATCATTTTGGGGAGGGAGAAATGAATAATCAAATGCTTAATAAGAGACCTACCTGTTTGGAAGGGAGCATCTATTGCATGAGGCATAACTCTCCCTAATACAGCAGTACATCTATTTATTAGGCACAAACATTTGTAACAGTGATTGTTTTGTTTACAGACTGTGGCCACATTGTGTAATTTAGCTGCAAGGTGCCATATTTAATTGAGATGGGGGAGGAAATGAGGCTATCAGCCACGCTCCTAATATTTACAGACATGGAGCTCTACTTTTCCATTACTCTTGTAATGGATGCAGGTTTGAATTAATTTTTAGAACTGCCAGGAATAGCAGCATATTGGATTCTCTCGCTATTTTGTTTTATGTTCTGTGTCCCTGCAGTGTCTCTTGATTGCTACTCATTAGAAACAGGCTATGCTCGTGTTTACCAGAACAAAAAATATTCCCTTTCCTCACTGCACCTTGCAATCCAAACTTTGCCTTTGATTTAAAAATATGCAAATAAAATATTTAAAAGTTTCAAAGACTGTATCTTCTACCGTTTTAAACAATGATGAGATTTTATGATGAGCTGGGAGGATTTTAAATTATATTTCATGTGCCATAGGCAAGAGAACTGTGGTAATTCTTTTGCCTCATTTTCTTTTATGGGAATAATAATGTGTGTTTATCTGGAGATGAGCACCAGGGTTTTATTTCCATGGTGTGGTGGGATAATGACTGGATAGGTGAAGTGATAGGTCTTGGGAGAGCCATGGGCTGTTTCTGGATCTGTTACAAAGCTCTGGGGTTGGTCTTACATCTCTGTGGGATTTGGCTTTGAAGTTGCCCTGTTTGTACCACCAAGATGAAGATTCTGTTGGGGGACCCAGAGAAGTGTCACATCAATGACAATCCAATTTTGGGGTGAAACTCCCTGCATTTTGCCAGCCTTCGGGGCTCAATCCTCTTCAGAGCTCAGCTGCTCTACTTACACGGGTGTCAGCGGATACCTGTGTAAAAATTATAGCACGGGACTTGTGAGGGGCCTTCATGCAGCTGAATTTGATTCTGAAGGCCTCCTTTTAATACTTTTTTAAAATTTTATTTTAATCTGAATTGCATTTCGAAGGCTTTGCACTGTGTTATGTTTGGGTAGCTGTATAGGATTTTGCAGAATATGCAGCAGCTTAGGTCATACCATGGAATCCCAGAATGGTTTGGGTTGGAAGAGACCTTGAAGTTCCATCCCCTGCCATGGGCAGGGACACCTTCCACTAGCCCAGCTTGCTCCAAGCTCCATCCAACCTGGCCTGGGACACTTCCAGGGGCAGCCACAGCTTGTCTGGGCAACCTGTGCCAGGGCCTCCCCACCTTCACAGGGAGGAACTTCTTCTATCTTCATCTAACCCTGCCCTCCTTCAGCTTAAAACCATTTTCACTTGTCCTGATGCTCCGTGCCCTCATGAAAAGTCCTTCTCCAGCCTTTTGTAGGCTCCCTTTAGGCACTGTAGTATCATGTATAAGCAAAATGTTATTGTAACATGGCAAGAGTGGAAAATCAGGGGGATCTCAGGGACTCCTGGACATTTACTGCTGTTAGACCCCGAAGGGAGTTTGGGTTTGCAGAGTCCTGGGAGTAAAGTTTCTATCAGTGCATCCACTCTTGAATCAATTTCTATATCTTCAGGGCCTGATCTTTGAATGTGTGTCCTTGAACACGGCACACTCAGGGTCACCAGGGGGCTGATCCGGGCTTCAGTGGTGATGGAAATGCTCAGATCCTTGGAGCAATTGCCTGAAATAAATTGTGTCTCATACACAGCACTGTTGAACACAGAACTTTTATCCCCATCACACAGACGGACAAAAACTATTCCTCCCTGTAGCTGCCAGTTGCTTGTTTGGTAACCCAGCTAAAGCATAAGCTTTAATTAAGCCAAATTTCAAATCTACTGTGGAAAATAATGTGACATTGTCAGATTCTAATTCTTTATTGGAGGCTAGAGAAGCTGAGTTGCTAAGAGACATCATTTTTTTTTTTTACAAAATGTTACTCTACTTCATAGTTTTCTAATTAATATTCGATGTCTGGTGTTTATATAATGCCAATCTCAGCAGATCAGAGTTTGCTCACTGTGCAGAGAGGAAGGGGAGCATGAAGGAGCCGCTCTGGAAGTGGCAGCAGGGTTAGGGAGTGATGTCCTCTGGCCCTGGACACTTCCAGAAACTGGGGCTGCTGCACTGCAGAGCCCTGAAGGGACAGACATGCAGGAAAGTTTCCCAGCTCTCTGTTCCCTTCTGACTTTCTCTGCCCTGCCTCTGAGCTTCCTGGTTGCTGAGTGGTTCCTTGGCACCACTGACAGCAAGAGGGCCATTCCTATCGATCTCATGAGTCACCACTGCCTCCTTCCAAAGGCTCTTATTTATATCCAACAGCATCCCATGAATACTCTGCCTGGCCCAAGGGATCCTGTCATTTTTCATTTTTCCCCCTGATGCCAGCCACTGAATCAGCTTCATTGCCCATTCCTTCATGTGGTCTTCCAATAATTCACTTTGCTCCTTGCACATCCCTCAGAGCCCCCCGCTCTGGAGAGACACAGTGCACACAGGCAGCTTCCAGGGGAATGTGTGGATGTCTTTCCATTGCCTGAGCAGCAGTGAAAAGAGTGCAGCTGGTGAAGCATCGATGCTGTGAGGGCATGCTCCCACTCTTAGGCAATTCTTTTCTCCCTGGAGGCTTTTGCCTGCAGCCAGAGAAATATCTTCATTGCAGCTGAGAAATAATAAAATACCATTAACACTTATCACTGCCTGGGCTTTGTGAAAGCCATTCTGAGCTGGCAGTGTAGTGCTGAATAGGACAAACAGGATGAGAGATGCTTTAATTAGTGTACAGGCAGTTAAGCTCAATAAGTCTGGGTTCAATGAAAAGGTTGCTGTAGTGCAGTGATGCTCATTCCAATTGCCCACATATTTTAAGAAAACAAACCCTTCTCGCTAATACTTGGCATGGCTTGAGCTTTAAAATCAACTTTTAAAAGTCAAATGTTTCTTTCTTTCTTTCTCTTGGACTCAGAGTTAGAAGGTAAAACATTCTCTGTGTGGGTTGTACAGTATCATCTATGTTTTAGATTTGATGGAAATAAACCTTACTATGAAATCCACCCTCAAGGATCCCATCAGAGAACACCAGTCACATCAGAATATCCAATATTTTCATATGTTTTGCTTCAGCTAAACATCCACTCCAGAAAACCACATAAGGACAGGTTCCCTATTAATCCACTTTGTCTTTAATACAGATTTGCCTTGCCAGCTTAATTTCATACTTTGGTTATTATCCTTATAGATCACAGCATTAAAGAATAATTTCAGTGGTGTAACCAATTTTATCTTGTCACTTTTGGTGATTTTGTGACTTTCTGGCTTTATGTGTGTTGGTCTTTTTTTTTTTCCTTAAGGATCTCTGATAGTAATTTCCTCTTTATTTATCCCTCTGACACTTTATTTGTCTGGCACTGACTTTTTGTCTGGCAGTGAAAGTGAGGAATGCTGCCTGAATACCTCTGCATTGCAAATCCACAGGCAGCTCCATCTTTACTCCCTAAAATTGCATTCATTGGTGGGCTTTGCAGCTGTTTATACATTCATTTTCCTTTCATTTCCTCCCTTATTCCCTGCATGCCTTCCCTGTGAATGCCAATAAGACAGCTTCAGGTCTGTGGGTTGGATGGGATACTCTCCTCCTCTTCTCACGTTTCTCCAGGGAGAACAACCACTGTTTCTCATCCTGACCCCTGCCTGCTGCAATCCCAGTCTGGAGTCACTGCACCTGGGTGGAATCCTCACACTGCCTGACCTGCAGGGTCATGTCCTCAGCTCTTCTGCCAGGAAACTGGAATTTATACGTTTCAAACCCTTCTCAGCCTGAATGCTGGAAAACAGAGTCTGAGGGAAATCGGTGATTATTCCCAGGGAGAGATTTGTCTGCCAGTGAATCAGCTGGAGTGTGCTCTGGTGGGACATTCACGGTGTGTATGGATTCAGGGTGTTGGGACATGCAGGGCTTTCCTTTCCTTTTGGGGTGTTGCCTGTCATTCCTCATCCTCTTTGTTCCTTTAGTTCTGAAATATGAGGTATTTAAAAACACATAGTGACCACACAGAATGTATAGAATTATACTTGCAAATTGTCCACTTTTGAGCTTTTTTTTTGCTCCTTTCTTATCCCCGCTTTTTTTTCTTCCTTGGTCTCAGCAACAGAATCCCAGAATATTCTGAGTTGACTCACAAGGATCATTGAGTCCAGCTCTTTGGTGAATGTCCCATACAGGAACTGAACCTTGGGGTTATGAGCACCATGCTCTTAAAGATTTTACAATGATTTTGAAGAATGCAAGTTTTTTCCCCAAAACCAGTGCTTAGAACTTTGAGAAAGAAGCTATTTTCATTAGCAGTGTGGTCACTGAAATTCATCTGAGGGATATTATTTACAGATAGGGATTATTTAGTCTCGTACAAGGAAGAACCAGCTCAACAAATATTACAGCTTCTGTAGACCCGCAGAAGAAGAATACCCCATGGGAAGCTCTGCAAAGCTCATAGAAAAGCTCCCTGAGCTGCTTTAGTCCTTCCACAACCCCTTTTATAAGGCATTACCCAGGGACAGTTTCCCTCCTGGTTCCTGCAGCATTTCCTCTTGCACTCTTACCACAGGAGCTGCAGGTGGTGAGCAAAGAGATGAGAGAGGCTGGGGCAAAATCAGTGCTCTTTCTTTACAATGGGGGTGTTTCCTCCACGGAAAATTTGCTGTCCTGTTCTTCACATCCAGGTTGGGATGCGGCCAGTGCCTGAAGTTCCCTGCTGATGGGGCAGGGTGCCAACCTGATCTGGCCTGAGCACAGAGAGCACACGGGGACAGGAGTGTGGCTGCAAACACCAACAGCTCTTCTGAGCTCTAGAGCTGGACACAACAAAGAAGTCTCCAGCACATGTGAAAAGATTAATACAGATTTTTGATTTTTTTTTAATTTAAAAATATTCTGCTAAACAAACCTCTCTTATGAGAGAGACTACTTGTGAGTCTAGCCACACACACTGAGCTTAGCTCAGAGAGAAAAGGGCTCTTCATGACTCACTCCCGCTATTATACTTCAAAATGGGATGCTTTAACTCTTTAATTTCTTTTGTCCTTTTCAATTGTTTTCTTTATTCTTTTCCTACTTTGCCTTCCCCTTCCCAAGACATTATTTTCCCAGTGATGCTTCCCAAAAGCAATGCCCAATTTACGTGATGTAATGAAGTCTGAAAGGACGGGCGCCCCTGCTCTGGAGTTCAGAAAGCAACAAATACAGAAACACTGCAAATTTTCCACCTCACCAAACCCTCTGTTTGAAATCAAGGAGAGCAGTGAGGCTGATTTCTGGAGCAGGGAATTCTGACTACGAATGTGTGAGACTCCACCTGCAGTGCTGCGTCTGGTGCCCCCAGCATAAGAAGGATGTGGAGCAGCTGGAGCAAGTCCAGAGGAGGCCATGGAATTGCTGAGGGGGCTGCAGCACCTCCCCTGTGGAGCCAGGCTGGGAGAGCTGGGAATGTTCAGCCTGGAGAAGGGAAGGTTGTGTGGAGACCTCACAGCAACTTCCAGGGTCTGAAGGGGCTGCAGGGAACTGGAGAGGGACAATTCGTGAGGAACTGGAGTGATAGGACAAAGGGGAATGGCTTCCCACTGCCAGAGGGCAGGGTTAGATGGGATACTGGGGAGGAATTCCTCCCTGTGAGGGTGGGCAGGCCCTGGCACAGGGTGCCCAGAGAAGCTGTGGCTGCTCCTGGATCCCTGGAAGTGTCCAGGGCTGGTTGGATGGGGCTTGGAGCAACCTGGGCTTGTGGAAATATCCCTGCCCATGGCAGGGGGTGGCTTTGAGGTCTCTTCCAACCCAACCCATTCTGGGATTCTGGGAGTCTATAAGTTGAGATTTATAATTGACTGTCACTGAATTTTTCATCACCAGATAAGGTCTGACACTGCATATTTGAGCCTTTTGTTTAGTCACAGCACTTAAATCCAGATCACCACTATCCTAAAAGCCAAGAAAGTTTAGATATCTTTTCCAATGTTATCTGCATGGCATTACCCGGCTGGGAACAGGTGAATCTCAACCAGAAGGAAGGGGAATGTCCCAGGAGCTTCTTCAGGTCCAGCTGTGAAAGAAAGTGGTTGTGTAGAGGGAAGGGTGGGAAGCAGAAGTATGAAAAGCAGGTTTTTAAATGAAGATATTCTTGCAGTATGGACACTTGGCAGGGAGGTGACCACACTGTGAGTGCCAGGCATGGCAGGTTCCAACCTGGGGCTTGTGTGATATCAAGCTATAGTAAAAATAAACTTTTCCTCATGGGCTTTGTTAAGGATCCCATATATTTGAAGTTAAATTCTTAGATTTGGGGGTTTAGCACTGCAAGTTCTCAATGATGAAACCCTTTTTTATCACTGATGCATCACCCTGGCCATAAATCCAGGCATACCAATGACTCCTTGCTTCTCTTCCTCGCCTGAGTTAATAAAGCCACATGGGCGGGATATTTTTCACAAAACAGGACAAAAACCCTGCACCATCCTTTGTCAGAGGCAGCCTGACAATGCAATGAAGGGTGATTTTTTGGTATTGATTCCAAAAGAATCAGATCCACACACTTCCAAGGGTTAAACACTTCCTGCCTGTGCAACAGTTAGAGCTGGGAAGTGTTGGAGTTGCCATGGAAACAGGGCATATTTGATTCCAGTGGAAAAAGGGTAAACAAGCTCTTTTTATATTTCAGAGCTAGAGGAAACGTGGCCCCCAACTTTGCGAGGAGTTATTACAAATACTGTTAAATCACTCCAGAAAGATCTCCTTTTTTTAATAAAGTAAAGCAAACAATAAAGAGAAAAAAAGAGAAGAGAAGAGAAGAGAAGAGAAGAGAAGAGAAGAGAAGAGGAACCTGGGGTGATGGTTCCTCCCATGAAAGACCTCCCAGGCCACCGGCGTGGCTTTGTCACAGGTCCCAGCCCCTTGGCACGGCCTTTGCCATCGGGGAGGGATGGGACACGAGGCGCTGGCGCAGCAGGGTTTGACCTCCTGAGCTCATGAAGAAGTTTCTGGGCTCTGATCCCAGCTCACTTTTTGTCCAGGGACTTCTGAGGCCCTTCCATCCGAGTTTGGTTTGTGTGGCCGCACAACAAAGGCAGGCTGAGGAGGGGGAGAAAAGGGACAATGCAGCAATTCCTGCCGTCAGTTCTTCCCTTCCAACCAGTGTCACGTTCCCACCCCTCTCCTCTTTCTCCACCTGTAACAGGTAGAGGCCTCTAAAGGCTGGAAAGGAATTTAGGGTCAAACCAGTTGGGCTTTTTTGGAGGGAAACCTCTTTGCTAATTAACAGGTGTGTCTTATGGAAACGAGATCGTCCCTGAAGGAAATTTTTATTTTGTTAAGAAATCACTCCTTTTCATGCTAAGAAGTTAAAAATTTGGGGAATAAGAAGGAAAACACGCAAAACATCCCTTTTGGACCAATACAGAAACATTAACTTTTCCATGTTGATTTACATAGGAAAAAATATGAATATATTTCCACAGATCTAACAGGATAAAACAATCCTCTGGTGGGTAAGTAACTTTTTATGTGTTTGATTAGTGATTAAATCACACACAACTTTTTTTCCCCTGGTAAAAATATATCTGAGTAGGAAGCTCTGAATGTCAGCAGTTTGGCTTTCATATTTCTTTAGAAAAGGACTGAAAAATGTCATGGTAGGAATCAGTGCCCAGAAGCCACCCGTGACCTGAAGCAGCACTTCACGCATGGGTGAAATGACTTGCAAATGGCCCACGTGTCTGCATTTCCAACAGAGGCCTTTTCCAATAATATTCCACTCTGTAAATGACACAGAAATGAAGTTAGAGCAAACTGAGGTTTTTCAAGTTTGGGGGTTTTTTTTCTCTCTCTCTCCTGGTACATTTTGCACCTTCTGCAGAGGACAAGGAGGTGTCAAATGCACCTGAAATAAGGTGGCTTTGAAAGGGTTGGGAAATAAATTGCTTGAGAAGTGGTTTTCTCTTTCAAACTTCTGTGCTTTTTCGGGGTTTGGTGGCTTTTGCCCTGATGTGAGCTCCTGGAGAAGCTCCCACACGGGATCTGTCGGCATGGCTCGGATCACCTCCGTCCAGCACATGGAAAAGCAGAGGAATGGGAGATGGGAGCAAGTGTGCAGCAAAAGGCAGACCTTGTTCCCCCTGTGCTGCTGTGAGAGTGAGAGTTCGTGGTGCTGCTTCACCTCCTGCCATCCCAGCACCAAAACTTTCCCTGCTGTGCCTGCTGCTCACGGATATTTGGGAAGAGCTGCCATACCCTCTTGTCCCAGACCCCCACCCTTGGAGGCTCTGAAAAATGCTCTCTTTCAGCCTTCAGGATGCTCCTGGATCTTTGAAGAGGAGATCCAGGTGGGTGACTGGGCTCTGCAGTGGCCAGTGGTGAGGGGAGATGGTGGCCAGCAGCAGCACTGGGGACATGATGGAGCAGCAGCCTGTGTGGCACAGCTGGGATTGCAGCAGGAAAAGAAGCTTTGAGGATGAGATTTAGAAGAGAAGGTGAATGGATTGATTTGGAGGAGAAGGTTGGTTGGCTTCAGTGGAATGCATATGAGCCATGGGAAAAGTGGACCAGGATGGGAAGAACAACACTGAAGGGACAAATGAAGTGCTGAGTGGGTGAGTGAGAAGGAAAAAATGCAGCTCCTGGAAAGTAGCTCCAAGGTGGAAAAATCTGGGAAGTGTATTGGACACGACTGATTTTTGAGGTGGTAAATGGGAATTCTGAGCTGGGAAGCGGTGAAATTTTGCCTGTGCTGAGCTACTGGTGGGAGCAGAGGGGAAGGGTTTTAAAGACAGGTTGATTAAAAAGATTAAAAGACACATTGCCACTTGGGGAGCTGCAACTGGGAGCTCCTTTTAGTGAGGAACTGTCTCCTCTTGTCACCCTTTTTTTTTCCTGTGGAAGGATGGCTTTCAGGGAGTGGCCCAGGCTCCTTTCCCACCGTCAGCAGGTTTGTGTGACACCAGGATCTTTAACATCCACAATTCCTGCGAGAGCTCAGCAGGCATTGAAAGCAAACCCTCTGGGTTTGTTTCACATCAGGACATGAAAGTTTTCCAGGAGAGGTTTTCCTTTCAGCCAGGATCTATTTTCAAGCTGCCTTTTCACAGCAATCTCACAACTCCTTCCAAGCCACTTTTATTTTAGCTTGCAAAGCTTTTAGGTGATGGCCCTAAATATAAATAAAATAGCCCTGGTTGGGGAGGAGATAACAAACTGCCGTGGGTTCAGTGATGTTCACTTTCCTTTAAACTGTGCACAAGGAGCCCCAGCCATGTCTTCTAACGAGAAACCCTCATTAAAAGGCCTGAGGCAAGGAAATAAAGCAGCTCTCAAATCCATGCTGCTGCTTTAGAAGCTTTGGTCTTTGATAGACCTGTTTTATTTGCCATGCAAAGATTGTTGGGATGAGGATATTTGTTCAGTGATAGCACTGGATCTCAGATGGGCTTTGCTGTGATTGCCGGCAAGAATCCACAGCCACAGGGAGGTTTTCTCTCTCCTGGGGGAAGCAGCAGCTCCTCCCGTGCCCGTGGTTATTGTGCATACTCAATCCCAAAAGAAATGGCTCTGGGAACCGTATCCCAGTCTCCTGAGCCAGAGGTAAAGCCATCAGGGAACACTTGAATAAACACAAAAGCAGAACAGTGGATTTTCACCAGCATTCCTCTTCGAAGTGAAGGACCACTCCATTAACTGCATTACAAGAATGTTGGAGATTGGCAGCCGCTCCACTCGGGGGCTTTTCCAGAGAGAGGAGGAGCAGGAGGAAAAGGAGATCACCTGTCAGAGCAGGGATTTGGAGTGAATGACTCGTTAACATGACAGAGTGGGGCTGCTCCTGCCTGCCAACCCCTCTGGCTTGTGGGTGTCACATTTACTTTTCCAGATTTTCAGCTTTGGTTTGTTTGCGCTGAATTTCCTCTTATGGATTTCTACTTTAACTGTCGTAGGCAGCTGGAAACAAGAGGGTAGATTATGGTGGGAGGGGAATAGCGTTCCCTTTGTATTTGTTGAAGTGCCCAGGGAGCAGATTTGTTTAACTTCCTGGAGAGGAAGAGAAGCAGCACCAGCAGCGAGGGTTGGTTGTACAGAGTAATAACCCCACGAGCGGGTCCGTGATGACTTTCCAAAATGAGGATGTGCTAAACTGATCCTCAGAGTTCCTAATGACTTTGGGAGCAAGATGAGGAGATATCCATCTCTTTTCCCCCTAAGCTACGTGGAGACAGATGTTGGATGGGAAAGCCTTTCTTAGCTTGGACTGTGGGCTCTGGAGCCTGTAGAGGATTTGGATACTGAAAAGTCACATGTGGCAGGAGCTGGGTTTGGGGTGCTGAGCCTTCTGTACAACTCACAGCTCCCAGAAGACACCAGTATGCTGGGAAGGAACACCTGCAGTGGCCAGGGGTGTAGCTCCAGGCTGGATTTTTCCCCACGAGAACTTAGTGAGGCTCCTCTATGTTAAATCCCACAGTGAGAGAGGAGGCTGTGACACTCCTCTTCTTACCCAGGAGACAACACTTATGTAATTTTGCACTTGGTAGACGCCGTAGGTTTCATCTCACCCATATATTGTGATGTCTGTGCTCCAATTTTAAACGAGCCAAGAAACACAGGCTGGCACCCCGGGTTTATTTTTTGTGTCGCAGTGGGGGTGTTCCTAGGTTTGGTAGCTTTGGTTGCCCTGAGAAAAAGCTGCTGGGAGAGCACTGTGTTTGCCAGAGCTCCTGTCTCACCTCCTCCTCCCCCTACACCTTTGGAATGAGATGATCTTTAAGTTCCCTTCCAACCCAAGCCTTTCCATGGTATTTTGTATATAAGAGATCTCTCACCCACACTTTCCTGCAGGTGTCACTGAAACAAATGTCTGAATAAAGCCAGGAGGTGCTGTAAGTCTCTCTGCTGAGCAGAAGATGCAGCATAAGATCAGTTTTTTTGGATAATGGAGCGAGATACTTGAGGAAGTCACTTTGGAAACAACCTGGCTGTTGTTTACAGCAGTTTATTTCAAGATTACAGATAATGATCAGTCTAAATGTTCTTATTGCAAGGAAAATTCACTACCATAATCCTTCTGACTTCAGGGGAAGGGAAGGGAAGGGAAGGGAAGGGAAGGGAAGGGTTGCGTTGGCAAGTTATGCTACCCAGTGGCAGAATAA
>VZTG01007336.1:0-13640 GCA_013397845.1 Melanocharis versteri | reverse complement strand
AAGGGAAGGGAAAGGAAGGGAAGGGAAGGGAAGGGAAGGGAAGCTTTCCCTTGTCGTTTTCTGCTACCAAGTGGCAGAATACTGCAGACCAGTAGGAAAGCAACCTGTATCCTCTGCATGCACCTGTGTCCTCCATCCTTTTTCCTCAGTCTCGACTTCCCCCAGGACCTTTCCCTGCTCCAGGAGGGCTCCTCAGCCAGGGTGCTCCTCTTCCAACTTTAGCAGGAGCACGTTGGGACACCACTGACTTCCCAAGCATGTGTTTTCAACTGTGGATACTTCTGCTGTCCTGCCAAAGCCAGGAACTTCCAAATGAGCAGTCACAGCAAAAACAAATCACAATCTCAGCTGCTGCAGGAGCTTCCAGCGAGCTGGAACTCTATTTATTATATGCTTGAGAGCCCCGGGGAGCGGCACAAAGCTGTGTGTTAATACATGGGCAGGCAGAAGACAGACAAGGCAGATGCTGCATTAAGCACAGCTCATTGGAATTGGAGAGCAGAGAGGCCCTGGCCCTGCCTGTCTGAGGTGGTCAGCTTGATAGGCTCTTTAGAGAATCCTCAGCAAGGCTGCTGACACGCAGGCATGACTGAAATCCTGTCTGGAAGCACTGGCAAGCAGAGCAGAGACAGATTCCTCCCGCTCAGCTCCTCCAACGAACCTGCTCTCTCTCACGGTGAATTCAGTGCCTGACCCGAGGAGGTCACCCTGGGGCAAATCTGCCCACGAAGAATGGATGGGATGTTTAATTGCTGGAGGATGCAAACACGTGAAAAAGCATCAGTGCAAAACCAAGGTCTCCCACCAGTTTTGGGTGGCACAATATGAGAAAGATCTAAAGCTGTTCGAGGGAGGAGGGACCTGAGGACTGTGTAGGGACTGGAGGGGACAAACGAGGAACAGCTGAGGGCACTTGGTTTGTTCAGCTGGAGCAGAGGAGGCTGAGGGCAGAGCTCAGCAGGGGCTGCAGCTCCTCCTGAGGGACAGCTCAGATCTCTGCTCCCTGTGACCAGGGACAGAACCCAGGGAATGGCTGAAGCTGTGCCAGGGCAGGGTCAGGCTGGAGATCAGGGAAAGGTTCTTCCCCACAGGGTGGTGGGCACTGCCCAGGCTCCCCAGGGAATGGGCACGGCCCCGAGGCTGCCAGAGCTCCAGGAGCATTTGGGCAACACTCTCAGGGATGCACAGGGTGAGATTGTTGTGGGGTCTGTGCAGGGCCAGGGCTCGGACTGGGTGATCCTGAGGGTCCCTTCCAGCTCAGGATATTCCATGATTCTCTGATTCTGCAGTACCTTAAAGTGGCAGTTTTGGCCGTGCTCAGGTGGCCAGCAGAGCCTTGCTGCCCCAGCCCAGAGGGGTGGCAGGGACAGGACAGCGAGAGGGACACGATGCTGCTGACGGCAATGCTGGCTCCCTCCTGCACTCCAAACTAATCCTTCAGAATCCCAATTGCCCCCATTGCTCCAGCTTTCACTCTGACTGCATTCATGGCCAGGTCCATATTAACTGCTTTCTCTCCTGTCTCTATACCTTCGCAAGCACACCTTCACTGCAGGATTAAGCACCTGTCAGGACTTCAGAAGATTTGTTTATATTTGTCCCAAAACCTCATTTCAAATAGGTTACAAATGACAGAGCCAAGGACTTCTGATATCCAGCTCCTTGTTCCCACTGTAGTATTTCCCTTTGCATAATATGCAAGTTGTATCACCACATTTTTATCAATTATCATCTTTGTTTCTCCAAAAACTTGTGTAATCATAAATCTTGCTATGCACATAACTATGATTAAGATTAGCAGCTTGAGTTTCACCTTCAGCGCCTGCAAATTAAAGCTCAGAGGATGGGCCCAGTTAAATGAAAATGAAGCGAATTAGCTGCCTTTTATTTTGGTTAATTTTTGGAGCACATATGGTCCCTTATCTTTTCATATTATAGATACACCATTTCTGGGGCTGCATACAATGATGAATATTGGTTGGTTTCCCATCTGGTACCTTATTTTGATTTTTTTTTAAAGGAAGTTGTTATTAGCCAGTGAGGTCAGTCTGCTGCTTGTATTTTGAATTTAACTTGTTATTAGACTATTACTTGAGCCCCTCAGATTTTCTCCCACTGGACTCACTTGAGGCTTGTGGATCTGTATGAAAAAGTGTGATTTAATGATATTTTAAAATGTAAGGGATTTGTTCATTTGTTTGTTTTTTTTATGTTTAATCACTGTATTCTTGCTAATAACAGATTTTTTTGCTTATTATGTCCCTTAAAAAGTAGCAAAGAAAGCAAGGATACTTCTGATCCATGTACAAGAAAAACAGTGGACACGTACTCGACATTTCTCTACCTTGCCACAGGTATGACACCTGCACTCCATCTGAAAAAGCAGATTATCATTACATGTAATTGCTTTTTGAACTTCTGTGATTTAAAGCAATTAATTAGTGGGGTGTTGGAAAATTCTTTCTAATAAACCTAAACATTGAAGTTCTAAATTCTTTCTCCCTGAGTCATTTCCTGCTTGCACCACCAAAATCAAGTATAATTACATTTGTGTATTCAGAAGGAAGACAAAACAAAATTCTGTGGAAAATAAATTACGAGAGGAAAATCTGAAAGTCTTGTTGAAAGAAAATTGTCCAGTGAATCATTTCAGCCATTCCTCCATGAAGGATCAGCAGACACAAGAATACACAGAGCAGGAGCAGGCCAGAATTAATAAATTTTCATGGAGGATCTCCGTAAAAAGGGAGAAAGTAGAAAACACAGGATGGGATGGGGAAAAGGCCGAGCTGTTTTGCACATCTTTTCCATAGAACAGCCTTCCAAATCTACCATAAGTCAGGTAATTGGTGTGGGCCCTGTTTTGCAGATGGACCAACAGCAGCCCCTCTGCAGCTGGGCATCTCAGTCCAGATGGAGCAAACACCCTGGCAGGGATTTTCGGCAGCAGAAGGTGTTGGTGTGGGCTTTTTTTGTTTTTTTTAATCTTCCATCAGTCTTTTGGCAATGCAGCTCTTGGCAGCAATAGGTGGGTAAGTAGTGATAGAGCATCTGAAGTAAGTCAGATTCCTTTGTTGGATTTTATCAGAGCAGCTTCGAAGTGAATTATATCTAATCTGCTTTCTTATTTCATTGGCAACTCACTGCAGTGCCAGGAGCCCATGGAGGAGAGATAGGGCCAGGGTGAATTTGCTCTTTGATATCTCAGTTAATCCAATAGAACATTATTTGGTGTTTCCTATTCCATGGAATATGGAGAAACAAGGAAATAACAATTAACTATATGAAACAATGATATAATATGTGGGCCTGTGCATTTTCCATTGGACATTGATTAGTAGGATCTGTCTTCTAAAGTTTTTTCTTGAAGTCAGACTGAGGAAACAGTGAGGAGCAAGAGGCACCAGGGATCAAACTTTTGCACAAACAGCAAAGATTTTTTGTTGCTGGCACAGAAAGTAAATTCACTTCTCCATCACCCTCAGTAGCAGCTGGGTCTGCTCTGCCTGGGGCAGGTGAGAGAGGAATGTCTAAGAAATGGCAGCAGCAAGGGCCACTGTATTTAAATAAAATTGGTGCTGAATTATACCAAGGAGGAATGTTAAAAATACACAACAGAAACTGTTCTTTGGCTTTAGTCCTGACTTCTCTCGACACCTTCTGCAGGGGTGTGGGTGCTTTAAGGAATGTGGCATTAAACACATTGTTAATTCCTCTTCAATTTCAGCCTGATTGAGTGCAAGAAAGCAGAAAAACTCCCCCAAAGGAAACATTTAACCTGTTCTTTTCAGGAAGTTAAAGACAGATGTATCACCTTGGGCTTTATGTCAGCCAGTGCCACAGCCCTTCAGTGGGCCTGAATGTTTCCTGCTCCTAAACAGGCTTACCTGCTAAGGTTGACCTTATTTGGGGGTTTAGGAATTTTTATTGATTCTATTTGTGTCATTGATCTTGGTTTAGAACACGACTCCAAAAGATCTCATGATAAGGAGAGGATTAAACCTGGCCCCACACAGAACCACCTGAGAGGCACAGGGTGGGATTGCTGGGGTGTCTGTGCAGGGCCAGGAGCTGGGCTCCATGATCCTGGTGGGTCCCTCCCAGCTCAGGACACTCTGTGATCCCGTGAAAACTTGTAAGTGACCATAAACTGACCCACCACAATCAGTGCCACCTGCCACCAGAAGACACGGAGCAGTCCTGTCTGATTTTAAGATCCCAGCTCTGTTATTCCAGTTGAAGGAAAAAGCCTCTCAGATGGGGTGAGAACAACCCCTGCCTCACCACCTGGTGTTCTCAGAGAAAGGAACAGAGGAACACAGGGGTGCACAGGGTTTAGTTTCATCTCAAGAACATCTTTACTGGCCCCCTCAGTCAGCTGCTGCTTGGACAAATAGAGACCTAAAGGTCACACCTCCATGGAAAAGGGTATTGATGCTGGGAAAATATCTGGGAGCAGGAATGGGGAAAAAGCCCACCTCCTTGTCATCCCTGCACACCTATTTTTTGGCAAGGGAGAATAGAAAGGTGTTCCACCTCAGAATCACAGAATCCTTAAGGCTGGGAAAGCCCTCTCAGAGGACTGAGGGCAATCATTAACCCAGCACTAACCCGAGTCCTAAAATGGGTGAGTGGGACACAGCAAATCCTGGCAGAACCCCTGAACCCAACAGACTGTGGCTCTTCCCTCCCATGCAGAAGTGGAGATGCTCCATGCTGGGCTGGAGCATGATTCCACACTTCCAGCTGGAGTTTTGCACTTGGCAAAGAACAGAGAAATACCTTGCAAGATCCAGCTGAATGTTTCTTTTGACGAAAATAAATTTTAAAAAAAGAGACTGGATTTTTTATAAAGTCTTCTCATGGAGCCTGAACACAGCACAAACGGGACAAATCAAAGGAGGCGACGAAATCACAGAGAAAATTAACAAACCTTTTGCCTCCTGTTTGTTAGTGCCAACATTCATCAGACCAAAATTTCTCTGCACATGCTCAGAATCAAACACGTTGTCTCTGCTTTTAAAAAGACAGCATTTTATGTGTTAAATGCCTGAAATTGTTTCTTATTCGGTGAGTTTCCTTGTGATGAATGATGCTTCAAGTCATCCTTTTATTTTTTATTTCAGTGTTATTTTCGGGTTTTTTTAAAATGTCTTTAAGAAAGTGCAAATGAACACAGCTGCCTGTTGTTAAGACCTTTTTGTTTGTAGGGTTTAGTCTTCTGGTTAATGACTTTCAAACTTTGTGGATAGGACCAGCCTGGCTGCACAAAGACATTTCTGAGGGTAGATGGCAGCAGAGGAATTGCAAACACATTTTTCCGAGTACCAGTGTAGGAAATTCCTCCCATCTGCCAAAAGCTGGCTACTTTGATGGAAAAGTACAAAGCCCTGAACCTTGCTAAGCGCTGGAATTTGATTGTTTAGAAATATTAGACGGCTGGGGCTTAACAGCTCTGTAAGTATGGTGTGCTGTGGTGCTGTCCATCAATCCTGGTTTCCCTGACTGAGCTCCAAGCACTCGGTGCTGTGTATTTTATCCACCAAAGCGCAGCATCCACCCAGCGGTGAACAGGACTGGGATTATTTCGGTGCTGCCCTCACACAGCCATCGACTGGGTGCTGCTGGGAGCTCAGCCTGCTCTCCTGAGGGGTCCTTGCAGATAAATCCCTGCCCCCTCCCTGCAGGGATGTGCTGCATTGTTGTGCTGTGTCGCTCACCTGGAGAGGATCCGAGCAGTGGCAAAGGCACGGCTGAGATCTGAGATGGATCCAAGGAAACCCAAGATGTGACAAGCTGGTCATTGAGTGGAAGGTTTATGATATATTTAAAGGCAGGCAGTAGCTGAAATGAGGTTTTAAAAGTGTTGACCATCTGCTCATAGGGTGTAGCACAACACCTCAGTTAAATGAGCAAGCAAGAGAGCTAAAAAATAAAAAATTAATAAACCCCCCGATCTTCCTTCCTCTGAATAATGGTTCCTTTTTGTGTGGTGTTTACAGGGATGGGTCTGAATAGCTTCAAGTCTTCATTCCAACAGCAGCACCTGCCCAGGAGCCACTGCCCCTCCTGCTCACCCAGACTTGCTGGATTCCTTTGAATTGCTTTAATGTGTCTCCTTTCATCTGAACTTACCCAAATAATTGGCAAACTTTGCTGCCTTGCTGCTCCTCCCCTCATCAAAAAAAATTAAGTCTCTACATTTCTGTCTGAGTATGGAAATTCTGCAGCTCCCAAGAGTTCTGTTTTTTCGGGTGATTAAAGTAAATCATTCCTTTCTGCTATTTTACCTCTTCTTGAAAGGCTGCTGAGTTGAGTGTTCCCCAGGGAACCTGACAAAAGGGGTTTGAAAATCCAAATAAATTACTTGGACTAATTTTAGCCATTATTTGTTGCTATTCTCAAAGGACACTAAGAGAATGGAGGACTCTGCTCCACATGGCTTTGCCCTCATGGCAACCCAGGTTTTGCTGAGATTGGAAGCTTTGGGGCACAGGGATGACTTTCTCTGTTGTTTACAGGGAAGTCCATCACTTGCCCAAACAAGGTGAAATATTGAGGTGGTTTTAGTTCATTAGAAGGCCTTGGGTCACAAGTCATAGTTCTGCTAATTCTGCTTGCTCTCATTAATGCTGATTAAGAGGACAGATTTAGATTTAGATTATGAGGAGGAAATTCCATCCTGTGAGGGAGGGGAGGCCCTGGCACTGGGTGCTCAGAGAAGCTGTGGCTGCCCCTGGATCCCTGGAAGTGTCCAAGGCCAGGCTGGACAGGGCTTGGAGCAACCTGGGATAGTGGAAATGTCCCTGCCCATGGCAGGGGGTGGAATGAGATTAATTTTGAGGAGTTTTTCAGCTAAAACCATCCCATGACTATGATTTTTCTGCTAGTTCCCGGACACCAGAATTATGGTTTGTCTGACAGTTTTAGGTATCCTCACAGGCTTCTCTTGAAGGAAGCACAGCACCAAAGCTGGTTCTTATCAGCAGACGACAGGCTGTCAGGACCTGTGCAGCCTCCTGAACACACACCACCAGTGTGGCACTGCTACCAGCTTCTTTGGGTTTAGCTTTTTTTTGCAAGTCTTGAGACTTCCAGCTCTCCAGGAAATCTGACAAAACCAGCAGGAGCAATTAGGAAATCGTTCCACACCACAATGATTTCCTAATGATTGCCGTTTCCCCTCCCAGCTGTGGTGGCTGTGCCTTTCTGCCTGACTGGCTTTGCTTCCCAGGTCCTGTGAGCTCCGTCAGTGGTTGTTCCAGCCTAGGCTGTGCTGCAGGGCTGTGATAATCATGGAACAACAGGGATTCTGCAGCCACCCTCCAGGGTTTATTGTTTTAGCAGGACACGCTCTGAGTGTGATGAGAGGACCCTCTCACTTGAGCACAATCTTTTTCATTTCCCTTAGAACTCAAGAACCAATTGTCCAAGCACTTAATGTCTATTTACATCCTACTTAAAGCAATGAAAACGGCTCTTAAGATTGTTCTTTGTTAGCTTTGAGGTCAGTCTACTATGCAAGAAGCACTAAAAATGCTCACTGCAACCTCAGACAAAAAACACATTTGTTTTGTGCTGAGAGTCTTCAGAAAGGAAAACCTTTGGGGCACTCATATTGAGCCCTAGAAGAAAAATTAGATGAAGCTGATCCCAAATAAACAGGAATTGTTTTTTCATTTTTCTTTAATTATTTTATTTTTTCTCTGAAGGGGTGACTGGCTTGAGCTGCGCCATTTTATCCCTGTGGATTCTTATTAATCCAGCCATGTAAGCAAGAAAACAGTGATTATGGAGAAATTCCTCCCTGTGAAGGTGGGTAGGCCCTGGCACAGGGTGCCCAGAGAAACTGTGGCTGCCCCTGGATCCCGGGAAGTGTCCAAGGCCAGGCTGGACAGGGCTTGGAGCAACCTGGGCTAGTGGAAGGTGTCCCTGCCCACGGCAGGGGGGGGGGGGAGATGGGCTTTAAGATCCCTTCCAAGCCAAATAATTTTGTGGTTTTGTGATTCAATGATTTCCCTTTGAGAGCCCCATAATGTTGGGAATTTCAGACCAGAGCATATCCCATGTATTGAAGAACTGTAATCCTACAGCTCTTGTTGGCTTGACATGACCACATTAACCCAGGGCACTTTCTCCATTACTCCCTGCCCCAAGCAGTTCTGCATCTCTTTTGGAGCTGGAGTCTGGTTTCAAGGCTGTGTTTGTAGGCATTCCAGGAGTTGTATGGCCATGGCAATAAAAACTTTAACCCTCTTTCAACCTGTTGTTTCCAGCGCTTCTCTTCTAAAAAATAAAACTTGTGTTAGAAAGAATTGTCCTGATGGTGAACAGTGGATGCTTTCAGTGTCTCTGCTCGTCAGACGGGCACGGATTGGGTCGAGTTTGTCTTTCATGGAAGGTTTCTCACCTTTTGGCTTCTGTTCTTTCCCCAGTGCTGAAGGCTGGACTCTTCCCTCTCAGCACAGCGGTGGTTTTTCCTCATTTAGCAGCAGATTCCCCAATCCATAGGGCGGGATCTGGTCATTAGATAGGACAAAACCCAGTGTTCCAACTTGGCAAGTGCTGAGCTGCCTCTCCTGGTAGACAATGGGTGTTCCTTAGAATAAACTGGCACCATCCTCATGTATGGCCTTGTTTTGCTGAGTTAGGAAAGTTTTTATCCATTTCTCATCTTATTTGTGGAAGTTCCAGGCTACACTTGTTGCCTAATTAATACACTGCTGAGAAATTAATTAAATTGCAAAGCGTATCGATGAGGGGTGACATTCATCTTTCATAGAGCAACTGTGCTGCAGATCAGTGACAGCCAAAATATCCTGGAAAATAGAAATGATGTCATCTGTTGTGCTGGAGGCTAATGGAAAAGCTCAGGCTAAGCCTTGCAAGGCAATAAATGAGCCAATACATGTACATAAAGATGCTTCAGTCCTCAGAGTTTCACTATCATTAAACAAATGATTTTTCCCTTCTGGAGATTTGTATTGGAGTAATCTCATGCGATGTGCTGGGTTATGGAAAAAGACAACACTTCAGTTTGTTCACAAACTTAAATAGAAAATCTCTTTGGTTCCATTTTAAAATGTTAATGTAAACCACTTTGGCGTTATCAAATTTCCAGAACACAAGGCTATGGAAATTTTGAACAAGGCACATCTTTTCAGCATTGTATTGGATGTGATTCAATTTGAAGCTGAGTTTTAAAATATTCTTTTTCTGTTTTTCAGTGACCTGTATCTTACAGGGGAGTTTCTCTAATGTCACCCTAAATTATGATCACAGCTCTCTTGCCCCCATGTGAGCATCTCTCACTGCTGAAGTTTGGTTGCAGAATTATGAAAACATTCCGTAGATTAAAAAAAGCCCAACTTGTCTTCTGCTGATATAAAAGAAGCAGTTGCTAATTTTCATCCACAGGTCCCGTTTTGGAAATGTCAAATGTTTTGTTCAAACCCAATTAACATCCATTGATTCTCAAACCTATTCAAAGACTTGCTTCAGCACAATGAAGACATTGTTCTGCCACAGAGGATGGCATTTGCACTTCAAAGAGGAAAAATATTGACACTGAGGTTTAGAGACTATTCCACATGCGCTCCCCTCCATCCTTTTTCTTATTTGAATATTTAGTACATTTTTGCCCTTTTTTGCATGTGGTGCTGCGTGACTTCGGACAAGCTCAGAGTGAGGCTAAGGTGTGTCAAACTATTCAAAAGGCTGGAAGATGTATTTCAGTGGGGTTTTGGGTTTTTTTGTTTTGTTTTGTTTTAGTAAGATGTATTTCAGTGACATTTTATTTGGTAAAGAATTGTAATTAAAGAAAATAATTTTAAAAAATTACGGGCTCGTACCAGTTCAGAGCAATTAGGCGAGGTAATTAGAAGCATGATGAAAGGGCTGCATGGGAAAAGGAATTTAAACCCTCGTTGAACTGTTACATCAAAAAGTGAGTAAGAAAAAGAATAAATTAAAAGTAGGGCTTAGAGCTGGTGGGCAAATGATAAAGCAAATTATTCTTGAAAAAAGGAGCACCAGCCTGTTTATCTGGAGCTGCTTTCCATCCATTTAACGAGATTCCTGAGAAAGGTTCTTGGGCCTACAGGAGCATTGGAGAGGGAATTTGGGGTTGCTTAGCCTGGAGCAAAGGAGGCTCAGGGGGAACCTTCTGGCTCTGCACAACTCCCTGACAGGAGCGGGCAGCCAGGAGGGGTCGGGCTCTGCTCCCAGGGAACAGGGACAGGATGAGAGGGAACGGCCTCAAGCTGTGCCAGGGGAGGCTCAGGTTGGACAGCAGGAGGAATTTCTTCCTGGAAAGGGTGGCCAGACCTTGGAAGGGGCTGCCCAGGGAGGTGTTGGAGTCCCCATCCCTGGAGGTGTCCAAGGAAGACCTGGAGGTGGCACTCAGTGCTCTGGGCAGGTGACAAGGTGGGCACTGGACACAGCTTGGACTCGATGATCTGGGAAGGTTTTTCCAGCCTTAATGATTCTGTGGACAAGGGCCTGGAATGTCAAGACAAGGGAGAATGGCTTCAAGCTGTCAGACGGTATGTTTAGATGGGATGTTGGGAAGAAATTCTTGGCTATGAGGGTGGGCAGGCCCTGGCACAGGGTGCCCAGAGAAGCTGTGGCTGCCCCTGGATCCCTGGAAGTGTCCAAGGCCAGGTTGGACAGGGCTTGGAGCAACCTGGGATAGTGGAAGGTGTGTTGGAATGAGATGGGTTTAATGATCCTTCCATCCCAAACCATTCCATAATTCTATGAATTTGGAAGTAGAAAACTCACTGCCAATTTCCCTTCTTGATCCCAACTTACTGGTGTTATTCTGCCAGAAGGGGAACACCATCAGCCTTTCCCAGGACCCCATCCCAGCTGGGTGAAGTGCAGAGTTTCCCAAAACAAGAGCATGATATAAAGCTAAACAACTTTGAGGCTGGTTGACAAAGCTGGAGACTGAATCACCAAGTGGATATTTTGAAATCGATGGGAGGAGCAAGGAAATGAGCGTGAAGTCTGGTTTTTGTACCAGGAATGATTATTCTCTTTTCCTGGGAAACATTTCCATGAGCACGCACAGTGCATTGAGAACCAAAAGATGAGTCCTTTGGAATTCAAAGGACCTATATCCTAAAAACCTCTCTCTGTGAGGAAAGCATGGCAAAGGCCACAGTGTGAGGGAGACACACAAAGTGTCACTGTCACAGCCAGGAGAAAGGATCCCTGTGTCTGCACCTCACCCTGGAGCCGTGGAGGCATTGGGACATCACCGCTGCCACCAGACTGCTCATGATTGTGGTGATGTAGGGTTGATTTGGAACTGATGTGTTTGATTAGGGCTGCCCTAGAAGCAGCCACGAGACACGAGCTGTCGGTCTCCTCAGGTTCATCAGTGGTTAATTAATAATCAGATCCACTTTTATCCCTACACCCTAACAGAGCTTGACAGCGAAAGGCATTTCAGACTATTGATTTAATGAGGGGACATAGCTTTTCCTTAATGACCACAAATGGGCAGATTATTTAAATCAAGAGCTCTAATAAAAGTCCCCTCTTTGTAACAACACCACCAACAAATGTTGCCCTGGTAATCAACTCACGGGTAACACGGCAATAAAGCAGCTTAATTGTGCCCTGAGTATTGCCATCCATCTCCAGGCCAGGGAGCACCTTTATGACAGACTAATCTGCACTCCAGATCACCCGGACAAGGAGCTCGCAGGGTAATTCCTCTGTCAGGCATCTCATTTGGCTGGAGACGGAGTAGCTCATTTGGGAGCCTGGGAAGCTCTGCTGAGCTCTAGCAATTTCCACCAGAAAACTTCCAGGACAGACTAAGCACAGTCCAGGTGAGGCTTTGCTTCATCCTCACGTGTGCCTGTGCAGAGGAAAACTCTTCCTACTTCCATTCCCAAGCACGTGCATGGAAACCAGGCTTTAACCCCATAGAAATAATGTCTGTGCCCAAGGCAGGAACTGATATTCCTGGATGGGATTGTTTAAAGCAGGATAAAGCTCTTTGTCAATAAGATTATAGTGTAGCATAGAGGCTGTTTCAGTACAAAAAAAAGTATTTGTTTCCCTCATAGACTCCCAGATTGGTTTGGGTTGGGACGGATCTTAAAACTCATCTCATTCCAACCCCTGCCATGGGACACCTTTCACTAGAACAGAGATGGCACCTTCAGTAAAGAAGGAAAGGACTGGGTTTTCTTGGTTTTTTTAATTCCTTAGTTTTTTCTTTCTTAGCCTGTTCTGTCTTGTCTTGTGTTGTAAGAATAGTTAAAAGCAGGGACTTAAAACCTTTATTCCAGTTTCCATTGGCACTTTGATTCTTTCCCACTAATCCCCTATTTTTAGTGGCATTTAGAGCCATAGTGGAGTACAGCAACTTTAGTGTAATTAAAAAACAATTTAGAGTCTGACTTGTGTGCTTTAGTTTGTTTGGTTTTTTTTAATATATTTCAATTTCTGACCTCCCTCTCTACATATTCCTTCTCTTCTGGGGTGAGTCTAGCTCTGCTCCAGGCTTTTGAGCACTAACATTAGGCAGTGTCTTTTGTGTATTTTCTGAGGAATACCAGCTTTTCTAACCCGTTCTCCATAACACATTCCTCACCACTGACCCGAAGCATCACCTACCCAGCAAGAGCTCTTTCCAAATTCTCTGCATAGACTTCCTTGCTGTGACAGTGCAAGAAACCAACAGGCTCCACACTTTACTGAGGTCGTCAAACAACCATTAAATCTCAGATACTTGAGCTGCTGCTGACTTCTGATGGGTTTGAACTGGTGGCCTTGGGGCAGAGCTCACTGTCAAGCTCCCCGAGCTATCTCCTGTTTTGTTTTTCTTTGTTTTCTACTTGTTTTCCTACTTTAGTGACAACTCATGAATAAAAGCAGAGACAGGCAAAAAAGCACAGAAAGATATGCCTGGAACTACAGAAAAACAGAAGGTAATTTAAAGTTTTTTTCTTCCCAGAAGTCAGAAGAAACGATGAGAAACCAAGTGCTCTGAGCAATCCAGCTTTTAAATGATTGATACTTTCTCCAGCACCCTCCTGAAGAGACAGTGGTAGAAGGTGATTTAAGATAACTTTGTTCTTCTCATGGGAAATCAAAATATTTTTCATAAAAATTCTACCCCACTTCCTTTGATGTTATGCTGCAAACAAACATCCAGCTGGCACAAGTTTGCATTTGGAGTGAAATTAGCAGAATTGGGTGGTAAAAATGAGTTGGAAATATTATTTTATTATTGTTATTATTATTGTAATGTCACCACTATCATAATTATCATTATTGATGCTATTAATTATTTTATTTATTCCTTTACTCTAGGGCTATAAATACTACACTACTGATTATGGTATTGGATGTAATTCTGGGACAGAATTTTGTGTTAGCATCCTGTTGGCCTGAATTCATTATTTATCAGGGATTTCCCTGGCACACGGAGGGATGGCTGCAGGGAGAGCTCCAGGCTCTTCAGCCAGCCCCTGGCCAACAACTCTGCCTCCCCAGAAGAGCCTGGAGCTCCTGCCCAGTTGTCCTTTCTTGTGCTGGAGCTGGGGAATTCAGCATTCCAGGGGATGCTTTCCAATTTCCAGAAGGTGAAACAACAGCCACAAAAAAAACCCCAAACA
>VZTG01007335.1:109508-124170 GCA_013397845.1 Melanocharis versteri | reverse complement strand
GCGTTGCAGCCCGGGCCTCCCGGTGCTGCCCCATCCAGGGGCTCCCGGTGCTGCCCTATCCCGGGCGGTGCATCCAGCGGCTCCCGGTGCTGCCCCATCCCGGGCCGTGCATCCCGGGGCTCCAGGGCTCCCTCCCGTCCCGTCTCTTGCAGCTCGGTGCCGGCGCTGGCGGCGGGGGCTCGGCTGAGCCGGCCCCAGGCCGAGGAGCTCCATCGGTTCCTGCACTACGACTTCGACCCCCAGCTGCTGCCTCAGCCCCTGCAGGCCAAGGGGAAGAGCTGAGCTCGGCACGCCGGGCCTGCACTGCACTTTACCCGGTTGGGATTGGGTGTAAATCTTGTAAATAAACACTTGTCAAACGTCAGGGTGTGGGAGCTGCGCTGCCCGGGCTGGCCCTGCCCCGTGTGTCCCCAGTGTCCCCGGCCGGGGCACAGCACAGCTCTGGGGCAGGGCTGGGGGTGATCATCCCGAAATTCCTGTCAAAACCGCAGTAATGGCTCGAGTACTTCAGCAAAGCTTTGGGGGGTGACAGCGAGGAATCCACCAGCAGCTCCTGCCATCTCGGCAGCCCTGAGCCCCGTGTTTCCAGGTTAAAAAGGGAATTGCCAGGCGTTCCTTTTTCCCGGCACACGGGTGGGGCTCTGGGGGGCCCAGGGCAGCGCATTCCCGGTGCCTCGGTGCCTCTCCCGGGCTCGGGTGCCGGATCCTTCCCCGGCATCGCCGCTGCAGCCTCTGCTGCCACCGCCTGGAAAAGGATCGGGATCGGCATTGCCGCCCCTTCGGGCAGCAGCGCTTCCCGGGACAGGGAGAAATCAATCCTGGAACAGGAGCTGTCCTGGGCAGCCGGGGAAAGCCACTCGCACCCGAGTCTGCCCTGCTCGGGTGAGACCCCACCTGCGGAGCTGCTCCAGGGCTGGAGACCCTCTGGAGCCAGGCTGGGAGAGCTGGGAATGTTCACCTGGAGAAGGGAAGGCTCTGGGACAGCTCAGAGCCCCTTGCAGGGCCTAAAGGGGCTCCAGGAGAGCTGGAGAGGGACTGGGGACAAGGGATGGAGGGACAGGACACAGGGAATGGCTTCCCACTGCCAGAGGGCAGGGATGGATGGGATATTGGGAAGGAATTCCTGGTGGGGAGGGGCTGGGCTGGAATTCCCAGAGCAGCTGTGGCTGCCCCTGGATCCCTGGCAGTGTCCCAGGCCAGGCTGGACACTGGGGCTGGGAGCAGCCTGGGACAGTGGGAGGTGTCCCTGCCATGGCAGGGGTGGCACTGGATGGGATTTAAGGCACCTTCCAATCCAAACCATTCCATGATTCCAAACTAAGAGGATGAAGCCTTGCAGACACCATTCCAAGCTGGACAGCTCCTGGATACTGCTGTCCCACAACAACTCTGAGTAATCTGTGAGAAAAAAAGCTCATCCTCATTTATTACATTAAGGAAATGTAAAAATTCAAGCTCTCCCTAGAGCAAATTAAAAAGCAATTTCAGTTCCTTCCGCACTGCACCTGAATTTATTGTACAGCCATATCCCAAAAGATATTTTATCTTAAAATGAATCAGCATTTGGCAGTTGTTGGTATCCCTGAACATTTCTCCTTCCCTGGAGAAACGGGACCTGGAGAGAAGGAGCCTGGACAAGGAAGTGCCACTCTGTACACATGGAAAAGCCAAGCGTTGCTGGCAGGGTGGGAATGGGGTTAAAACACATAAAACCACAGCAGGACAGCTTTTCCAAACTGAACTCATCATTCCAGCATTCCCTCTCAGAGGGGCAGCAGAACCCCTGTGCTCTGAACTGCAAGTGCTGAACAACACATCCACAAAGTCCATCAAATGGAGAAGTAGGAATCCTCCTGTTCCTCATTGGATGAGTCTGGAGTCTCAGCCACGAAGAGCTTCCCCACCACCGGGGCCGGGGTCACTCCTGCAATAGAAACAGGGATTAGCAGGGGCTGTCCCAGTGGGAAAAGAGGGAAAAGAGATGGTTCAGAGAGCAAAGGGCTGATGGGACACAGCTCCTGACGATGGAGAAGGAAGGGAAGGAGCTGGAAATGAGGAGGAGGAGCCAGGAATACTCACTTTTGGTTCTGCGGGAAGCTGGTGTCCCGAGTGCAGCTCCAGCCTGAGGGAGGGAAGGAAGGAAAGACTCAGCCAGGCTGGCACCAGCTCAGGGTCCCCATTTCCCAAAATTCCCACAACTGCTTTCCCTGAACCACAGGCACAAGCCATAGCTCTGCTGCTGGGATCAGTGGGTTATATGGAAAAGCCAGAGGAGCTGCAGAGCCTGGGACAGTGGAGGAATCAATACCTAAAGTCAGGAACTGGGATACAAGGTCACCGTTGTTATGGTCACTGTTAGGAGTTGGACTGGATGATCCTTGTGGGGCCCTTATGGGTACCTCAGGATACTCTAGGGCTCTATGGTTATTGTTCCTTTTCCCACTGTTTGGAAGAATTTAACAGGAACCTAAGGATCGTGGAATTCCAAAGCAGTTACAAATCCTGACCAAAAGCAGTGGAGTTAATCCTGACAATGAAGAGCTCCCTTCTCACAAAGGAACTTCTCTCCATAGCAGCAGATACCAAACCCAGGGAGGGTTCCCGTTTTCCATCCTGTGCACACAGGGGGCTGTGATCCCGGGATTGTCCCCTCTGGCCAAGCTGTGCCTGGCTCACGTGAAGTGGGCAGTGTCCAAGGAAAGCTGCATTACCGACTTCTTCTTGACCTTGTCCCAGGTGCCTCTGCTGCCCTGCGTGTTCTTCTGCATGCGGAACACGTGCCGGTCGTAGTCATTCCTGGGGTACAACAGGGCAAGAGTCAGGGGCTGGAATGCTGCCACGGAGCCCACACGGCTCCAGCTCCCCCAGGGAATGAGCAGGGCCAGGAGGAACTGGTGCTGGACAGTTAAACACAGCAGCTGCTCCAGGAGCACGACACAGGGAGCTGGGCTGGCTCAGGGGCTGCAAATCCCAGTGCAGGGATCACACAAAGCCCCAGCCCCTTCCCAGGGCCAGTCCCTGTCCATTAGGCAAAACCCCACCGGCTCCAGGCTCCCAGATGCTTCCAGTTATTCAAGCAGAGCCTGAAGCCCTGGGGGAACAGGGCAGGACTGAGGGCTCTGCTGAGGCTGAAGCCTGAGCCAGGGCCATTCCCAGGGCTGGGAGCAGGAGCTGCTGGCGTTGGCTCTGCTGCCCACATGGAGCTGAGCAGCTCCAGCAGCTCATGGTGTGTGGGAAGAGCTCTCCCCAGGCAAACCAAGGCTGCAGGAGTGGCTGGAAGTGAGCTGCTGTCCCAGCCCCAAGAGCCTTCTCAGAGACACAAAGGGATCTCGGGGCAATGCCAAGGCTTGCAGAGAGCCGATGGAGGAGCTCCTACCTGTTGATGGGGACCAGCATTCCCGGGCTGATGTGCTCACACTGCGGGGTTTTCACGGGGGGAAAGAGGCCTGAGGAGGGGGTGAGCGGGAACTCAGACAGGGCGAAATCCTCGGTGTCCTCTTCCTGGCTCCCTCGCAGCGCTGGCAGCTGCAGAGCCCCCTCAGAGCCGTCAGTCACCTGAGCCTGCCCTCAGCAGCCCTCCCTTCCCCCCTGCCCCGGGTCTGACTCTCCCTGTCCCTGCTGAGGCACAGCCCCAGCCCCTGCCCAGAACTGGACACGGCCCCGCGCCTCCACCTCGCTCCGAGCGCTCCTCCAGACCCTGCCCAGAGCTGGACACGGCCCCGCGCCTCCACCTCGCTCCGAGCGCTCCTCCAGACCCTGCCCAGAGCTGGACACGGCCCCGCGCCTCCACCTCGCTCCGAGCGCTCCTCCAGACCCTGCCCAGAGCTGGACACGGCCCCGCGCCTCCACCTCGCTCCGAGTGCTCCTCCAGACCCTGCCCAGCACTTGGCTGAGGGGTTTTGCTGCTGCCACACCCTCAAAAACTCACTTCTGGTTACAATCCCAAGCTCCAAGCTGCCCAGGACTGCTCCGAAGGACGATTACTCAGGGAGTGCTGTCACCATTCAGAGACTCCTCCCACCCTGTCCAACCTTCCCACTGCCACAAGCCAAGGGCTGCTACAGCCCCTGAAGGAAAGAAGCCTCTTCCCACAGATCCCCAGGATTTTACTGGTGGAACTGGAGCAGCCCCCTGGCACAGCCAGCAGCAGAGCAGTCCCGCAGGTGCTGTTGTCCCAGGTTTACCTGGACCCTCCTGCTCTGGAAGGGCGTCGCGGTGAAGACGTCGTCGTGGTTGTCCTTGGGCAGCTGCTCCAGGAACTCCCTCATCTGCTGCTTCCGTTTGAGGGTGCCCACCTTGGCAGTGATCGCTGGCTCCTTCTTATCTGCAGGACCCAAACAGGAATTGTCTGAGGCAGCAGCCATGGGGTTAAAATCCACTGCCTGCAATCAGTGCCACAGCGCAGCCCTCTGGGGAAATCTCTTACAGCTTCTTTAGGAACCGTTCAGTTCCCACACAATTTTTGCTTTCCAAAGGAGTTTCCCCACTCCATCTTCAGGGGAGGGTCACTGCAGAGCCTCCCACAACCACTGCAGGGTCCCACATCGGGTTCATTGTGACTGTGACAGAGCTGGGCTCACATCTGCCTTGCAGAGAGCAAACCCACAGCTGTGTCCCTGTGTCAGGAGGCATCAAGGCTCAAACAAAGGCTCTGCTGCTCAGGCACTTCCACCATCCTGGAGCCAGGCTCAGGGAATGCTCAGCTCAACTGGTATCCACGGCAAACCTTAATCCAACCCAGCCCCCAAAAGAAGCTGCAGTGTGGGGATGGCAAACACCAGAGAATGGCACTGGGCTGTGCTGACTCCACGCTGCCTGTGGCCATCCCAGGACCCAAATCCCACCTGGACAGAGCTCTGCAAGGAGCTTGTGACCTGCTGGGCCTCCAGGAGCCTCTCAGGATGTCAAGAGCTCTTTGCCCTGGGGGGCCAAGGCCAGTGAAAGTCTTCCCCTCATGCCAACAACAGGAAAACTCTACAAAGAACCTTCCTCTTCTTGTCACCTCCGTCATTCCTGACACCCTCCAACCTACACACCAAAAGGTGACCTGGCTCACTGTCACACCCTGATGTCCCTTGTGGATTTATCTCATGGAACTAGAATTGGTGAGGTTGGAAAAGCCCTCCCAGCCCATCGAGTCCAACCCTTCCCCAGCACTGCCCAGGCCACCACTGACCCCTNCTCCAGCCCCTCAGTGTCTGAATCCAAATTATTTACCAACCACAAACACCCAGAAACAAGATGCTGGTACCTTTCTGCTCCGATTTTCCCGTCGTGGTTTTCTTGGGCTGCTGCTTGGAGCCTTTCCCCTGCTGCTCCTCCAGGTACCTCCCCTGGCACTCCTTGGCCGAGCGGGACCCCACGGCCATGGCCACCTCCTGCCAGAAGCCGCTCCTGTGCTTCGGGAACGCCGCGATGGCCCTGCCACGACAGCACGGGCACAGCCTCACCAGGCTGGGCAGCTGTGGGGCACAGCCCTGGAACCTGCCTGGGAACCACCCTGGGCCGTGCATGGAGGGAACCTGGGCTCTGGCTCTGCTGCCTCTGGCCTCTTCTTGCCCAGAGCTGTGGCTGCCCCTGGATCCCTGGCAGTGTCCCAGGCCAGGCTGGACACTGGGGCTTGGAGCAGCCTGGGACAGTGGGAGGTGTCCCTGCCATGGCACTGGATGGGATTTGAGATCTCTTCGAACCCAAACCATTCTGGGATCCTGTGGTGTCTTCTCCAGACACCTTGGAACAGGCAAATTTAAACACCTCAAGCTGGCAGATTTGTCACAAGATAAATTTCCTCCTCACCTGCAGCAGGTCCCCTCAGACCTGAGCTCCTGCTCATCTAAAAGCCCTAAACCTAAACATGGCCATTTTACACTCAAAGTGTCTGTTAAATATTGCCCAGTGGTTTAACTAATTGGATGATGGATTAATTAAACACCCTTGCAGTTAATCTCCCCTAAGCAAACCTGCTCACAGAAACCTGCCATGTTTAACGTGTTACTGCAGTCTGGGGAGGGAACCTGCTCCCTCTCACCTGTGGCCTTCACCATATTATACCAGTGTTTCATTTGTGAAGAAAATTAATAGGGAATAATAATTCTAATTATTATTAGGGAATAAAAATAGGGAATTCAATCGGGAATATTTCTAATAGGGAATTAAAACATAAAGAAAACCTGGGAAATCATGATTCTGAAAACCCCAATCCAGACCATTCAACCCCTCCCAATGCCTGAGGGAAACTTTTCCCTCTGAACACAGAACAAGCCCTCACCTGTGAAGCTTCTGTAATTCCTTCTCAGACCAACCATCAGCTGCCCTTGGAAAAAGTTCCAGAGATTTCTGCCCCTTCGCCCTCTCCTGCTCTCTCGGTTTCGCTGCTGAAGCCTTGGCAGTGTTGGAGACTCCATCGCTTGTTTTTATCCGGGACACTTTGGCATTCCTGGCCTTCCTGTGAAATTCCTCCTTCCCGGTTTCGGGCTCGGTGTCAGAATCCAGCTGGCACCTGGGAAGGCTGGCTCTGCTGCGTGCCCTCCTGGCCTGAGCAGGCACAAGGGAAGCACTGGACTCAGCAGATGTTCTCCCTTCAGAAGGGAGCTCAGACTCGTCGCTGGACTCGGGCCCGCTCAGCCTCACCAGCACACGCCGGGAGGGCTTTCCTGTCCTCTGGCCACAGGACTTGTTCGCACCATCCCGGGAACTTCTGGAGCCAGAGCAAGGTTTCCAGTTTTGAGAGCCTGGTTTTAGTATAGATTTCTTTTTCCTCCTGATCAGCAGTGGGGTGTCCTCACTGGACTGCTCCCCCTCATCCTCGTCTGAGGGCTCCTGGGTGGGGAGAACCGTCTCCTTTCCCGGGAGGCGCTGCTTGGCCGACCTCAGGGAGTTCCTGTAGCCCTGCTCGTACATGCTCGGCTCTCCCAAGTCTGCTGCTCTCTTCTCCTTTGCTGCCCCCGGGGCTCTGCTGTTGTGTTTGTCCAGCACTTTGGTGTTTAGGGAAGTCCCCCTGGCAGGGAGCTGGGATTTCGTTTTTGTGCCCCTCATTCCAGGATCGTTTTTCTCCTCATCCGAAAGGAAGTGCCTGCTCTTCCTGCTTGCAGCAGGTTTGGGATCTCGTGTGGAAGTGGCTCCTTTCTCCGAGCTTTTCCCTGGAAGAGCCAGAGCCAGAGCCCGTCAAGGGGTGCAGGGTGGGTCCTGCTGTGCCTGCAGCACAGAGATCTGCACCCCCTGCCAGAGCTTTACCTGCCAGAACTACAAACTCAGAGCTGCTCTCAAGGGCTCTCCGAAACTCTACTGACTGAGCAGGCACATCCCCAAAGCTCTGCTCGTGCTCCACAGAGCTTTTCTGCAGGAAACATTGCAGCTGCTTTAGGAGAGAAACTTCTGCTTTATATTGCACATTCTTCTTAGGCTTCTATCACCTCCCAAATTCTACTAAAACCAAACTTTTATTAAAAACTCTGTTAATAGATTTTTTTTGCCAACATTTCATTTCATTTCTTTCTTCCACATTAAAAAGCAAAGCCAGGCCCCCCAGGTCACTGGATTGGTGAATTCCAAAAAAATCCTAATCCCTTAATTTCAATTTCCAGAATGAAATCCGTGTGTTCTCATTATGTAATTAAAAAAGCAATTTACACAGTTCTTGTTTGGAGCTGTGAAACTCCACACAAGTGCTACTCTGATGATTCTTCAGAGAAAAAGCAGTTGATCAATACAATATTTGAATAATTTCTTTGCATTAACAGACCCAACCCTACTGCTCCAGCACCCACTCACAATTCCATCAATAACTTGAAAATAAAAAAAAGAATAGTTTCTACCTTTACTTTGGCTTTTCGGCCCTTTCTCTGTTGTCTTCACATCCTCCTTTGGTTTACTCTTCTTGGAGATGAAACTGGCCTTTCTTTCGGGTTTTTCACTACTGAACATCTTCAAAATAAAACAATTGACTCTAAAACTAATTTAATCTCCTTTTCTCCAGGCTGAGCCCCTTTCCCAGCTCCCTCAGCTGTTCCTGGGGCTCCAGCCCCTTCCCCAGCTCCGTTCCTTTCCCTGGAAATGCTCCAACCCCTCAGTGTCTCTCTTGCAGTGAAGGCCCAGAACTGACCCCAGGATCTGAGGTGGGACCTCACCAAATTCCTGTCTGATCCAATTATCTTTCCAAAAACCCCCATTTTTTTTCCCCAGAAACGATTCCCCATTATGTCAAATTTAGAGACCGCCATTATCTGATTACATGGACCTAAGACTATTTTTTTGTGTGTTTTCCAATATTTTGATCATGTTTCCAAGATTCCCTTCCTCCTCAGGTATCTCTAAGAGCTGCACCCATTCTGTTCCCCCTTGGCCAAGTTTAATAATTCTATTTAAGTCACACTCAAGGAGCACTGTGCAGAGGATCTTACCAGGCTCAGATAATCCACGCCCCCATTTTCGATGGTGACATTCAGGTTCTGATCCACAACCTCCCTCTGCCCACACCAGAAGTTCAGGGGGGGTTTGATGAGGCGCCCGCTGCGAGTGTAGACGCTGCTCGAGTCATTCCTGGAGCTGTGCTTTGGGGTTATGACTTCAAGGGGAAAAAAAAACCAACAAAGAAGAGTTTTGTCCCAATTATTGCATGGAAAATTCAGTTTTGCAGATTTCACAAGCAGAGGAACAAGGTTGTGTTTAAATTGGACGACAAGGGAAATGTAAAACATACCCAAAGTTGTTCTTTTCAAAGCTTTGTGATAGAAATAACAGGACTGAAGTAAGAATCTTCACAAATTATAAAATTTTCCGTTGGGGAACTTTTTACTTTTACTTTGTTTAGTAGGTTATAAATACTGTGAAAGTCGTTGAGGAAGGGAGAACGATAAAAAGTTGTCACATGGAACAGCTGCTCACCGAGACAAATGAGAGCGAAAAATAAATGGGAGCGATGAGAGAAAAACATAAAAGCTTTCATAGTGCTAGCAGGGAAATCTGATTACAGCAGTAACAAACAGCACAACAGGGTTTGGGAAAGGCCCACTGGACAAAGATCCCAGGAAAAGTCAGAGTTAAACCCCAAAGCTGACAGTGCCTGTGGCAAGGCAGGGACTGCACTTGAGGGCTGGGCCAAACCAGGGGTCTCACAAGGCTGTGGCTTTACAGGCATTTCCCGGAAACACAACCAACAAAATGAACCCTTCCACAACCCATTCCAGCCACCCGCAGGTGTCTTTTCCAAAGGAAAGGACTGTTAAATACTCACGGATGTTCTCATCATTCCCTGGTGATACTTCATAGGTGGAGTTCCTCAACGCGGGTTTCTTCGCATCGCTCGCTGAGCCTCCTGCGGTTCCCAACACTTCAGTTCCCCCCACGGAGCCATGCTCTTCATTTTCTTCCACACCACTATCTTGATTTCGTTCTTTCCTGATGGTTTGGAGTTTGGGACAAGAAATAACCATCTGAGGAAGCTGTTCTTTAACAAACAGTGTAGATGTGAAGCCCCGGTGGCCCGGCACAGCAGAGTGGCTTCCCACCCACATCTAAAACATTCCACACCCCTCTGGTGTAATGGCCTTAGACAGCAGAGCCTCAATGAACACTTAGAACATTGCAATGAAAGAGAATCTCCAAAGCAGCTACCTCCTCGTTTCCTTGAGAAACTCCTCCACGTACTCCTTCCACCTCCTGGAGAAGCCGAACGTGAATCGCTTGACGAAGCGGTAGGGGAACCCTGAGGGGACACAGGTGGCATTAACAGGGCTGGCACCAGCAGGGCTGGCACCCACCCAGGGGACAAAGGAACCCACCGGAGCCTGTTAAACCCAAACATCAGAGGAACCGACCCAGACAATTCCACCCAGCACAGCCCAGCCACTCTCAGCCTAGGAAACCCCTGCAGCACTTGAGCCACTCTCTCACAAACCTTATGCTGCTACTTTTCCGTCTCAGAATATTGAAATAAAAACAAATGTAAGTTCTTAGCAAAGGAACTAATAAAATCTTCAAGTCATAGAGCAGCCAGAGCAGGTATTTATCAGCAGGGATCCCAGTGCTGCAAGTGAGAAGGAAACACTGAAGCCACAGACACAGCTTTGGGCCCGAAGGAGCCAACAGAGAAGGTGTGTTAGGTAAAAAACTGTGTAACACACCCAGGGCACACCTGTGTTAGGGGAAATAATGCTGAGGGAAGGGCTGGAGCTGGAAAGGGGTGGGGGATCAGCCTGGAGATCAGGAAAGGCTCTTCTCCAGAGGGTGCTGGGCACTGCCCAGGCTCCCCAGGGAATGGGCACGGCCCCGAGGCTGCCAGAGCTCCAGGAGCGTTGGGACAGCGCTGCCAGGGATGCACAGGGTGGGATTGCTGGGGTGTCTGGGCAGGGACAGGGGTTGGGTTGATGATCCTGTGAATCTCTTCCAGCACAGGATATTCCATGATTCCAAGTATTTATTCCACCTATGCCACAGAATATCTGTGTCCTCAGAGGTGCCTGTGAGCACTGACAAGCAGCTCATTCCCAGTGAACGTGCCAGAGGAGCACATGGAGCAAGGAGAACAAATCCTGTATTTCCATCTGCATGGAAATCCCATTTCCTGACAAATCCCGCATGCTCCAAAGGAAGCTGAAACAGTTTGTGATCTTTAAGGCACTCAGAATCAGCAGCTCACCTTCCTTCCTCATGGCAGCTGAGTCTATCTTGCCCTGCAGCAGGTAGATGGTGCCGGAGGAGGTTTTCACCTGGTTGTGAGTGACGCGCTCCGTGATGGCGCTGCTGTGCCACAGCAGCAGCTTCATGTCCCTGCCAAAGGACACAACAGCAACCACAGGAATCACCTCCAGAAGGGATTCCAGGCTGGAATGCTGACACTCCACGCGGGAGTGGTGGTGAGTCCCTGTTTTCTGAGGGATACAGGTGCTGGCAGGATGTGCTCTGGGCTCGGTTTTCCTCTCTTAGCCTGGCACTGACACAGCTCTGCCTCACCTGACGCTGGGGCAGGGGACAAACTGACCGTGTCCCTGCTGCACGTGTCACTCACGGGACATCAGCTGGACTGAAGGCAGCTCAGTGCAGCAGCCCAGCCCGGTGTGCAGCCTGGACAGGGCTGGGAGCAGCCTGGGACAGTGGGAGGTGTCCCTGCCCATGGCAGGGGTGGCACTGGATGGGCTTTAAGGTCCCTCCCAACCCAAACTGTCCAGAGTTAATTGATATTTGATTCATTCCTCTGAAGCTTTCTGATTATCCCAGTACAGGACTCTGAAATGATTTCACCAGTAGCTCCCTGGATGCTGGCTCTCCCCCTCTTGCCCACACAAAGGAATTGTCTCTTCCCTGATAAAGTAGTCTAAGCTCTGCACTATCACTTGGTGTTTGATGTCCGTGGTTTACTTTGCATTTAAATAATAAACTGGTTCTTACTTCCTTTTCCCTTCCACACAGATTGCCGTGTTTCCAGTCAGCACTTTAATCCTCCAGCTGGTCAGGCAGATGCTTTTCTGCTGCAGAAAAAAAAAAAAAAGAAGAAAATAAATAATTTAGAAGTATTTATTAACCAGCACCCTTCAGTGATCAGATCCAATAACAAAAACATCTCTTTCAGCCTCTTTGAAGCTACAAAGCTGGAATATTAGAGGATATCTGATCCTTGGCTCAATCCTGAAGGTAACTTGGTTTGATTCAGGAAACACATCAAACACTCTTGGCCACGGTGAGGGAGAACAGAACAAGTCACTGGCCATCCCAGATTTCCCCAGGGAACAAGGGAAACCCAAGCCTCGGGCAGGTGTGCTCGTGCCAGGTTCCCAGGGAGCCCCAGGGACACAGCACTGCTTTCCCAGGATTAGCCCAGAAAGGGAGGAATGCTGCAGGCTGCACACTGCTCTCCCAGGGAAAAGGTTCTGCTCCAGTTTAATGGAACAGGAGTCTGGATGTTCCACAGGAAAGCCAAGCCTTTCCCCTCCCCATCAGCAGGGCACATTCCTGGATGGATTCATGCCCAGCTGGGAAAGGTCTCTCCTCCCTGGGTCTGAGCAGGGCCCAGGATCACACCATGGCTCATGCACACTACAACAGAAGTGCTTCTTTTACCCAAAATACCCCAAATCCTGAACATTTGTCATCTAGGAGTATGGAAAAAAGGAAACCCTTAGGATGGGAAAATTTACTGGTAAAATCCAATGAAACAACCGTTTATTCTCTTCTGAGTGTTCCTTGCTTTTGACAAGAACAGGAATAACTTTGAGCTACATGTAGCCCAGAGAAATTTCTCATTTTCCTAAAGGATTCATTTCTCCCACCTCTTTGTGAGCTTTCTCAGCAGGTTGATCAGTAGGAGGTTTATCCAAAGGGACCTTGGGGTCTTCTGCCAGCTTCTGCCTCCTTGGAATGTGGATTGGAGAGGAGAGCAGGATGCTACAGAAGTCCTGGGAGGGCTTTTCAGGATTAGTCTCCGGAGCCTTTTCCACTGCTGGAGCAGCTGATTTTTTACTGGGCTGCAACTCTCTCCTGTCTTCGTGAAGCTCTGTATGTTTTGCTTCTCCATTTCCACACCTTCCTTTCAGCTGATCCCCACTTTCCAAAGGGGTGGAGTCTACTTGCACAGGAGTAGTCACTGTACTCGGAGACACTTCTCCATCAGCATCTACTTCTATAGATTCCACAAGGAACACATCCACATCATCCTTGTCAGAGTCCACATCCTCTGCAGCCCCATTCCCTGGCTGCTCAGCACTGGCAGCTTGGACTGAAGGCTGCTCAGCACTGGCAGCTTGGACTGAAGGCTGCTCTGTAGTTGTGGAAGGAGGAATATTCTGCTGGCTTAGGGTTGAAGGTGGTGTAGCTGCCCATTTAAAGGGAAATAAAAAGGAATAACAAAGAAATTAGTGATATTTAAGCATAGGGCCAGGCTGCCCGGGGGGCGGGGGAGGATTTATCCCCATGCCAGGGGGGATTTAAAGCCCTGTGGGTGTGGCACTTGGGGATATGGGGCAGTGCTAGGGGAACAGTTGGAATGGATGGTCTCAGAGGGCTTTCCCAAGCTCAGCAATTCCAGGTTCTCAGACTGGAGGAAGTCTGTGTTCTCAGAGCACCCCCAGTACCTTTGTGCTGCTGCTGCAGTTGCCACTTCACCCGCAGGAAGAATTTCTGGGGGGTTTCTGGCACGGGAGGCTCTGCAGGGAGCACTGGCAGGGGCTCTGTCCTGGGAACCTGAGGCCAAACTGGCTCTGGAAAATAACCAGACAAACAACCCCAAAACCCTCTTTCAGTTCGGGGAAGAAAAACATTTTCATGGGGCAAGGGGGTTTGCTTTTTGGTATGTTTTTTATTAAAAACAAACACCGAATCCCGGAAAGGTTTGTGTTGGAAGGGATCTTAAAGCTCATCTCATTCCACTCCTGCCATGGGCAGGGACACCTTCCACCATCCCAGGCTGCTCCAAGCCCTGTCCAGCCTGGCCTTGGACACTGCCAGGCATCCCTCACTGTAAAAAAGGGCCACATCCAGCTTGGTGTCAGCTGCAAACCTGCTGAGGGTGCACTGGATCTCACCATGTCATGGATAAAAATATTAGAGATGTCCTGGAAAAGCCAGCAAGGAGAGCCCAGGAAAATGGCCCAGTGGGATTTCAAACCCCAAACAAGGTTCCATGAACCTTTCTCTTCTCTGCACAGGCTGGATGGAATAGTTACAGTAATTTGTTTTGATTTTTTTTAGTTGTAAACTGGTTTTGAAGGTGTTGCATGGGTCAATCCTACTCATGAACACAACAGAGGAAACAATTAGAGCCAGACTGAGGCAGAGGGGGAGAAAACCCAAAGGGAGGGAATCCTCTACAATAAAGAGCAGGGATGAGCATCAGCAGTGCTACAGACACATTTCAGCACTAAAAAACCTCACCATCCAACCTTTTTTTGTTGTCCCAGCCATCTGGGGGCAACCAGTGCTGGTGCCACTGTTTGTTACACCCACCAAGGTGTTCTGGCTGCTTTTTCCAGATCCTGAAAGAGCCGAGTGGAACTCAGAGGGAAAATGTTCACACCTCAGGCAGCTCTCCCAGGGAAGCTGTGGAACAATCATTGCTTCCCAAGGGTGACCAAGCTCTGGACTAACGGGTGTTGCTGTCAGGGAGCTTTGTCCTCTCCACGGGCCTTGCAAGGAGGAAGGATTAAGGCAACTGGCAATAGCATTGAGAGCTCTTTCCTATCAACAGGTGACTCCAGTGTGTTCCAAAATAATCCAAACTGTTTGGGAAAAGGAACTATTAATAACTCTTGTCATCTGGGATTACGGGCTGGTGTAAGCAAAGAATTAAAATGTTTAGGAGAACGTGAAAATCAGGGATGTCACTTAATGCAGCACAAGATCCCTCAGAGTTCCATGAACTCAACTCAGATTTACATCTCAAGTATTCTGAAGGCAAACAAACCATTCTCATGGAGTCACTGAGGGCCCGTGGAACTCACCTCGTCCCGGCTGGGCGCTGCTGCCTGCCGCCGCCCGGGCCGTGCCGGGCCAGGGCTGCCCGGCCCCGGGGCTCAGGATCACGTCGGTGGCGGCCCTGCGCCGCTCCTCCGCCCGCGCCTTCATCCGCTGGAAGATCTTGGCCGGCGACTCCTGCCCGGGCGGCTCCGGAGCGCGGCGCTTCGGCCGCCGCTCGGCGGCGGGGCTGGGCCGGGTGTCGGGGCCAGGCCCGGGC